>OU612096.1:116583618-117183618 GCA_914767995.1 Thecocarcelia acutangulata | reverse complement strand
ACAAATATGGTGGTTGTTGCGAAATTATGATCTTTTGAAGAAAAATGAGGCACCTATATTTCAGGAGATCTTCGAATGTCATTCCAAAAATCGATTTAGCATAAGATGAAATGTGATCGCGGCGGTGCTTCTGAAATACATAGCGAGCAATATTGTTGTATATTACCTTCAATTTGCGTTGGTCCGTACTGTCACAATTAGCATAAATTTCACAACCATAAAGAAGTGTAGGTATCAGATAGGCCTTTGCCAGAAGCATGCGTATAGCAAACGGAGTTGAATCCTTTACCGCCCATAGGCTACGAAGCTTACTATAAACTCTGCCTACAATAGTGTTGATGTGATCTGTCCAGGTTAACTTATCATTAAAAATTAAGCCTAAATTGGACGCTGTGTTCACAAAGACGATCACGTTGCCATTAATTCGCACTTGAATATTATCAAAATGTCTCCTAGATTTCGAGAGGAGAATACACTTCGACTTTGAAGCATTAATGTACAAACCGTTAGACATTGCCCAACAGTTTATCATATTCAAATCCTCGTTTATTCTACTCACGCAGATTGAAACATCATTGGTGTTACTATAATTATAAACCTGTATGTCGTCAGCATGTATGGAAATTAAAATTTTAAATATGTTTTTCTGGAAACAAAATATTTTTAGTTATGACTATGTTGCAATAAAGGAGCGACAAGAATATCCATAATTCAATCGGCCCAAGATTTCTAACTCTTAAGAAAAAAAAAAAAAAAAATACAGCTCCATAACGTTACTGACAATGTTTTTTATAAATTGGGCCTCAATTGGCTTTCTCTGGACTATGCTGGTCATCAAACCTCACAATTTTATACTTGTTTCCATTGCTGAATATTGCGGACTTTCAAAAAACAAAACGTTGGCTTTTGACAATCGCACTAAATGTTAAAGACTATATTTCAAGACTAAAGGGTGGTCCAACCAAAATGCACAATGTTAGTTCTAAAAAAATGAAATATATTTGGGGGATTCCATATCACCCATAATGTCATAATATTTTATATTAAGCTTCGAACAAAAAAGTCAGAAAGTTGTTGTTATTGGGAAATATGCCCGGGTTCCTGGCATCCACTATACGAGTAGATTATGAACACAGAGTTAGAATTCAAAATATTTCAAACTTTATTTCAAAATTGTTTTTTTACATGAATTTTACTTATATGTTAAAATTCTTTCTGGTGTGGGCACCAAGAACAGTTTTTATTCTAATGTGCAAAAAATTACCGTTTTACCTTTTATATGGATTTTTACACAGCAAAACCGACTGGAAATGTTGAAATATAATATAAGAATAAGACAACCAGATACAGTTTTGGCGCAAATAATAAATATGTATATATAAAATGAAGTGGCATTTACAAAGTTGTATTTGCATTAAACACGTGAAGTTTACAACTGTTATATACAGCTGGGGGCGATAGCAGTACTTGTAATAATACGTTTTAAACGGAGTCAGAATGCTCACAGTATTCATATTTTTTCATACTAATATTTTAAGATTTATGACTTTATGACTACCCTTTGAAAACCATTCGATATAATAGAAGAATATGTGTGAAACAAAATATTCGAGAAACTCTCGCCACGGCTTCACCCAGTGTTTAGACATACGAGTAAGAGTTCGAAAAACTCAATACACTCACATTTTTTTACTACCACATTCACATTTTTCGCACTCGCAGGTCTACTCGCAGCTAAATTTGCATGCGAGTGATTTTTTGGCACTTCCATGCAATCAAATGTCAAACAAACAAACAGTGTTACCGTGTAAATAATTTTAAACAAATCAACTGGATCATTATAAAATTAAAATCTAAGTTTTTTGTTAATTTATTAAAAGTTATACTATAGATAGAAATGTTTAAATTATATCAATAATATAATGATAATACAAATTAATGCCAACTATTTTCTAAAAATATTCTCAAGTGAAGAACACGGCAACTCCACTTTATAAAGAGAGCCAAAGAAACAAAATATATGAAGGAAACAAATTGTTTGAAGTTCACGTGCTGACGACAAATTTAAAATGAACTCTCACTCGCATCGTATTTCTAAATGCAGGTTCAGTGACACACCTCTAGCCGATGAAAAGGAATTGTCAAATGCAGTTTTGCAGAAACTTGACGTTAAAGTGTCCCTCACAATTAATACCATGCGTAATGTTTGCACCACCCTTTATATGGAGCAAAATATTACGCAAAATATTGTTGTGATTCCCATTGTACCTACATGAGTATATTTTGTATACTTCAAGTTCAAGGGCAACATATCGTCGTCGCAACTAAAAAATTCCTAATATGACTTTCAATTCAATTCAATTTATTTGTTTTCTTTTGATATAATTTTGTTAACAATATGATATATTTAGATTAAAGAGGTTAGCAATATATGTATTCCTTTTCTACTTAAATATTGGATTTTTCTGAGATTTTATGATGACTTATGCTAATTTTACAGAAGAATTAAAAAATTTTGTGAAATGTAAAATATTTTAAATATAAACTTAGAGAGAAATGCTAAAAAATGGCAATAAATTACAAGAACTAACCTACGTGACAAGTCAACTAATAAATAGTAGAACCTAAAATCCTAATTAATTAAAAACTTGATTTTGATATTATTTTTTATTGATAGGTAGGTACCTTTGACTTTTCGATAACGATATATGGTTTTACGTGCCATCAAACTAAAAGAATATGCAAAACAAATACAACTTTGGCCCTACTTAATATAAAAGACAGATTCTTTTGTCACATAATTGAACATTTTAGGTTATTGACTTCTTAGACAATAACTAACATGTGCGATCATTCAAATTTATATCAAACAAGATCCCTCAAAAAGAAAAAAAAAAACTAAAGCAAATTGTTCGTCAAATGGCGCTAGAAAGCTTTTGGGAGATAAACAAACCAATTAAGATAATTTAGGAAAAGCAATTTTTTGCACGAGTATTCAGTAAAATCTTCTTTAATTAAAATTAAATTAATTTTGCAAAAACAGCACACTAGCAACAAATTTTGCGCAAAATAATGCGAACTAGTACATTTCTTATGGCACGTTTAAAAGAGCACTTTAAAGTGATATACAGCCATCTGTTGAAACTCACATTTCGCAAAGAAAAATGTGATTACGTTTTGAAGTCACAAAATTGGTGTGCTGGAATAGGCAATCATAAAAAAGTTCGCAAGCAAAGCAGACAGTAAACATTAGGTGAACTTGCACACACTACAAAAACTGGCAGGCAAACCGGGGAAATGGAAGCGTTTTAATCAAATTTATGATGTTATTATCTATTCTTTTCAAAAATAATACACTATTTAAACCAAATTTAACAAAACAATTGTTAATAATAATAAAAATACATTGTTTCATTTGATTGCTGCGTTTCTTACCATATGGCTTATTCTCATACAAAAAATTAGTGCTGCCAAGTTTTACACATATTTATACTCAAACAAAACTCGCGAATCCCATTTTTTTCTTTTTTTTTTTTTTTTGCTAAAGAAAAAGTGAGAGCTGAGAACTTGATTCAAAACAAACTAAATTGATACTTAGGACGGTAGAAAAGTACTCTCGTAAGTAAAATTTTTCAATTTCTGAGGTGAATAAAATTTTAGTGGTTCTAGGGGCTAATATAAATTTTGACAATAGGATAGAAATATTTCAAGTGCAGGAATTAGATTAAAATAAATTATAATTGAAAATTTTATTATTAAAAGAGTAAAAATTAAATAATACTAAATTGAAAAATGGCTCTATTATAACTATTTCTTAATTTGTTAATTTTTATTTATTAATTTTTTTTTTTATTAGGTTTTTTAAAATATTTTTTTTTTGTTTTGTCAAAATTTTAAGTTGTCAAATATAATATTTTTTCACACAGTTAAAACATTAAATTTTTTTACCACAGACAAATTATTTTTTATCATAGAATTTTGTTACCGTTTCGCACACGTCCTTATTAGATAAAAAAAATAATGAAATCCAAGAACGATAAAACTCGAGATTACGCACATTTTTTTATCTTGTAGGGGATGACCCCTACATATGCAGCGCATTGTACTGGAACTAGGAACATAGGTTATGATGAGGCGGAAAGAGGGAGTAGTGTTCGTGGATGTTTGATTTTAACATTAATAACACGACAGAATAAAACAAACTCTATGCAGCATTTAAAATTTAAAGGAATTAAATTAGTTAAAACTGATCAGTGTATATACTCTACTACTCAGATTAGCAATATTTAGTCCAACACCTTCCACACAACAAGGTTACGAAATTTATTGAAAAGAAATTAGTATCGAACATATGAAAAAAACAAGGAGAACGCTGAAAAAAAAGAACAAAAAAGAATAAACCTCTTGTTACCTATTCCGGGGGACTTTGGTTTCATACGAATTTAATTAATGAACATACAAACATATATAGAAAATACGCACAGCAGTAACAAAAGACGGGTGCACAGGATGAGAGACACAACACTACTCCTCATGCCTTGCGCATGATTTCCCGCTAGATGAAGTAGTTAAACCTATGAAGTATTCACCCTTATTGTGTTTGGCGTAGTCGTAAAACGACAGCTCTCGTAGTAGCTGTCGCATTTACACTCTTATCTTACCGTCTAAAATTTTCGAAAAGCAAAATTTTGTAAATGAATCATAATGTAAAAGATTATGCCAAACTAAATGATTATGAAGCATCCTGTTCAAGAAGTGCCAATTAAATGTTTATAAATAACAAGGAGAATAAAAAATAGTAACATATTTTTGATATTGTTTATTTAATTTGTGCATATAAGTTTTATAAAAATGTTGTGTTGCATTTTACTCATCCTCTGAATATGAAGTGAAAAAGCAAATATTAAACTAATTCTATGAAAAGCAGCTGAGATAGCAGCAAGTGAAAATATTTTTGCATTCTAACAAAAAATATGTTAGAAAATATTGTATTATAAATGTTTGTTCACATATGTTTAAAATCAGTCCAGGCCTTTGTACAACCCTATACGGAACAGGATAGTGGACCAATTTAAATTAAATTTTCGCAAACGGTGTGTCCCGCCGATTTACTATTTATTTTTTTAAATAAATACTCATTTCTAATGAGCAAATGTAACAGCAATCATGTAGAAAATAGAGAAAGTAGAATTCATATTTTTATTTTTGATCATTTTTTACTTTATCAAATTTTAGATATCTGTCGTGAGCAAATACGTTGACGACAAATTTGCTCCCTTTTGAAAGACAAATACGCCAAATACGTTTTGTAATAGATTTGACATTTGTCGTATTCACTGGCGTTTTTCGCCAACCACGGTAGCATTTTTCAAAAACGCCCGTCTTTCGCCGTAAAAACGCCAAACACAATAAGGGTGATTGTATGTCTGAGCATGTATTTAAAAATCATCTAGTGATGTGTTTGCATTGTTTCGTGACGTCATTTGACCAGCATGTGCAGAAGATTTCAATTTTGTCTGAGAGTTGTTGTAATCATGTATTGCATGATTCTTGGCTAAAGTCCAAATGGGTATAAAGCGCGGTAAAATAATGACTGACAAAGTTTACTTTTGATAGCGCCGATGAATGACAAATCCCAAGACCACTAGCACTTTATAAAAACTGCTTTACGAGTAATAAAACTACTTCACAACTAAACTCAGCGAATTCTAAACAATTAAAAACTTATTGATTTTTTTCTATTTCAACTCTGTTCGTGGAAGTGACTGAATTATATTCGAGACACTAACTTTCTGTGTGCCACTGTGCCATCACAGCGGTAGGTGTTTATTAAATGTTTGTTAAATTTTGCGATAATAAACTGAAATGGACAGAAATTTATAGCAGAACTTTCAATGTCAAATCAACAAATATGTTTATTTTTAAGCTTTATAGATTAGAAAATGAAACACTTTATTATTCTTATCAAAAATTTATTTGTATCAAAAAATTATTCACATTCTAATTATATGTTCTGTTATTACAGCCAGTTCAAAATAAACAATTTACTGATTATTCAATAATATTTTTTTTATAGTTTTAAACTTAACAACTAGGCTTATTGTTGAAACAACACAATTTTTCGTAGGTATTGCTGAGCCAGACATAAGGGCGCTTACGTTAATGCTACTTAAGAAAACATTGGGGCATGCTTTAAGACAAGCTGTATGACAAAGGACACGTAGTGATAGGAACAGAATTGCGACGAACGACGAATTTTTGGTGGCGAATATTCGTTGCCAAAAATAAAACTCATTGGTGTATATGAAAATGCACACAATCGTGGTGTTGGTCAAATTTCGTCATACTCAGCGAAAGTTGACAGAGATTTATTTCTAATTGTTTTATCAGCGAACAACGAACAAAACAGTATCAGGGGGGTTACTCTCTACTGCGATGCGAATGGTAGATGCGATAAGAGTATACTTTGGTATTCTGTGCTGTTTGCGCAAACTTTTTCGCGAAATAGTTTAAAAATGAGGCAACACTGGTATCACAAAATAAACAATAACGAAGAACGATAAAATAAAATGTGCGAAAGAGAAAAATAAATGCGAAAACGCAATACAGAGTACCAATTCTTCGATTTTTCTTTCGCATCGCAATAGAGAGTAACCCCCCAGGTGACCATGTTTCTTATATAAAAAAGTATCTTTCACGAAAAAATACTATTTATATTTATATTAATCTATGTAGCAAAAATATTATGAAGATGTTCTCAAGATATAAAGTATCTCAGATAATTTGTTCAAAAATCCCTCTTTCGTATGGGATTTATATAGGTTTACTTTCAATATGGCCCCCTTAGTATTTATATTAATTTTTGGAATTTTTTCTTTGCACGGAATGTAAACAATGTCATGTATACGAAAGCTCATACACTGAATATTTGTGCAACTATGGCAACACACAGAGAAAAACCAGTTGAGACCTGTGTAAGCAATGCAATCCATATAGGAATCTTAATGAAATGTGATTAGTTCACCTCGTGCAATTGATTCACCATTTGAGAAGACCGTCCGGGCAGGTGTTGACGCAAATCAATTACTCATGCTGCCTAGTTTACATCATCTTCCAATGAGGTGACCACTTCCTTAAATCACTCATGTTGAGTATCTACTCTATCATCCTGTACTTAAGTCTCTAGACAGTAGAAGTTCTTAAAGCGCACCAGCCCACCATCAGCTGGTAGCCCAAATTCTTAAAGAATTTTAAAGTTTAGTCAGTCTAGCCTTGATGTTCACTACCGTCTACTTCCTTACATTTATGATACATGGCCCGGTTTCCGAAAACCGGACCATGTATCAAACATTATCAAGGGATTTCGGCTGCAAATCATAGCTATAACCTTGAAGCTCAGATGTAGGAGCCTCAAAAAATTATCTGTGGCAGTATGGTTTGTCAGATATAGCATGCAAGGGCTCTCCAATATAACAATTAGTTTAGGTGAAGGTGTTAGAAGTTTCACCTTAGCCTCTGCTGGGACTTCCGACAATGGGATTTCCGACAATGTTACTTTGTTTTATTTCATTTTGTATTGTTTTAATTCGTTTTTTTTTTATCTTAGACCAATACTCAGGGAATGACCCCTAAACATGCAACGTGCTATACTGGAACTAGGAAAATAGATTATGGGAGGGAGTCCACAAAAGACATTGCACTTGAACCTTCAATAACAACACCAAAAGATAAAAACAAACGTTAGACAGCTTTCTTGTCTTCTTCAATCAAAATTATTGATCACAGCGGATTTGTATTGTAAAAAATCCTTCTTAAGAAAAAAAAACTTAAGAAAGAAAAAACTTGAACTGTAACCCGTTGTACAAATGTACAAACCAAAAATTTAATTTAAAAAATAATAAAAGTTCATCAAAAATTCAATAAACGTTATAGCCTATTTACACCAAAGCGAAATCTACACATTCGAGATTTCAAGCCAAATCTAGTAGATTTTGAGAAGATTTCCCATACAAAATGAAATCTACTTTATGAGTAGATTTCGACGAAATCTCCTGAAATCTACTCAGTACTATGCGATGCAACTGTGATTTCTTGCAAAAAGTACATAAAAATACTACGCTGCAGCAAAAATTGCACTATAATGTGGTGTATGCAGTCTCTGAGCACAAAATATATACACTTCAATGCTGGTGTACTCAGTCTCTGATAATATTGTATTGTCAAACCCGCATGCATAAATTATTTTTGAGCAAATGAAATCTTGCTAGATGTCAAAAAACGGTGGTGTAAACGATATAGATTTCGTTGTAGATTTTAATTCAAATCTACTAGATTTCGAGTTGGTGTAAATGCGCTATTAGACAGCATTTAGAGGGTTTCTACAAAAAATGAGGATCTATGTATAAGAAAGCAGACTGTCAAAGTTTGCAATACACCAAGGAAAGATTTACAAACTACAGGGGCCTTCAAAGTATAAATACTCGCACATATTTTTTTTTATTCTACATACTCGTATAACACTATTTTCTATACTTTCATTGAATATAATTAATTATTGGGGATTTTTTTCGGCTATTATTATTATTAAAACGATGAAGCAGCTTTACACACCAATCCCCCTGTAACCACTGAGCAGAGTCTAATTTTTTTCGACACTGATATATGTTCGTTTATTTATATCTTCTCGGTTGGAGTCCGTGGGTGCTAAAAATATTTTGGGGTTTTCTATATTTAGCTGTTCGCGTATGAAATCTAAATAAACTGCGCTTAAAAGGGGTTTTTTTTTTTAACTTTTAATTTTATAAAAATATATTCGGGGTTTTTCATGCAGTTAAATAATCTCTGGAAGAAATGTTTTTTCTTTTAACATATTGTAAGAATAAAAATAAAAACGTTTAGACTTGATTTATAGACGATTAATTTGAATGGCTCCATTTGCATATAAAAACCAGCTATTTATATTCTAACCGAGAATATAAAATATTTTTGCTTGCTAATTATAACTGAAAGCGAATAAGCAAAATATATAATACAAATCAAAATAAAAATACACGTATTGTATCAGTATATTTTATTATTTTTATACAATATATGTACATAAATATAACATTTTATATATTTAACCAGTTTCTGGGTTTTTAACAACCATTTGCATTGTTAAGTAAGAAAGTGATAAAATTCATTTAGATCTAAAATCCAAATTTTTGTCTTAAACAAACTTAAACTTGAAACAAAGCAACACATTATCATTTTAACATTTCATTTAATAAAATTGTTTAATACATTTATAATAAACATGTTTGTTAAAGTTTGCGAATAGGATTTTATTTTTTTTTTAATGGCTGTTTTAAAATATTTTGTGCTGTTTCGGGCAGGTAATAATTTGACTTCTTAAGCTAATCAAAACATTTTTAATTTGCGATTTTTCATTTTTAAAAATCTAAAGTCCAATGTACAATTTATGCACATAACCAAGAGGCCGCTTTTTTTATTAATTAAGTTAATCTTCCTTTTAACATCTCCATAGAGAACGACATTTCTATAAACTGAAACTAATGAAAAAAAAAATCCCTCTAATATTTTGAATATTCCGTAGCAAAATAAAAGGGGCAGGCCGCTTCTTATGGCTCCATTATGGCTGCCAATCGAACTACATTTGCGATGTAAGGTACTTCAAACTGATAATGCAGTCACAGGAAATGATAATATGGGTAAACTATAATCCCTCATATTACATAAGGCGTCATCGTTGTCACATGAAGTCGACACAAACATTTTTAAATTTATTTACTCGTTGTCAAAAACAATTGAATGTTGTCAACAGCTTCTTTCAATTGCTTATGTCTAGCAAATACCTAAAGCTACGTACACACGGTTGTCAGATCTTACAATATTGCAGGAAAATTGTCTGAAAATGTATTACAATCGTGTGAACTGCCAATTTTTAACTTACAACGTTGTCAGAAAAACCATTGCCAATCAATTGTAAGACGGCAAGCGTGAGAATACTTCGCATTGCCAGATAATTGGCTGGTATTGTAAGCTCAGTTTTAATTGTCAGATGTATAAAATTAATGCACCTGACAATGGCATCATTGTCAGAAAAAAGTTTGATGGGCAACACTGCCAAATAGATGGTTGTTGATATACATATGTAAGTGGCAATGCCTTACAACATGTCTGGCAATATTTTTCATCTAATAATATGACAACCATGTGAACTGACAATTTTTGTTGTCAGATGAATTATTTGTCAGACCACAGTCTGACAATGAAATTGTAAGATTTTCTTACGAACGTCTGAACACACAATTTACTTCTGCGGAACAATTTTGCATTGTCACTACATTGTCAGCATGTTGGCAGATCTTACAATATTGTAACATCTGACAACCGTGTGTATATAGCTTAAGGCCTATCAAAGAATACATAATTGCTGTCGAAGGCGAATGTGTAACCGAGTGTTTTTTATGTCGTCTTGATATGACGACGATCATGCCTTTTGGAATATGAGGGAATAATTCCGAAGGCTGCTGTAGTTATTTACTGTCTAATATCTGCATAGAGAAATTACCATAAACTTAAACTAATAAAAACATAAATCACTTAATAATAAAACATACAACATTATTTCATATATGGCCCAATTATCGTTGGCAATCGATCGACACTTACGTTGACAGATTAAAAAAATTATAATGCAATCAAAACAAATGATAATATAGGTAAAACAGTGATAGTGTCAAAGACAACTGTTGGTAATTACTGTCTAACATATACATGGACATATTCCCATAAACTGATTCTATAATAATAATTCAAAAAATAATTAATTTTAATAAAGAACAAAGGCAGTAGGTCTTACCCAACAGGAGTATTTTTTCATTTATGGCCCGATTATCGTTGGTATCATAATGCAGTCAAAAGAAATGATAACGCAGCTCAAAAAGTAATAGCCAACTGTTGTTATTTACTGTCTAATTTCTGCATGGACGTATTCCCACAAACTGATATTGCAATAATAATTCAAAAAATAATTTATTTTAATAATAAAGGCGATAGGTCTTACCGAATAGGGGGTTTCTTTTATATATGGCCCGATTACGACAGGCAGTCGACCGAAAAATTATAATGCAGTCAAAAGAAATGATAATGCAGGTAAAAAGAAGTAATAGTGTCGAAGATAACAGTTGCTATTTATTGTCATCTACATGGACGTATTTTCATAAACTGATACTACAATAATAATTAAAAAATTAATTAATTTTAATAAAGACGGTAGGTCTTGCCCAACAGGGTTATACTTTCATTAATGGTGCGAATATGGGTTGGCATTCGAACTACACTTGCATTGTCTGGGGGCAAAAAATTATAACGCAGTCAAAGGTAAAGAAATATAGTATCATAGACAACTGTAGTTATTTACTGTCTAACATGTGCATAGAGACATTATCATAAACTAAAGCAAGCTAAAAAATTCATTCAAGCATTTTTAATACCCTATAGAAGTGTTTATAGCATGTTTGCCCTATAGCAATATAAAAGCGGCATTAAGATATATTTCAATAAGTTTCTTCATAGCAAAATGATCTTCATACTTTTTTATTTCATTAATAATGCTTAACACAAAAACCTATTGATATAGCATCGAAACATTATCAAAAGAAGCAAGCTATAGGGCAGTCAGCAGGTGGTATTTCAACAATATATTGACTGAGATGAAGGATTATGGAAATCGTGTTTTTTTTTGTCAATAAATAAAAATTCAAAAATAAAAATTTTTTATTCAAAAATAAAAATTTAGGCCCGTTAACGTCTGGCTATTGAACTGGAGTTGTGTTGATAAGTACTGAAAATGATAGTGGCGTAATTTCAAATGGTAATGCAGATTACACACCGAAGTTGTTTGTAGTCGTTCACTGCCTAACATCTGCCATTTTGTCGAAATAGTTGCCCGAGTTAAGACATTCGATTTTTATGCGGAGACTTTCGGTATTTTAAATTGATAAAAAAAAGGTGGTTAAAATATTGAGAATAAATTCGAAAAATATATAGTGTTGTGAAAATGTTCATAGTGAAAAAAATCTTTGCCGTCGCCCGGTAGATTACGAAAATAGCACCGGATTAAAAATCCGTAAACAAGTTTGATAGACAATCAATACATGTTCAATACATGTGATAGTTTTTTACCGGCGCATATATTGTGACCTTTGTGCTCTTGAGTGAATGAAAAATAGCCAAATAACATTTAATAAGTATACAATCTAGTGGCTGAATGTCTTCTGCATCCGGTGGTGTTGATATTTTTGGAATCGGTGCATGGATTCCGGAGATATAGCCGGATCAAAATTGGTTTGCGAGTGTAGGCGTTCGGTAAATGTAGCGGGTTTTTTTTACCGGCGTCTGAATTTATTAACTTTGAATTTAAGTTATTACGGCGAATTGAAGTGTGTTGCCGCTTTGGTATTTTGGTGTATCGGCGTTAACATGTTGAACATATATAACTTTTTTGATATTTTTGTGTGACCAGCGTTGCCACTTCGACAATTTTAGTCACCAGTGCTGCCTTATTTTGGATCTTTTAATTAATATACATTTTTTGACCAGTGACGCCGCTTTAGATTTTTTAAGGTCTAATAACGAAATGAAGATAAGTGGTTTAACATTATGATAACCAGTGTTACCACTCCTGGTTTTTTTATAATATTTATATAGGTATAAGTAGGAAAATATATATAACTGCCCTAGACTTAAGAGAATTAGTGATTTAATGATAATTTTAGAAGTTCTCTGCAACTAGTGAATTATCCAGCAATGAGAACAGTGAGTGATTGAAGTTAAGTAAAGATTGCCAAGCGGAAACCTGGGTCCAAGAGACAATCCTCTATTTTAAAGTATTACTCCTCTAGGAACAAATGTAACATACGACGTATTATTAATTAGTGCCGTCTCGAATTTAGCAGTGAGTGGGGAGTAGTAGTAGTAGTAGGAGAGAAAATTGAAATCAAAGAAGAAGAAATCTGGTTCGCTGCAGTGGCAATTTAATTGTAGAGAAAAGGGCGATTTCTTGGGTTTTGAGGATGGTATCGCAAAGGCGTTTTGCTGAAAAACTTTGAAGAATACCTCAATTTTCAGCCTCTACTTACATATAAGACGAGCGCTTACGGGAACAGTTAAGTAGCCTACATTTAATAGGCTCTGATCTTGGTAGTATTTCGTCGCTAGGAACTATTGTTGAGGTTTTTAATGCTGTTTCTACTAATGTAGGCTTATTTAGTGTATAGTGGGCACCTGTATCAGGCCAGTTGAAACGTAGTCTTCAGTGGTGAAAGAGCTCTACTTTTAATAAGGTTGGGCAGAAGCTGGAGAAGGAGGTAACCCCAACATTTGGGATTCGGAAGCATGGCATAAGGCCGATGAGTGGTGGTGGTGCCATTAAAAGAACTTCTCTGTTGAGAAGCAAGAACTAGTGACTAATGCCAAGTTCTTAGCGGCTGTCTTGAAGATCTTAGTCAAGGATAAACTGGAGCTGAAAGTCATCGGAGTCCACGCTGAGATATGGATTGAATATTTTATGCGTGATCTGTACGAAATGAACTTAAACGAGTATACTTCGCAAATTTACTTTAAAAAGAGCATTGTCATTGTGTCAGCTTCGGGGAAGCCAAATAGTAAGGGGAGAATTAATGAAAGTTACAAACGAAGTGTTGGATAAGCTGATGGGCAACGGGGTATATGTGATAGGATTCAGATTTGTTGCCAGACGCCACGATCCAGTGCTTGTCTGCTTATGATGGCTTTGAACATCAGGTCAAGAATTTATTGACGCGGTATATTGTTAGTGTGGATAGACTGGGCATTGGTCCTCACGGTAACAGATTACGGTCAGATGGCGCAATTACGCCTTGAAGGGCTGCCAGTTGGGCATATCTTCGGCTTGCCCAATTATCGCGCAAAAAATTACAGTGTCGAACACTCGGAACTAGACTGCAGGCGAAAAAGACATCTCTTAAAATTTTGCAACTGATTTGCCAGTGGGTATATTCAGTAGTTCATTAGTTTGGGCAGACTATGTGCGGGTTGAATGCAGTACAGTAAGCTACAGTGTCCAGAGTGCCCAGACAACGATGGCATTAAGAGTTTGAGTTTGGGGTTGTAGTAGGATCTTAGAGAACGATTCGACTTTTATTAGGTTAGACGTTTTTAGGAAAGAAGTATTCAACAGGTGAATTTAGGAGTACGAAGGGGAGCCAGCCCCCCCATTATAGCCATTTGCAACATAGAGTTTCCCTCAGCTTTTGTCTGGCTGCTGGATGGCTCGTTGAATATGCTGTTGATTGGCGCTGCGCCACCGCTGCATGTTGATGAATGTCGAGTTCTACACTCCTCTCGTGTTGCCTACTTGCCTTGCAGTGTCGCTGTTTTGTGTTATTCCGAGTGCAGCTGTATTGTATGATATTGTGTCATATATGCGAGTTAAAGCCTTTTTACGTAAGTAATTCCCACGTAAAATGGCAATGGACAAATTTCCTTAAATAAGATATTTTCCGTTTTTGACAAGAAATACACTATGAAACCGCTGACCTGCAACAAAAGAGTTATATCGAGGTTACTGGTAGTGACAGCTGGTTGCCCAGCAATAATATTGTCGTAGTTGCAATAATAGGGAGAAATAAAGAACGGTGCTGCAAATCCTCTGCGAATACTTAACTTTAACTATCACGACGAGCACTTTTCTGAGCAACTACATACTCGTAATTTCCAATCTTAGTGAGCTATTAGGGTCCAGACTCACTGACCTGCTAACCTATTTCGCAGCTACAGCCTTGAGCTAATACCACAATAATGGCACTAAGATGTAAGTAATAACTACTAGTGGTAAAGTGGACTACCAAGGCAATGAAAGAAATATAAATCCTCCCATAAGGAAATTATTAAAAAAACAACATGCGCTTAAAATTTTGCACCTAAATGTACGCACATACTATATTGGCATGCTTTACTTTTCGCACACACATACAAATGCAAAACGGAAGTAGAATTGCAAATTATACCTATTGCCCGATTTTTTCCAATCATGCCAAGCACGCTTGATATAATATGTGCTATTTTTAAATTAAATTAACATAAAATACTTAAAATAGTTTAATAGTTTGCAAATCCATGAAGTGTTCAGAATTTAAAACAGGTTTCTTTTTTTTTTTTTTTTGCACATACTCGTATTTGCTTAAACAAATATTTATTCGCTTATGTTTATATTAAAAGGAAATAATCTCTAGTGACCAGCTACCAAAAAAAAAAAAAAACAAACAAATCAAAATTTAGCACATTTTGAAATACTTGTACAAACAACATATGTATATATAATATATAATATCACTTCAGAACACTTTAAAGTCATGCAAATGTTGTGGGTAAATACACTTTGGATGACTAAATGTATTGAAAAGCCTTTTTCTTAACCGTCTTATACATAAAAATATTTATGTTTTATTAAGCTCTTATAAGACAAATTTTGTATAGACATTCGTCTCATAAAAGTTTAATAAAACAAAAATATTTTTTTATTACACACGAACTGCGAAGCTATTTTGCTTGTCTGCAGTAACACCCATGAGCTCAAGACTGTTAGTCGAGTACTCTACCAAATCAGCCATCGAGGCAGCCATGAATAAAGCTGTAAAGCTGGATTCACCCATTGTTTCCGAACAAAATTTTTATCCGGACAAAATTTTTTTATATGTAGTTTGATGTCTCTCTTCTTGAGAGAGAAGATATTTTTTACGTACAACTTGAATTGGTTTAATTTTATATTTTGTCCGGACAAAATTGAACAGAGATGCCAATAGAATACATTATTTCATACAAAATTGTATTGAGTTGCCCCATCGAATAAAAAATTTACGTAGTAATTTTATTCTGATGAAATTTCAATTGTGGCTTCCATTTGATATATGTACATAGTTTTAATAGTTATTAAAAAATAAGTAATAATTTTAATATGGAAATAAATGAATTGATTGCCCAAGAACTTATTGAAGAAATGAAAAGCTAGGAAGAGAGTGTATGTACGATATAATGTGTAAAAATAACCTATTGCTCTTCTTTGCTTTAAAAGTCTTTTTAATTTTTTTTTTATATATGTACATGTACATGGCTAATAATAATGCTTTATTTATTTCAATGGCCATAAGCAAAAGCAGTTTTCGTTTTTTCCATTATTATCACACAATATTTACTAATAATTGAGAATATGTAAAATATGCCAGAAAATAAACCAAAATAATAACAAGCAGTACTGCCACCTTGTAAAACTAATAGATTTTGTTTACATATGGCAGCTCAGATTTTTCGGAACATTTTTTTTGCAATGGGTGAATCGTGCTGCAGAAAACTCTCAGTAAAAAAATTTTTGTCCGGACAAAAATTTTGTTCGGAAACAATGGGTGAATCCAGCTTAAGACTCTAGGCAAACATATGAAGAGTTGTGAACCAAAACGTGCTTGCTTCCATTCTATTTGCCATTTGGAACTTAATTACATTTATTATTTTAATAAAAAAATATATAAACAGCTTGTTTTCTATGTTTGCCAGCTGTCGTCTATATGTCGACATTTCATAGGAGCTACCCTAATCATCAGTCGATTTTTTTTGTGTTTTGGCCTGTATTATTAAAACATTTTTCTTTTTAAATTCTCAATAATTTATTTAGGTTTTGTATGTTTCGCAGCTGTCTATACGAGTATGTCGGCATTTCATAGGAGCTACCCTATTCATCAGTAGACTTTTTAGTGTTGTGACAAGTATTATTAAATCATTTTTCTTTTATTAAATTCTCAATAATTTATTTAGTTTGTTGAGATATAAAATTAAATGTTTGAGAATATCTTTCAAAAATGCCCAAAATCATCGTTGAAAATCCATAAGTTCGTTTCCCAAAAAAATCAAAATCGAGTTTTTAATTGATTATGATTTCGTTGGTCTAAAGCTACGTACATACGGTTGTCAGATCTTACAGTATTGCCAGTAAAATTGTCTGAAAATGTATGACAATAGTGTGAACTGCCACTGAGGAGTACTATCAAGACTTTCCAGATAATTTTTAAGGGCAGACATTCTACGGATTTCAAGCAGATTTCTTAGTTGCGCAATGCATGCCGGTAGCCTGCTTTTATATTGTAGAGACTTGCGAAGTTGCCATTCTCTCTTTTTTCTGACAGAAGGTGTACAATTTCTGACGAATAAGTCCTATCGTTTGCATTTCTGAACTTTTAAAAATGCAGCTTGCTAGAACTTTATTTGCTATAAAAAATAATGGACTTCTTCTCCACTATGCCCCAGAAAGCAGAGTGCCCTGGTTTGGTGGAGTCCAAATGCGAAACCTGCTACCCGGGGAAGCCTGACTAGTAGTATTCTCCCGTTGTCAGAAAAACCATTGTCAATCAATTGTAAGACGACAATGTTGTCAGGCATCTGACAATCGTGAGAACACACTTCGTCGGCATTGCCAGATAATTGGCTGGTATTGTAAGCTCAGTTTTAATTGTCAGATATATAATCTGGCATCATTGTCAGAAAAAAAGTTTGATGGGTAACACTGCCAAACAGATGGTTGTTGATATACATAAAAGGCAATGTCTTACAACATGCCTGGCAATTTTTTTCATCTAACAATCTGACAACCGTGTGAACTGACAATTTATGTTGTCAGATGAATTATTTGTCAGACCATAGTCTGACAATGAAATTGTAAGATTTTCTTACGATCGTCTGAACACACAATTTACTTCTGCGGGACAATGTTTCATTGTCACTACATTGTCAGCATGCTGCTAGATCTTACAATATTGTAACATCTGACAACCGTGTGGACATAGCTTAACTTACATGCCGCTATGTATTTTTAATTCCCAACAAAATAGTCTATTTGTTGTGCTGTAATTGCACATTACCTCTGAAGTAAATTTAATTTTACCTACGTTTTTTGCTTCTTCTATAAAATTATAACAAATGATTTTTCATACTTTTGTATTTTCGATGACGATATGTACACATGTATTTCATCATCTTTCTGCCTTTCTGTTGCATTAATAGAGTTTCATACATACATTTATATAATATTTTATCTAAATCAAATACAACATATTTATACGTTATAATACACGTGGCAAAGTTTTCATTTGCTTTATATTTCCTATCAATATTTCGAACTTTTATGTTGATACAGCCAGTTAATAACTCCCTGACCTGTCCCAACATTAAAAGAACACTGCCAGCATATAAATAAATATATTTACTTAAATACTAGTAAATACTAGTTTGCAGCAGAGTGTACCAGCGATGGAAAATTGACAATTTTTAAATACTAGATTGATTGTCTGGGTATGCACGTTTGAAATACACATATTTTTAAATATTATAAGCGAATAGATTCATTAATTTTTCTTTAATTAGTACATATTCTGTATGCAACATTAGGCGTAATTGAATGTACGAAAAGAAGCCCTCCGCCATATTCCATTAGGCGTCAGAAGTCGAGACACAAACATTTTCTTGCTCTACATCTCGCTCGCTCTCTCTCTCTCTCTCTCTCTCTCTCTCTCTCTCTCTCTCTCTCTATTTCTGTCCCTAGTTTGTGGTGTCACTTTCTTGTCTTTAAATCATCTTTTACATCCATGATACAAAAAACAAGGTAGCCGCATCGCTACAACAATACAACAATAAAAAAACAACAGGTATTTTGTTTGTGTAAAAAGGCGAATTCACACTTAAGCTGTCAAAATTAGTTGATAGCGAACATGTACAAAAATTTAAATGGCGCCGAAAAAGGCAAACAAAACTTGACTGAGACAGTGCCGCCATAATAATCGAATTCGCCTGAATTCGCCGATGCATCCACCTAATAATTAATTCGCCTTGTTTACTTCGATTCTTGTAAATAATTGACTGCCTCGGCAAAGTACTCAAGGATGAAAAATAAAAACAGAGTTTTGCATTTTGGAGATATTTGCATTAGAGATATGGTTAAAACTTTGGAAAATTAAAGTTAATGAACAAAAGTGTACTCACGTTACATTCACACTGCGTAGACAAACATGTTCAGCCATCCAAATTAACAATTCACCTATTCCACAGCAAAATGAAGTCAAGTACCTTGGTATTCATCTCGACCGTAGGTTAACGTGGAAGTCTCACATAGATGCGAAGGTTACTCAGTTAAAGTTAAAAGCAGCGCAATTGAATAGGCTTATGGGCAGAAATTCGGCATTGAAGCTGGATTGCAAACTTTTATTATACAACGCAATTCTAAAGCCTATATGGTGCTATTGAATTCAATTATGGGGCACCGCCTCCGCCTCAAACGTTGAAAAAATTCAAAGGCAACAAAACAAAATTCTTCGAACAATTACCGCAGCTCCATGGTACGTAAAAAACTCACGAATTCATAAGGATCTCTGTGTTCCTCTTGTAAAAGACGAATTGGAACTTCATCCAAATCGTCTTCCACGCAATATACTTAGTTTTGAAGGCCACTCTCGGTTGATAAGGAGGGATACCCTTGCCACCATCAGAACGTTAAATAGGTGATTTTACCGATATTGACCGTGCAAAATAAAACATTTTTGTCTAGCATTGGCTGAACTTAATTAATTTTATGTACTTAGTATTAAGATTTGAATACTTATTGTTAGTTCACGTTGTGAAGATTCAATAAATAAATGAATGAAAAACAAAAAAAAAAAAATAAAATTTTTAGCCGAAATTAGCCATTAAAATTGTGGCCGCGGCGGCAATCAAATATCATCGGCGGCTCGGCTTAGTTGGCTATAGCCGCTTCGGTGCAGATCTCTGACTGCCGCTCACAAGAAAGCTTTAAAGAAACTTTGGCAGTCTATTAAAATAAAAAGTAAACTTATTTTAAAGGTGTATACGTCACACACTAATAATTAAGTCTATCTGGCAACTCTTTTAGCTTTTACATGCCGATTAAGCGTTTTTCAATAATTTTGATGTTATTACTTTTGTATAGTATAAACTGTTATCTGGTTTTTTTTCTTCTTTCTTTTCATTTAAATTAATGAATATTCTGTATTTGCAAATACAGTTTAGTAGATTTCAGTTTTGTTGCTCATTGTTGTTACAAATGAACGGAGTTACAAGAGGAAAATTTAAATAAAAAATATTAAAAAAAGCTGACAACGGACCGCGTGCATGGCTACTTGCACTTGAACTATGTAATAATGAACAAAATTTAATTCTGCTTGAATTCAACTCTTATTGCAATTATATAAAGGTCAAAGCAAATAAAACAAACTTAAACAATAATTTTATTAAAATTAAAAAAGAACAACAAAATAAAATAAAAAAATTATTAAAAAAATAATTTTCCGTAATACGTAATTTGTTTACATTTAACTAATAGAGCTGCGATTAATATATTTTAAAACGAAAATAACGATCAAAATAAATTCTAAACTGCGTATAATTATAGAAATAAAATAGTCTGAAACATTCATCGGAAGCAGCAACGTTTTACAAGGAGTGATGTTAGAAATTACTTGTGTACAGTACAAAAACAGTTTAAAGAAATTTTCTATAAGAAAAAAATATATTTTAACCTTTAAAAATAAATCTAAATTTTATAAGAAAATTTACTTCAAGACAGGTAATTATTACAAAAGAAACTAATTTAGATTTTTTTTTTTGCCTTAAAATAATGGGTGATTTTATAAGAACTATCGGAAATTAAAAAAAAAAAACACATAAAATTCAGAAAACTGCATGAAATATTTATTTGTATCGATAGTTGGGTCGATATAATTTAATGTTTGAAGATTATTTCATGCAAATGTTGGCCGCGGCTGCGCCTCAAATGGTCCATCCGCTTAGTCCAATTTTGGCATACTCTTTCCAACATTTCGGCCGGTATCTCACGAATAATGTTGGCAATGTTGGCTTCCAGTGCGTCAATCGAAGCGGGCTTGTCGCTATAGACATTAGCCACAAAAAATAGTCTAGAGGCGTTAAATCGCACGATCTGGGCGGCCAATTGACTGGTCCCAAGCGTGAAATAAACTGTTCACCGAACTCGCCTCTCAATTGGTCCATTGTTTCGCGTGCTGTGTGGCATGTGGCACCGTCTTGTTGAAACCACATGTCATGCAAGTCAAGCTCTTCCATTTTGGGCAAAAAAAAGTTTGTTATCATCGCACGGTAGCGCTCACCATTCACAGTAACGTTGTGATTCGCATCATCTTTGAAGAAATACGGCCCAATGATGCCGCCAGCCCATAATCCGCACCAAACGGTTGTTTTTTGTAGATGCATTGGTAGCTCTTGCAATGCTTCTGGCTGCTCTTCACTCCAAATACGGCAGTTTTGCTTGTTCACGTATCCATTCAACCAGAAATGAGCCTCGTCGCTGAACACAATTCTTCTTCGATAAAAAAGTGGATCTTCATCTAACTTTTCAAGAGCCCATTCACCAAAAATTTGGCGTTGTGGTAGGTCGTTTGGCTTCAATTCTTGCACCAGCTGTATCTTATAAGGCTTCACACCCAAATCCTTCCGCAAAATTTTCCACGTAGTGGAGTAACAGAGGCCCAATTGCTGCGAACGGCGCCGAATCGATAATTCGCGGTCATCACCAACACTGGCCGATACGGCTGCGATATTTTCTTCAGTTCGCACTCTACGTAAGCGTGTTGGTGGTTTAATGTCCAACAATGTAAATTTGGTGCGAAATTTTTTTACAATAGCCCGAATAGAAGCCTCAGTAGGTCGATTAAATTGACCATAAAATGGAAGAAGCGCGCGATGAACTTTCTTAACAGAGCATACATTTTGGTAATAAAATTCAATAATTTGCAAGCGTTGTTCGTTTGTAAGACGATTCATGATTAAATTATAGACCAAACTGAAGATGTTTGACAGTGACACAAGATACAAAACGTGCGTGAGCTGTCAAAACTAGTGTTGCCAAAAAGATAATAGCAAAAAAATCACTCGTTAGAAGTTGTTTGTTTATTGCAAGAACCTCATAACTCGAGAAAAACACATTTTGAAGTTTTAGTTTTAATCAGTGACGGCCACACGCATGCTTTCATAGTTATAAGCTGGTATTGGTAGCAGCAAAACAATTGTATTTTTGAAAAGCTACGCAGTGAGACACATGGCAAAAATACTTGCTATCAACATTGTGCACGTGTGCTTGACGCTTTTTTACAGGCGCATGCTTGAGACCCCATCAAGCATTGATTTTAGTTTTGATTTTGCGGTGTTCAGTCAATTGGGTCAGATTGGTCGACTTGCGGCACACCTACCTTTAAAACTTTTGCATACTACAAACATGAATTAATGTGATTGAAGTGAATTTTTGCTTTAATAAGAATGATCCCTGCAATAATTAAAAATCATTGTTTTTATGTTTGGCAGCGAAATAGAAAACAAAATATTTTAAGATTTTTTTTAAAATTAAGATTCGGAACCTGAAGATTTTTCCAAAAAAATGCTGACGTTACGGCCAACAGTGCTGGGTGATACGCACTATCGGTGTCACAATGCAAACAAATTTTTTACTTATATCATCGCAACGATTGACGATTACAGCTTGATCGTTTAGGTACAAATATATCCTCCTTTAGAAAAAAAATTCACAAAATACCTGCTTAATGGTTGAAAGTCATTTAAATGAATATAATAATAAATAGTACTTAAAAATATCGCATAATTAACTCGAAGCTTTTATATTTCGAATTATGGCGCTGTTGCAAATTAATTTACTGTTTGGATGGTTCATCTCAAGGCGAATTAATTATTAGGTGGATGCATCGGTGAATTCAGGCGAATTCGGTTAATATGGCGGCATTTCCTCTGTCAAGTTTTGTTTACCTTTTTCGGCGCCATTTAAATTTTTGTACATATTCTTTATCAACTACTTTTGACAGCTTAAGTGTGAATACGCTTTTTTACACAAACAATATAGCTGTTGTTTTTTTATTGTTGTAGCGAAGCGACTACCTTGTTTTTTGTATCATGGTATATCTGAGATTGTGTTGTTAGTTAACTAGACGCCGTTCGTACATAGCGTTTTACATCTCATCCCTATCGGCATAATATTTTTCTCAAATCTTATTGGTTTCTTAATGCTTCTCTGATAAAATCCAATCTGGATTTAAAACTGTTTTATGGAGACGAAAGTTTTTACTATGCGATGCAATCATGTAAGGCAACTTCATTTACTCGTCATCTAATAGTTCTAGATAATATACAGATACCATATAATGACTGTAATACAACTCATGATCCTATTTGCTTCGACCTTTATTTAATTTAATATTTGCAAATAACTCGTTCAGCTCAAGGTCCTTTTTTGTTTTTTTTTTTTAATGTTTAATGTATTTTGCAATATTTCGTCTTCCTTTGGAAGACTTCTTCAGGAAAATTTGTTTTTTGTGTGTAAATTCAATACAACTTTTAACTATTTAGAACCTTAAAATCGGTTAGCTTTGAAGGCCCTCACGACTATTTCATCGTCTGTGAAAAGCAAAAAGGAAAGGAAAAGGAAATAGTAGGATTATATCCGCTGCGCCAGTTACGTTATGATATTTCCTGCGACTCCTAAGGGACCTTCCAGGAAATACCATAACATGTCCTCGCGTTTAGATTCTCTGAAGATATTTTAAGAGAAGATGGATCAAAAGTTGTGATTCTCTAAAAAACAATACCCGTTACTCACATTTATTGTATATGTTTTAATATACACTGAAAGAATTATGCGTCATATATTTAATGAAACTGTTTCATTAAATATTTTTCATTAATCCAATGAAAACTTTTCACAATATGCATGAAACTTCATATATATTATGAAATAGTTCCATCAGAATGGTTTCATTAAGTTTCATAGTTTCATTACAAAAAATCACTGGATTTATGACTACAACAAAATTAAATTTTTTTTTTTAAATTCTTTGAAATTCGGTAAGATATATTAATGGGCATTTATTAGTCTTAAGTTACAGTTTAAAAAATGTCAAGTTTTTTTTTTAAATGGAAGTTTTATAAGTTTCATAATTTCAATGAAATAGAATTCATAAGATCAATGACAAATAAATTTCTGGCTACCGAGCTTGGGTATATATGTACATATGTGTATGTACTCAAATCAGCATAATAGTAGTTTAAAAAATTTAAATACTAGAGTATTGAAGTCATTTGAATTAATAAAATCTGTTTTATTTGATGAATACTTGTTCAACATTTTCTTTTATCATAATTCGGTACAATTTCACAAAAGCAAGGAATAGTATTGTTTGTGTAATGAAATAAAGTATCAATGAATAAATGAAATAATTCCATTGATCTTATTACGTACATTTGTGAACATATTTTATTAAAGTGTGTTATGATATTATTTCATTAAACAAATGTAACTATTTCATTGATTTAATGTAAATTTTTTAGGTGTTCAATGAATAATAAAATTAGATAAATGAAATAACTTCATTGGCCTTATGAAGGAGTTTAATATTTTTAAAGAAAATATTACATTAGTACAAACATATTAGTACGAATATATTACATTAAATAAATGTTACTTTTTCATTAATTTAATGTACAATTTTCATGTGCTTTATGAAATTGATTCTTTGATCTAGAGAAATTATTTCACTAATCATATGATTTGTCTTTCATACTTTTAATGAAAATAAGTCATGTTTCTTATTAAAATGTTTCAATACTTTTATGAAAGATTTCATTAAAATAATCTAATGAAATTTGTTTCATTATTTCTATGAAAAGTTACAATGTTTGAAAAATAATGAAAAAATTCATAAAAATAATGTCAAAATTCAGAGAATTTCTGAACAAAATTTTTTCAGTGTACAAAATAATATTTATTCATTAACTAAACAGCACAAAGACAACTTTAACAAATAATAAAAGCTCATAAGAATGCAAACGTTTAAAATTATTTGCTACTCGTGTTAAATTGATTTATTAATAAATTTTTACTAAAAATATAATATTTTAATGAGTTGCTAGGCGAGATTATTTAAACATTAAACTTTTGTTTGTCTAAAGTGCAGCCATCTCTCCCATATTTTTTGGTTTCGTTTAAAGCGTTTGTAAAATAATTTTTCATTTCATTATAAAAACCTTAAGCGTTTGTGAGTTTGTGTGTGTGTGTGTGAGTTTGTGCGAAAATTATTGAATTTTCTTTTTAAGTTGTAAAACTTACAAGACAATGACTTTTCAAACCGTTTTTCATTATTTTGTTTAATTTTCTTTTAGTTTTAGTTTCTCGCTGTTAATTCCAGCTCTTTAGTTTGCTAGTACGAAAAAAAAACTTGTTTACATTTATTTATGAAAATTCAAATTTTTGCTTTCAAATAAAATTGAAAATCATAAAGTCACTATTAACGCGAGAGTCAATGGATTTCAAATTTGCAGCAGCATGTTGTCGTCTAACAATTTGGTGTTTCTATGAATGGGCTTTATGACACTAGGCAATATGATATGATATCTAAGCATTTTATTAACATCAAGACAGATTTCATATCACAAAACTGAGTTTAATGGAAATAACGACGTTGCGTGTTTAAGGACTATACAAATTTTTCCAATTCCCAGCGGCATTGTTAATATTATAGTGTGCTTAGAACATATCAATGACACTTTTCGGGATGTCGAAATACCCATTGTGTCATTTATCGTAAAAGAAGATTTATGATGAACTGAGTCCATTCTGTTCACATTCATATGACACAATTGTTTGAAAGTTTACTTTGCAAAAAGTCTTGAGTTGGGTGCTTGCATCATTTGGACCAACATATCATGCCGTTCAGTACCCAATAATGTAATTCCAGTCAAGCCATTTATAATAAAGCCAATAGATTCTCTTTTGCGACGTGAATTTGATATTGACTGCTATTTCTCACATGGCCACTCTACAGCTGGTCTTAATTTTTTTACTTTCAACTGTCTAGTAATGCACATAATATTTGAGCCCGCCGAAAGTGCATCGAGAGTTAGTTGAGAAGTCAAAACAATGGGTGAACCAATAAATGCCAGACTACCGTCCAGGTATTGCTTAAAAAACACACACACGTAGTAGGTTACTAGTTCTTTTTCTAACATGGACCTCAATACATTATACCAGAACTAGGGACATACGCTATGGAGAGGGGAAAAAGGGAGTAGTAGTAGAGTGTTTGACTTGAACTTTCCAACTTAATACTACACACGTCTGCAAGCAACTTGTTTGACAACTGTGAAAATGATTTACATCAGTACCTGCCTTGACGGCCTAACCTGATGGTGAACCAATTCCACGGAGTGAATTTTTCACGATTCACCACCGCCCCCGTGTGGCTGACTAGGCTCACACAGTTAGCAATTCCTGTCATATGATTGCGGTCATATGAACAACTTGCAACTTGCTTGACAACTGTGAAAATTCTTTACATCAGTACCTGCCTTGACGGCTTAACCTGATGGTGGACCAATTCCACGGAGTGAATTTTTCACGATTCACCACCGCCCCCGTGTGGCTTGCTAGGCTCACACAAGTAGCAATTCTTGTCATATGATTGCGGTCATATGAACAACTTCTTGTTGAGGAGTTCGGGCTTTCTAATCCCTCATGTATGCAATTTCCCAGCAATCAATGGAGGACAAGGCTTAATGAGTTGGTAGGAGCATCAGCCCTTAAACCAACTCACCCGTCAAATCGTCACGACTGGTTCCTTACAGTATACGTATCTGTTGTATAGGCAACAACTCCTCGGGAGATTGCTAGTCCTCGAAAAAAGCCACCACCAAACAATTATCAATGATACTAACACTCCCTTCCTGCGATTTAGGTTTAAACCACAGCCAGAACGTTACAGCCAAGGTAGGCACCTCAACCATGATCAGCCCGGGTCGAACTGCATGCAGAATTTCCCGGGGGCCATGCTGATCCCTGTTCTGCCAATTTATACCCTTGGTAAGGGTTTCGAAAGCCAACACAACATAAGTCATGTGGCTTCCTAGAGTTTTGTTTGCCGCACCAAACGAGGGACCCCTTCCCCTCTTTTCCCCGAAAAACAGAGCACCTAAGTTAGGAATACGCCAAGGCAAAACCTGTTCCCCGGGGGGCAACTTGTTTGACAGTAGGATACCCTACAAGCTTCTTCGCGCTCTCTCTCTCTCTCTCTCTCCCTCTCTCCCTTATACACGGTAGAGTAACCCTAAAATCCGCTTTGAACACCAGCCCAAACATGTGAGTTATCTTTCTCTTTCGGTCGGATATAAGAGTATAAACAGTAAGGAGATCGGATCGAGTGAAGTTCTTATCCCTTACCCCGTTAAAAAAAAAACCCAGACACTTGAAGGCTTTTTTAGAGACATGAAAAATGTATTCAGTCCAGCGGACATCACACTGAATTTGAATTCCAAACAAATCAAGACTATCCTATTCCTCAATATCATCGATAGGCTAGGTTAGTTAGGCAGGCCGCTGGACTCCAAAGTATATCCCTAGTTGTCCAGATCACTTGGGTCCTTATCAGCGCTTGCCGGTAAAACAGATAGAAAAAGAAGAGGGAGATAATTCGGTGAAGTAGAATATGGTGGTATAGTAGTTTTGGTATGGGGAAATGTGGGAAACTGCTTGTTGTGCCGTTACGTGCTATTATACTAGCCAACTGCTGTGTTTTATGAAAGAAGCTAGCGCGGTCAGACTGCCTGTGGAAAGATATGATAGGCTATTGAAACTCCACTCGCCCAGATATCATCCATAAGTGCAGATGAAGCAGCATTCATGGTCATGAGTTTGTGTGTTAATATTACTGACATCAGTTTTTAACCAAGTTGCCGCGGTACTTGCCCATTTAGTTGCTCACTAGAGCAGGAAAGTTGTATGGAATCTCAAAAACGGACATATTAGCCCCGCTATTAGGACTTAGCAATGCTTTTTTCCTGCTATTCAAGTT
Organism: Thecocarcelia acutangulata; assembly: GCA_914767995.1. NCBI lineage: Eukaryota > Metazoa > Arthropoda > Insecta > Diptera > Tachinidae > Thecocarcelia > Thecocarcelia acutangulata. The sequence goes on along the minus strand of OU612096.1, from coordinate 117,155,638 downwards.
CCAACTTATAAGCAAAAGGTAAGTTTTGTGATGTTTAGGGGAGTGTTAATTCTCTTTCGGTGAACAACCAGAAAGCTCTTAAGCAATAAAATAATCAGGGTTACGGTAACAAACCACGCGAGGTATTGGTGCACCTCAGTGGAGTTCTCTGTCTGAAAAAGTCAATGCAAAATTGGCTCTCGGTATACCTTTAAAATAGTAGAACCTGCAGGATTGTGACCTGGCAGGACATATATAGGGTGTTTTTTTAAGCCCGATAGAACTTGAAATTGTAAAAAATAACACAAAAAATTAAATTGTAATCAAAATTTTTTTTTATTCGAAAGATCAATACGTGACATTAACACTTGAAAATGATTTCGGGCATATGGGCACCGCGGCTGTTCTTGACGAAGCGCATTCTGGACGTCCAATTTTGGGCCACTTTTTCGAGCACTGCTGGCCGTATGTCACGAACAACACGAACAATGCTGGCCTCCAAGGCGTCAATTGTTGCTGGTTTATCAGCATAAACCAGTGACTTCACGTAGCCCCACAGGAAATAATCGAGAGGTGTCAAATCGCACGACCTTGGAGGCCAATTGACAGGTCCATTTCTCGAAATCAACTTATCGCCAAATTTTGATTTCAGTAAGTCGATGGTTGCGTTCGCCGTATGGCATGTAGCGCCATCCTGTTGAAACCACATCTCCTCCGGATCAATGTCATCCATATTTTCAAACAAAAAATCATTGATCATGGTGCGGTAACGATCTCCATTGACCGTAACGCGAGCTCCGGCCTCATTTTTGAAGAAATAAGGTCCGATGATGCCACCAGCATGAAAACCGCACCAAACAGTGCATTTTTCTGGATGTAATGGAGTCTGTAGGGTCTCTTGTGGATTGGTCTCACTCCATATGCGGCAATTTTGCTTATTAACAAACCCGTTAAGCCAAAAATGCGCCTCATCGCTGAACACAATTTTTCGTCTATAAGTTGCGCGAATCGACGACTGATTTTCAAAGTAAATTTGGATAATTTCGTAGCGTTGTTCAAGCGTGAGTCTATTCATGATGATTTGTCAGAGTATACTGAAACAAATAAAAAAAATGTTTCATCAAAATTTAATTTTTTGTGTTACTTTTTACATTTTAAAGTTGTATCTAGCTTAAAGAAACACCCTATACAATATTTCGTGTGATTTTTTATAGGCATATGTCATTTCCATTTACCCACTTAGTTGTTAAACCATCTATCTAATAGTTATCAATGGGCTCAGAGGATAGATGCTGCTTTCCTTGTGGAAGAAGAGAATTTCTAATATGTGGACATTTTCTTGCGACTTTATAATCATCTCTTTTATGCCACTTCTATTAACCTCGTCCTGCATACAAATCCTAATTTATCCCACTTCATATTGGCCTGCTTGTGCATACAAATTCCATAACTCATAAAACTGGTAGTTTTGCGGCCTTATAGGCGTATTTAGCATGCAATCTTCTTCTGAAGTCTGTATTGTTCATTCTAATCTTTTAAATTTTACTAATGGTTTTTTATTTTTTCTGTCGTAGGATATACTTTGAGGCGCATGTCCACAGTATTGACGTGGCATCACCATAACAGTAAACTTGTTTGTCATAATTCTCAATATTTTATGGAATAATATTCATCACTTAACAAGTAGTTCATTACAATGTAGTCATTTACAATGCGCTCTAAAACATTGTTCTAAAACCGTTTTTAAATCACTTTCGAAGTTGTAAAACCGTCAATTTGATTTGTAATATCCAGTTGCAAAAAACACATACTAGTGACTTACGAGTACAATCAGCTTTATTTTATTACATTTATTTTTCTTCGAGCGTATCATCCGCGATGAATTAATCGATAATGACAATTAAAACGATTAGGTACTACAGCTTAATAAATATTTAAATACCGGTTAGACAGTTGCCAGACAGTTTTTGTAAGTCGAGTGTGTTTGTTGTCTGTTTTTTTTTTTTTTTTTCAAATAGTAAAATAAAAATACGTTATAAATTTTAATTTCTACCATTTGACTAACACTACTATTTGACTAACACTTCAAAAAAAATTGCATAAAAATGATTGCAACAGATTTAGCATCATGTGCAGAACAGTGGAGTGATTCGAAAAAAAATACATAAATATAGAAAAAGAAAAAAAAAATAGATGAATTTTATTAAAACCATTAGGATTATACAATATCATAATTGTTTTTATAAAATTTGGACTTTGAACAAAATCTTTGTAAAAGTTTTTGCTTAAGGCCCAATCAGACTATTATACAAGTATAAATACTTTCATTAGATTTTGTGAAATAAAAGTCTAAACACATTTCTTGTGACTGTCAAAAAGTCTAACGTAAATTAGATTTTGCATTCACATCATAACACTTGATATAAACCAACATAGATGTGCCATCATAAAACTTTTCACGGCGGCAGGTGCGCTATTCGTCGTAGGCGATAGATGTGCCGGCGCGTTCAACTGTTAAAATAATAATTATGCATAACCCATCCAAATTCAATAGCACAAACATATTTTATGTTGTAAATATAGCATGAGCAAAATACATTGATAAATGACAGCTAAATTCCAAATTTCAAGCTTTTTTATAACGACAAAAAATACTATCAGTGACGGCACCCCATCAGCTACGAAATAGACGACTACTCAATTTTTAATTAGCTGGTTTGCTAAAAAACACAACGCTGATCCAATGTAAAGTAACTATTAATACAAAGTATAATAGTCTGAACTGGGCTTTAGTAATATTTTCACACTCCATGATATTTTTTCCGGAGATTTTAAAAGTATTCACAATATGATATTATTTCCAGAGATTTTGAAAGTACTTACAATAGTTTACAAATTATTGTGAATATTTATTATTCTCACTTGTATGTTATTAACTCTCTCTCTCTCTCTCTTGCTAATAATGAATGGCAAATCGGTAACCTATTGATTTGGACGCAGCTTGTAACATTATGTAAGCGAATTTCGCCATTTTCCACGTCTAAACTGGAAATTAAGCAACCGACATATTCTTCGTAGCCTTTTCGTTGAATCCGTGAAAGCCGTGCCATATTTAAAATCACGTTTTTCTGGAAGATGGGATCAGCTTAATTTTCACTCAAGTAAGGACATTGCCTCTTGGAACTGCTGTAGAGCTATAGAGTAAAATATAGATGATATTCTCATTTAAGATTTCGTAACTATGTTTCTCCAAATGGGGTGCGATTCGTAATGATTTTGGTGCACGTAAGGACTTTCCAAAGTCAAAACTCTCTAAAAGTCAAGGCCGTGTCCGATAAAACTTTGTCGCTTTGCGTGAAGTTTAAAACTTTAACAGAAAAGCGCAAAACAAAAGGTGTATGTCACAACAAAAACTTTGGCAACGCTCACGATTTGTTTATTTATCTGAAAAAAAATTGTTAATTTTTACATTTAATCATTTCTTATAGTAACAGGAGTTAGAAATATTATTAGACAAACTACTGAAGTTGGTTCTAATTGTTTTCTTAGTGCATAAAGCTATTAGAAAATATTTCAACGCGTAAAAAGATGAGAGTTGCCAAACTTTTCGTTTCGTGTTGCGTTAAAAGTGCTCTATGTGACATGTTTCATATGAGTATATATATTTTATTTTAGATGTCAAAGCGAATATGCGGGAGCTATTTCGCTTGGCCATCTCGCTCCCGCATAATAAAACTTTTTGTCTAGCATTGGCCGGACTTAAGTAACAATAAAATTTTTTAATTTTAAGTCACATTTTTTACCTTTAAATTTAGTATTAAGATTTGAATACTTATTGTTGGTTCATTTTGAAGATTCAATAAATAAAAAATGCTTAAAGAAAAAAGCAAATTTGCAACGCAAAGCGAAGCAAAAGTTTTATCTGACACGGCCTTCAGAAGCTTTTGATGTTTTGGGAATACAATTTAGAGAATTTTCATTTCAAGCCACTTATATGCGACCGAAAATGAATTGCAACTGCTGCTTCCAAATCTATCACGGGATTACTTGAAAAGGTTTATCGCTAACAGTAGAGTATTGTAATACTGAAGCATCACTCTTTTATCGTTCTAACAATTATATGTCATTGACCAGCATTAGACTAGACCGCAAAGACAAAGATGTGTTAATGGTCGGTTAATACCGACATTTTCGGTGAGATTAAGCTAGATTGAATAGGCTGCCAGATATCGAATCAAATAAACAACAATTTATATAAGCGACCTCTAGCTCAACAAACAAACACAGATTTAAACATAAAAGGGTTAAAAGGGTAGTTTCGAAAACTGATATATTTCACACAAAATGAAGAAAAGGGCATTTACTGCTTAATAGAATTGCACGGGATGTAAAATTGGGCCAGAATTAAAATCTCCGAAAAAACAAAACCCTGAAGTTACCGTGACTTTTTACAAACTTGCTTATTGACCATGTGTTTTTTTTTAGCCTGGAAATTGGAGCTAAATTAAAGTCAGCTATTATCGCCATAAGACTGTTAAAATTGCCAACATTGAAGAACCTTCTTCGTATTCTAATGCCGTATTCTTCTCTGAAAAAGTTTTGCATTTATGTTGTTCTTTTTTTCTTAAAATTCAAGTTTTAAAATTTAAGTTTTATTGAGATGAAAAGAAGATGCCGCAATAACTATAAATATCTGAAAAAGAAGTTGAGAAAACTGTATACTTCTGTATTTTTTTTTGGCAAAACAATATTGAAAATGTTACACTTTTTCTAGAAAAGAAAACGCCATAAGTATTAAAATTTGTTAGCATCTTTTTACTGCATTGCCGTTATAGTTATCAAAAAATCAATTATAGTTTAATTCTTTAATTTCACAATCCCCTTTTCTTGAATCGATATTCGCACGAACACTTGTAACTGCTTAAAAACCGCTTGTTTAAAGTTTTCGCTTCAAACCACGGTGCAGTTGGAAATGAGTTTTATTTCTTGATTTCCTTCAGTTATGAAATTCAAAATAAGTGCAATTTAAGTTTTAGTTGGAAAAACAAAAACAACAACAAACAAACAAGTTATTTCTAAATTTATTATGCGTTATAACAAAAATTTTACATTAATTTAAACCTTGAACCAAAAATCACTTGAACTACATATGTACATATTAGTTGCTGTGCTAAATATTGAAACTAATCGTAGCAAATAAATTCAATTCAAATTGATTAAAATTGTATGTATTTAATTTCTCAACTTTTTATTTCAGATTTTCTATGGTTATGTCTATTGTGTTATTACTGGCAATTGCCATTCTACTGGCCTTCTATTGTAATTTCGATTTGCGAAAATTCTTAAACACACACATCAAGCCTTTGCTGTTCAAAACCGATCGTTTGAAAAAGTTTGTCAAAGATTCAGAGGCTTCAATTACCACAGACAACGATTTCTATCATGCGCACGAGATACGTCCCAAAAGTGTGTGGGATATACCGGGGCCTCAGGTGCTGCCGGTCTTGGGAACAAAATGGATATTTTTGGCGTTTCGTAAATACAAAATGTCCACTTTGCATGAAGTGTATAATGGTGAATAAATTTTTTTTATTATTAACAATTTTTATAAATAAATTTGTATCAAATTAGATCTTAATAAAAAATATGGTGATGTAGTATTGGAGGTTATGCCTTCCGGTGTGCCCATAGTGCATTTATTTAATAGGTGCGATTTGGAGAAGGTGCTGAAATACCCCAGCAAGTATCCCTTCCGGCCACCTACAGAAATCATAGTCACCTATAGACGCTCGAAACCGGATCGTTATGCCAGCGTGGGCATAGTAAATGAGTAAGTGTTGGTCTATAAGGTCCATATCAGACGGGCGTATTTGCGGTTGTATTAAAAATACCTTCTGTTTAGACAGGGTCCGACATGGCAGAAATTACGTTCATCGCTTACTGCCAGCATAACGTCACCCAGGATTCTGCAAAATTTTTTGCCAGCCCTTAACTTGATATGCGATGATTTTATTGATCTTTTAAAAGCCCATCGAAATCCTCACAACTTCGAGGTGTACAATTTTGAGGAAATAGCCAATTTAATGGGCCTGGAGGCTGTCTGTACTCTAATGTTGGGCAGACGTATGGGTTTTCTGGCCACCAATACCGAACAACCGGAAAAAATCCGCCAACTAGCAGCGGCTGTTAAACAACTATTTATATCGCAACGCGATTCATATTATGGTCTGGGCTTGTGGAAGTATTTTCCCACCAAAACCTATCGAGACTTTGCCAAAGCCGAGGATATAATTTACGAGTAAGTTACCAAAGACACATGCTAATATTTTTGTACAGCTTTTAAGAAATCTAGAAAGTAACTTCTCAGTTCATGCCTAGTGTGATTTCGGAAATGGTGGATAAAGCTTTGGAAGAAAACAGTGCCAACTGCATGCATCACGATGATGACTTGCGCAGTGTCTTTCTCAATATTTTGGAAATCAAAGATCTCGATATTAGAGATAAAAAGTCAGCGATTATAGATTTTATAGCTGCCGGCATCGAGACGGTAGGTATATTTTGTTGCATTCAGAAAAAAAAACAAACAAAAACACTTACACAAGATAAATTGTTTCGATTTCTAATGTTTGTGCAGCTGGCCAATACTTTACTATTCGTTTTAAGTTCTGTTACTAGTGATGCTGCAGTAATTGCAAATATTCTGGAAGAGTTTCGTGAATATCGCAACACTTTTATTCTACAAGATGCTATCACAAATGCTACATATACAAAGGCTTGCATACAGGAATCGTGTCGTATACGGCCGACGGCGTTTTGTTTGGCGCGGATATTAGAAGAGGATATGCAATTGTCCGGCTACAATTTAAAAGCAGGGGTGAGTAACTCGTTGGCTCCATTTTCAGCAGTTTTTAAAAACCTTATGTTTTGAGGTGTTATTTTTATTTGTAAAATCTTTCAGACATTTTTGGCGATTTTTCTTGACGATTTTTCTTGACGACTTTTTTCATTTTTTTTTTTACTTTGACGGGTCTATAAATTTGTTTACATTTTTCTTGACGATTTTTGTTGACGCTTTTTCTTGACGACTTTTTTAAATTTTGTTTACTTTGACGGGTCTATAAATTTGTTTACATTTTTAGCTCAGTATCTTTTTTTAGTTTCCAGTTGAACTTAGATATTTTTTCTAATATATTTGCACCATTAGATTGAAAAAAACGATACTTTGAGTACAATATTCAAAAGTTTTAATTTTCATGAAAATTAAGTAATATAACTCATAACTAAATACTATCTTTCAGAAATTGTTTGCTATTTTTCTTGACGATTTTTGTTAACGACTTTTTTTATTTATTTATTTTTTTTTACTTTAACGGGTTTCCAATTTTGTTTACATTTTTAGTTCAGTATTTTTGTTAGTTTCCAGGTGAACTTAGATATTTTTTCTAATATATTTTCAGCTTTAATTTGAAAAAAATATACTTTGAGTACAATTTTCAAAAATTTTAATTTTACTAAAAATTAAGTAATATAACTCATAACTAAATACTATCTTTCAGAAATTTTTTGCTATTTTTCTTGACGATTTTTGTTAACGACTTTTTTTATTTATTTTTTTTACTTTAACGGCTTTCTAATTTTGTTTACATTTTTAGTTCAGTATTTTTTTTTTAGTTTCCAGGTGAACTTAGATATTTTTTCTAATATATTTGCAGCTTTAATTCGAAAAAAATATACTTTGAGTACAATTTTCAACAGTTTTAATGTTCATAAAAATTAATTCATAACTAAATACTTTCAGAAAATTTTTGCGATTTTTCTTGACGATTTTTGTTAACGACTTATTTTTAATATTTTTTTTTTTTTTTTACTTTGACGGGTTTCTAATTTTGTTTACATTTTTAGTTCAGTATTTTTGTCAGTTTCCAGGTGATCTTAGATATTTTTTCTCATATATTTGCAGCTTTGATTGCAACCATCATGAGAAAAAAATATAAAAAAATACACATTTTACTCAGTTCAAATGTGTTTTATTCGCACGAGCACTTATATTTTTTTAGATTTTTGTTTTATGGGTTTTTCTTATAATGGTTACAGTAAATTTTGTCACTCTGTTTCGGCTTGACGTTGAGTTCTGAGAGACCCTGTAATATTTTAGAAAAGCAATACTTTGCAACAATTTCAACAATTTTATACATTTCTCTTTCAGACAGTAGTCCTTTGCCAAAATATGATTGCCTGTCTTAAGGATAATAATTTTAAAGAGGCAAAAGCATTTCGTCCTGAAAGGTGGATTGACAAAGAGGGCAATTTTTGTGTTAATATTGAGAGTTCGACAATTGTGGTGCCATTTGGCATCGGCAAGCGAACGTGTCCCGGCAAAAGATTTGTTGAAATGGAAATTGTTTTGCTGCTGGCGAAGGTAAATTGTTTACAAAACATATTTATTTTCTTACAAATTTTTACAAATAAAAATTTCTCTTCTCAGATTTTACTTGCCTTTGATGTCAGTTTCGCTAAACCATTGGAGACAGAATTTGAGTTTCTATTAGCGCCTAAAACTCCACTAACTTTAGTGATGCGCGATCGTGTGTTTTAAACACAATTTTAAAGTTTTCAACTTGAAATAAAAAACATATATATACAGATGTGGCATCTCAGCAGGAGTTAACATATAAAGCAGTAGCAATGTTGCCAGTTTGAAACAACAAAATATATTTTATATTCATAACTTCTAAAAGAAAACCTCCTATTGTTTTTAAGTTGTCTTTTTGTTAAATTTAAGTCTAGCATAAATTTTATTATTACAACAAAAAATATTTTTCCTTGTAATTAATTTAAAATGTTCATTTTAAGTATTTTTGTTAGTTTTTAAGTAGCAGCATTTTTGTGTGAGTGTGAGTAACGAAAGACTGTAAATGATTTCCAATTAAATGTTATTTATTATAAAAGCAATGAAAAAAATAAAATATGTTCTTAAAACGTAATACAAATAAATAAATAAAAAGTTAAATACAGCTATTAAAATATCAATATTCTGAGTATTATTTTTATGCTACAAAAGCAAAAAACAATACCATAGTGCACTCGTACATACATATGCAAATTGAGATGATAGCATGAAAATCTCATAAATGGGAGGGATAATCGCCTACGAATCTGAATTTTTTATATAAATCGTCAGGAGATTACCTTTAGATGAAAAGCGCTCGAAAGTTATTTCACAAAAAATTTTAAGCTTAATATTTGCAGAAGATCTATAGGATTAAGGGCCATTATTACAACTTGCCGATAAGGTTGGCGTTAGTTAAATGTACTTTTGCAGAAGTGAGCAATAAAAACTGACCATTAACCCCATTTTTCATGATTACACTACTTGCCTGTGGAATTAAATTTATCGTTTTCAAAGCATGGCAATAAAATACAAATTAAAGAATACTTTTAGGAGGTAAAAATTGTTTTGCCAACTAAACTTCACTTTATTGTAATTCTTTTAGTTTAAAATATGGTAACATGAGCAAAATAGCAACTGCAAATTTAAAGCCTCTGGTTAAAAATGGCAGGTAGGATTGTCTTCCCTATAACTTATCGCTTATTTTTAGGTTAAAAAGAAGTTGTGCGACTTATCCGGCCGATAAAATCCCATCTTTAGCTAACGCCAAGTTGCAATAACGGGCCTAAATCGACAGTTGACAATTATTAGAGACAGTATCGTTTATAAGTTTTATTAAAAAAAAAATTTTTAATGGTTATTTCTGGAGTTTTATTTTTCGTTTTGGAAATAAAAGTTATTTTCTGAGTTTTATTTACTCCTCGTATAACAAAACTTATTTCTTGATATTTCATTAATTTCTTGTAATATAATAGTTATTTCCGTAGTTTTATATATTTGTCGGAAAATATAACTTATTTTTTGAATTGATCATTTTTCCATATTTTCGAATTCTGGTTAAAAAAGGTAAGCGGCATATCATCGTGTTATCTTCACGTGTCTGCATATTTATTTATTTATTTTTTTTATTTATCTTATCTTATTTATTATTATTATTATTTTTTTTTTCTTTTTTTTTTTTTTGATAATTAGATCTTACGCTATTATAACGCGTTTAATTTGTAACAAAAGTTCTGCTATATCGGAAAACCCATAACAGATAGAGACCTGAGGATTGCACAAATTGTTAACACGGTTTTCACACAGAGAAAGTTTACATTGCAAAGTCTTGAGTTTGGTGGTGGCAAGGGAAAATAAAGAGTGTAAGAGAGCCACTCTCTTTTCCCTTGCCACCCCCAACTTAAAACTTTGCAAAGTAAACTTTCCGCGTGTGAAAGCGGTGTAGGTCTATTAAATTTGCTCTAGGAAATGGTATTATCTCCTTTTTTTTAACTTTATGATAAACGTGAAGATAACTTTTACATGATAACATATGCACATGTAGCCGACTACATTTTCAAAAGTTATCTATTTAAATGATAGTAAAATGAGCAAGCCTCACGGACGCACCGTTTGCCAAACATAACATCTCTTTTGGTAAAATAATTTTATCCTTTGGAAGCGATTTTTGAAAGCAGTATTCTCCCATTATAATCAAGTGGAGCAGATTACATACATGACACCATTTAACAGTTTCTAGAATATGACTATCTGCCATCAACTATCAAAGTTTTAAAATCACTTTTGGGTTACCCGTTATATTAAAAGGTACATTGTTTATCTAATAGGCAAAATTGATTTATATGTGTGTAGTTTTTTTTTATTGCCTAAAATATTCAATAAATCCAACATTTAACAGCGCAACAATTAAAGTTTCGAAATTTCAGAAACATAAAATTTTTCAGGTAGTATAATGGAGAAACGCAACGAAACAAGTCCCAGACCTGTAACGACTAAAGTTTAACATAAAGCTTATTCTGCTGTTAACATAATCATCACACTGCATTGAACTATTACAAGGCGAATTCATTATTAGGTGGTTATAACGGCGAATTCAGGCGAATTACAATTTTCGAACAATTACCAATTTCTAGAAATAATAAGTAACGACAATGGAGCACTCTTGCCATGATACAAAAAACAAGGTAGCCTTTCGCTACAACAATAAAAAAAACAACAGGTATTTTGTTTGTGTAAAAGGCGAATTCACACTTCAGCTATAAAAAGTAGTTGATAAAGAACATGTACAAAAATTTAAATGGCGCGGAAAAAGGTTAACAAAACTTGACAGAGGAAGTACCGCCATATTAACCGAATTCGCCGATGCATCCACCTAATAACGAATTCGCCTTGATTCCTGCCTTACATTATCCTATTTGTATTCATGCTAGTTTTTACCTAATTTGTCGCCAAATTCTCAGCGGTGGCGGCGGCTGAGTGAAAAAACGTTGGTGTTGGCTGTGAGTCAGCTGTAGCTGATATTTTTTTTAAAAGGAATACCGCACAAAAGTATTTTAAAAAGGTGCTTTCAAAACCTTACTCGTATGTAATTGTAAAAAATAATGTTTTAAAAATACATTTACTTAAAAGTGTACCTTTACTTTTCACAAATATAGTTTAAAAAAAGTAAGTTCTGAGAAAAGTACTTGTTAAAAAATTAAAAAAAAAAAACTAAGAAAAATACTGATTTTGAGCTTATTTATACAGTGACTTACAGCCATGCATTTGTTGCAATATTCTTTTAAAGTTGCTACAAGAATTATGTTACATTCTTACCATGATTTTTTAAATCATATCTTTTTATCCTTTGACATTGTACTTTTATCCGGCTTTTAGTCGCACAAACTGAACAAATTGAAGAACATGCAACCAGATAAAAATTTGCACATTTTACTAAAGCGAATTGATAAAAAATTTACTTGAATTCGTCGTCGTATACACCAGTGAGGCCGCGACCAAAAAACCATACAAAATTTTTCAAAAAGTTACCAATTGAACAAAAAAATTACCAAAATTAATATGAATTTTGCTTGACAAACATATAAATTTAATTAATTTTCATTATCAGCCCAATTATAAATAAAAATTCCATAGGAATTTTATCACTTTTCCCTTTCCTCCAATTATGAATAAAAATTAAGTATCAGGTTTTTTTATTTTTTCTTCTCTCTATTCGTCAAAAACATTAAAGGGAGGTCAACTCTTCAATTCTTACGGACAAAAAATATCTTTTTTCTTTAATTTTAATTGAAAAAAAGTACTTTATGTGGGAAATAAATTCCGTGAGGAAAAAGTCCCGAGAGAAATAAATTCCGGGAGAATATACATAATTGGGCTGTATAATACAAAAACTTATTTCCACCCTAGTTAAATAGTATTGTATATACAAGGCAAGAAAACAAAAACACATTTGTCTCAAATTGGCTGTAAACAATCATTTTAGAGGATTGACATTCCTTATTTAAATTATTTATATTAATAATATACATATGTAAGGAAGAAATAAACAGTATACTTTTAAACTTGAATCGCCCAAAAGCTTCCTCAATTCACTTGTCTTCAAAATAAGTTGGCTGAATTAGATAAAATATTATATTATCTATTAATTTATTGAATTTTTGTTGAACTTTATGGCTTTAGCCAGAATTGAACTCGAGCAAGACAAATGATACCAACCCATCATCATATAATATTAGGAACTTTATAAATTTTAAATTAGATTTTTGCATTTACATTTTCTGGTTTAGCAACCGGATATTCATGTGGTCTTACATTGGATTACTCTCAAAGTTATAATCTAAAGTGGCGGGCTAACTTTATTAATCCGATACAGACACAAAATTTAAGAAAATTGTGTTCAAAGCAGTCAGAAGTGTTGAAAATATGGCGAATTAATTTTAGAAATTAACTCACCTTGCTTAAACTCACAGACTAGAGTTGTTTGTAATGAAATACACCAACGACAAAGAGTAGTATTTAGTCAATCACTGAGATATTTCACTGTATTTATGGAAGAAAAAATTATGCAATATGCAAAAAATATTCACATCTCCACATTGAAGAAAAACATTACCAATTTTGGTTAAAATTACCCAAAGTGGCAGCTCTGCCTAATCATTAATTCGCTTTGAGCGTGACTTTAAAAAAAAGCTTTTTTTCTTTGCAGAGCTCTTTTAACATTATAAGAGAACCAAACATTTAGACCAAGTGAGTAGCAAAGAGCACAAAGAAAGCAACAAACTTGTTGGTAAACAGTTTTATCAACAAATGTATGGAATTCAGTTGTTATTAAAGAGTGCTGGAGAACGCGTGCGTGGGAAAATTTTAACGGTCGTATTGAAAACAGAAACGGAAATCAAATTGAAGTTTAGAAAAAAAAGTCACAACATTTAAACTTACAAATAAACAAGTGATTTGACCAAAAATAATAATTGCACCTGTAGCAAAATACTTTTCGTTTCATTCTTTAACCAAATCTAAAAAAAAAAATTAACTGCAGAAAAATGTGTGTAACTAATTAATTATTAATATAATTTCTTTATAAAATAATATGTATGTAGTTTAATTCTAGTTAATTTCACAATTTCTCCCTCCATACGACATAAACAACACTTATACCTGACCCACCTGCTTAACAATCATTTTCTAAAATATTTTAAAAATCTCAAACATTTTAATGAAGATTTCGAAAAACCGGTTTCATATTCAGTTTTGGTTTTGAAAACAAATATTTTGTCAATGCATATCGTGTGTGTGTGTGTGTATACATACATATGTAGTTGTTAATTTTAACAATTGAGTTACTAAAATACAACAACATCTAATAGCAGCAATGGCAATTACAACAACCATTCTGCCAGCGTTTAAAGTAAACAATTTTAACAAGCAACAGTTGTGTAAACGTAACATCTATTATTATTGTTTTTCTGCTGACATCAGATGAAAATTAAACATTTTTTAACACTTCATATACAAATTTCAAAATCGAAAATAATGAAAACAATTTGAAAAACATTACTTAGAAGCCACACCCTAATTTAACTTAAACCGTTTTAACATACTCACATGTACTTACATATATATATATATATATATATATATATATATATATATATATATATATATATATATATATATATATATATATATATATATATATATATATATATATATATATATATATATATATATATATATATATATATATATATATATACCTACACGATTCTAACTATTTTTTTACATTCAAGGGGGGATCATTTCAATTATTCATTCATTGTTTTTTTTTAGTTAAAAACAAAAAAGTTAAATGATTCATTTGGGCTTTTCTAGTATATGTTAGTCCACTGTTTGGTTAAGCAATATGAGACAAAATCTCCAACCCACCCTTCTTTGCAGTGCATATAATAGTTTTGTTGTTTTCAAGCAGAGCCTTAAAAGTATCAAATAGTTTTACATCTATTTTAAAACAAACACCAGAAAAAAATTAGAAAACATTCAAAATTTTGTTATTGGTTTAAATGTAATTGTGCGAACGAACGAACAGCTTCGTTATCGTGAAATTGGCACTTAATATCAAACTTATTTGTATAAAAACATAAATTATCCAAAAAAATTGTGAATAGTCAGTCCCAGCAGTCTATACATTCCTTTACATTTTACATTATACAAAATATTTCTATTGTTTTGTAACGCTTTAATAAAGGTATATAAAACGTATTATGATAACTTGGCCAGAAATTAGCATACTCATACATACATACATATAAGTAAATAAAAATGTATCCTTTACTGACTTTCTCAAGCTCACTTGCACACAATATGTAATTGCAATTTAAATGTTTTAACATTGAACTCGTTCGTTTTATGCATTTGCATTGGCTTTAGCCGTTCTCGACCTTGCTTTAGATTTTAGTACACGAAATGGGAAAACCACATTGTTTTTCCCTTAAAGGAAAGTTTTGTTTTAAAACCTACACTAACAACTTGCGCGAACCCACCCTTAAGCTCAAACAGTTTCTGTCACAGTCATATTAAAGTAGGCTGGGTTGACATTAATTCAACGTAAAAGTAAAATATCATAATCACAGCAATTTTGAAGAGGGGGAAAATAAAATATTATAATTAAATAAATTTCTGCTAACGAATTGAAAATTAAATAAGCTTTAAGGCAGAGTTAGGAAAGAAATATATTTTTTCTTGACCAGTACTCAGGGAATGACCCCTTTATATGCAGTACATTGTACTAGAACTAGGAAAATAGGCTATGACGAGGAGGATAGAGGTAGTAGTGTTTGTGGACGTTTGGCTAGAACCTATCAATAACAACAAGGAAAGACCAAAAACAAATTTTTAAAAAAACCTTTTTACCAATTTACAAATTTTCTAATAACTTTTTCAGTTTCATATGTACGAGTATGTAAACAAAAAACAGCTGTTTATTCAATTCTAGTCTGAATTTAACGTGCAACTTTGTGTAGGATATTAAAAAAAATTACTCTCATTTTTTCTAAAGATAGCATAAAAGTTATTACAGGCAACCACGGTTGCCATATTTGACGATTAATCATCACTTAGATTGCAGGTTCGTGTCCTGTCACGGTCGCCATGTTATAAAAATATGCTGAGCCGAATAAATTAATAGCCGTGTGTTCTGTCTGATGTTTATTATTCCACTGTCTTTATTCTTTCATTCTTCTAGGCAAGGTGCATTAATGTATACACGGTGGCAGCACTACGGATTGTGACAATTTTTTGCTACTGGCAATATAGGAAGCTATTTACGTCAAATGTATTGTTTACATTTTTGAAAGTGAATTTAGTGTTGTATTCTGAATTAAACATATATAAATTATTTTGTGAACATAAAAATAATTCAAATAAATATATTTTATAATTATGAAAAGGTACATTAATAGTTTATAATTGTGAAAATAGTTACAAATATTTTTGATAAACATAGCTTACCATATGCCGGTTTTTGTTGTATTGTTGTAATGCACCTTGGTTCTAGGTATACATAAATTAGGGGGAGAATAAGTGCCAGCGTTGCATGATTCTGTAGTAACAGTGATGGCACTACAGGCGATTCAAAGCATGTTGACGATTTTTGAAGATCACATTTTTCAAACAACTTTGGTTTCACAACTACGAGTATATAATTAATTGAATATATATCTAGGGAATAAAAGTAATATATGTGGTATAGAAGAAAACGGAAGTAAAATAAATGTCTTCGTAAATATATATGTCAGAGATGTATTTAAAAGATCATATGTACATAGAATTTAAAAATATTAACGATTTTGCCGATTTTTTCCCCGGGATTTGACGATTTTAAACCAGATTTATCTGGCGTGGAATGCTTTTGGACAACTTGGGACTAGTTCGAACTGTGTTATTATTCACGTGGAACACACTTAATAATAATAGTTATACTTTAAAGTAGCTTTCAGAGTAAATAGTAGTAAACTTAGTTGGAAACAAAATAAAAATAAAAAATCTCCACCTAATTGAAGAAATAGGCTCATGCCTATTTTAAAGGAGCCAAAGAGAGCAAGATGAGCACATTATCCACCAACAACTTTAAGCTATTTGAAATCTTGACATGATTATAATTAGATTTATGGCTGGATTGCGGATGCCAATCGATTTTCAGTTTGGTTGACTGTTACTGAGATGATAATGCAGTTAGCCAAATGATAATAGCGACACCAACTGTATTATTGTTTGTGATTACTCACTTTTTTTTTTTGTTTTTTTTTTAGAAACAAAACCTGCGAAGCTTTTTTGCTTGTCTGCAGTAACACCCAGGGTCTGTGGCAGGAATCGAACCTGCGACCTCGATACTGTTGGTCGAGTGCTCTACCAAATCAGCCATCGAGGCACCCCCAAGCGAACTGCACTTCAGTTGGTGTTCATAATCGAGTCATTAATTTATTTATCTCAAACGATTTTTGAACATGAATTGACTTTACAGTACATTATTAATTTATTTATCTCAAACGATTTTTCAACATGAATTGACTTTACAGTAATGAACTTGTTTCGTATTACAGATTTATTCTAGCATGTGGCAACAGTTTGTTTTTTGTGGTGTAAGCATGGGCGCACTTTTTAAAAGGCTTATTTACAATATTCATATTTTGTTATCAAGTTAGTTTTGTTGAATTTGTATTCGCTTTTTTCTCACACGTGCAAGCCAAAATACCAATAGGAGTTACCAACCATTTTAAAAAAATAGATGAGTGCTATTCGTGAATGGGTGCATGACAAAATACCAGTAAGGTTGAAGTGTTTAAGTACAAATGCGTCTGAATTGTTATGGTGGCCAGTGTTGCCAGGCTTGAAGTAGTATGGCCTTATTTATAAACAGTTCTTTTTTTTATTTTAACTTTACTAATTGAATTTTGCAGGGAAATATGACTTTTTAAACTTTCATACACAAAAATTATGTTTTTACTCGTATGAATAAGGCCTAGAGAATTTCATTAAAGCTGCTAAACATTTTTAGATATTATGAAGATTTTTTATGGTTCTTATGGTTCTATGCCCTTGGTGTTCATTTGCTTTTGTAGCTATAGCCTTTTTGCTTTTGTAGCTATAGCCTGTGCGCTTTAATATACACATGTGTGTGTACACACACATGAGCAAAGCAACAACACTTTGGCATGCTTTGCTTAGTGTGTGGTCACACACAGCAACTTTAGTTGGGCAATTCTTGACTTTATAGAAGCTTTCGGTGAGGGGAATAAGAAGGGAAAAAGAATTGCCGGTACTCGGCAATTCTCAGCAATTCCTTACTTTTCTCTCATGTGTGTATGTGTATGTGCATATACAATGTAAATTGCATAAAGCAAAAGGTAGTGAATTGCTCAAGAATTGCCGAAAAAAGTTTTGTGTGTGTGGACAAGAAAGCAATTCCAAAAGAAAATTGCTAAAAAGTTCGGCAATTAAAATCGTTCTGTCTGACCACAGACTTAATAAATAAAATTAGTTTTTCGTAAAATATATTGGTGGTTGCTCTTCCACATAGAACTTTTGGGCACGCCTGCAATAAACTGTGGAGTTTTATATACATATGGACGTAATTATCTAGAAATGAGTTTCTGACTGGACAATTCGAAATGTTATACAAAACTTTAATTTATTTTTTTTAAACAAAATTATAGCACGGTTGAAAATTCATTGCCAGATTTCATATAAAAATAGTTTTTTTTTTATCATAAAAATGCGGCATTATGGCAACTTAGTAAAAGATGCATAACTTAATTGCTATCGTTTTTTTACTTTATTGTTGCAATTTTCTCTTATTTGCTATAGTGCACTAGTAAAACTGGTTTTAAGTTAAAAAGTAGTTTTTCTGGCAGATTTTCTTTCCCGTACAAATTGCTTGAAAAAAGCATTTAACGACGACAGTGTCCATATGTGTTGCAGTAATTGAGCTTTTGTAGTTTTTTTTTTTTCTTTCTCTCCACAGAGATGGGAAGCTAGATAAAGTACAAAAAATCTAGTGTATGCTTTTATCAGAGAGATTTTTCACATTAATCACAACACAGAAACAACATCAGCAGGAAACCGTTTTGACAGAAGAAAATAATTACACAGCAAAAGCTGAGAAGTTCTTTTGAATCGTATACGAGTACATGCAAGATGTACGAGTAATGTGGTTCACTAGAAACTTGAACGTTAACAGATTTCTTTCAAAGCGATAACATCTGTGCAGTTGCACATAAAAGATGACATGCACTTTGAGAGCAAAATGATTCATTTACAGCACGTACGTATGTACGTGTATGCATGTGTATGTACTTAATTAAATTTGTTTATTTAATAAATTATAGCCCTTCTTTCTGCTCTTGTTAAACGTTTCAAGACATTTTCAACTATGAGAACAAAAAAAGCAAAGAAAGTTAATTAAGTTATGAAATGATGGGGGAGTTTTCTTTTAATTAAGATGTGCTGTGTATACATATATGTAGATATATATGTTATATATTAGTCTTATATCAAGAAAAATTTTATATCAAAGAAAAATATACATATATAATCTTAAGGATACAGTGGCAAACTAAAAATGACATCGTTGTACATTAAAATATCACATCGCTTTAATTTGTAAACTAAATTGCACTATCTAGCACACTCATCCAGCTTTTTGCAACAAAAATACATAATACGTCCTATCATCCAAATAATGCTGGTCTATTGGAGTGATTTCGAGCGTAGCTACGATTCAAAATAGCGAATAATACAGCTAAGATGACTTACAATATCAAACTTCTAAACCTACCAGAGAACAACTTTGAGAGAATGCAAAAATATCATACTTGCTCAACACCATGAAAACCATTTCATGTCGTTCAAATATGATTTTGTGTTCAGACGCACAAATGCACAGTTGAGTTTAATTCAGTAAACATAATGAGCAACAACTTCGCTATGTAAGTGAAATCAACGTTAAGGTTCGTACTTGAATATAAATGAATGCGCATATAATCAGTCACTCATTTCTTGTGTTTGAATTTTTGTTTTGGAATAAACAAAAAAATTAACAAAAATCAAAATATTCAACAGTTTTTCTATATGCTCCTGTTGAAAAAAAATCAAAGTAAAATACACATACATAGAAACAAAAGGTTTTCATAGAAAAAAAAAAAACAAATGTGCATATGTACATATATATGTATTTATTTTTGAACATTTGTTAAAAAACACGATGGTATACATATGTATAACAAAAACTACACTTGTTTCTATTGTAGTTAATAAATGTTAAGTTTAGTTAACACTTTCTTTTAAAACACTATTATCTTTTAAAACATTATTTTATTATTCAAAACACATATTGTTTTATGTATATATTGTTTTTATTCGAAAATAAACTTTGAACAATAAAAGGTTATGGGCCCAGCACGCTTCCACTGTGCTTTTAAATTAACTTTGCCCTTTAAACTAACACACAAAATATGTTTCAAAATTGTTTATACAACACACAATCGAAGCAACATCTAAAGTTTAGCTGATTTTATTCAGTACTAAAACGAACGCGCAATATTTACAAAGCGTTTTTTTACTCAGGATAGTGCTTTGTTGCTAGATTTTTTGTTGATTACAAATTTAAAGTGTTTACAATACGACTTGATTTCACTCAACGTTGAACTTTGTTGCCTGATTTTTGTTGATTATAAATATTAGTGTATGAGTTAATCAAGCAAAAACATGATTTTTGGTGATCACTGAACCCTACCGACTTTTTTGCAGATGACAGCAGCTTCTGCCATTCGTATTCATTCAGTTATAGGTCCAGCATATCAGAGATCAGTGTCAAGAAAGAGAAAATGATTGACTCACTGAATAATGATCTCCGAATAGGGTCGTAACTCGACTCTGTTAGTCGACCTGGCAAGACCCAGTGCTGTTTATTAATATACAAACTCATGACCATTAAGGCTGCTTTATCTGTATTCGTGGATGGTATAGGTATTAAGGAATCGGATGCTATTCCTCTTCTTAGAATAAGAATTCAGTTGTTCGCTAGACTGTACACAATTTTCAGAAACACTCAATTGTTTTACTCCATCCGATATGCTTACTATTTATACCACTTATATCCGACCGAAAATGGAACAGAATGCTCATGTTTGGGCCGGTGCCTTAAAATATATTTTGGGTTTAATAGAAGAGAGCGAAGAAGCTTATTGGTGACTATACTGTACAGACTCACTGGAGCTGGAGCATCGCCGCAATATGGGGAAATTTTCATGTCTCTAAAGAAACACTCAATTACTAACTAATTAATTTCAACACGTGATAACGTTTGTTTTGGTCGTTCCGTGTGTTAAGTTTACAAACATTATTCAGCCTTTCTTCCTTCTTATAATCTATTTTCCTAGTTCCAGGACAATGCACTTTATATGTAGGGACTATCCCCTGAGTACTGGTCCAAGATAAAAAAAAGTGTCTTGCTTAATATTATACCACCTATATCCGACCGAAAATGCAATACGAGTAGAATTCTCATGTTTAGACTAAAAAAAGATCATGTGCAGAAGAAGACGAAGCAGCTTATTGGTGCTAGTACTCTATAGACTTACTGGAGCATCGCCGCAATGTGGTATCTGCTTCTGTGTTTTATCGCTACTGCAATGTAGAGGTCCTAGACCTTTGACCATGCAATGGCTTCAATGCGAGCCGCGCTTATACATTTACATACTGAGTGCTCTATTTGTGGGAACCAATGGTCAAAGAATCAGTCGTACTCTAAGAAAATCATAATTGCTGCAAACTATTTCATTTTTCCCCTCTTTTTCTGTAAAGAAAACCAATTTCGTTAAGAATTCAAGACGTTGCCTTTCAACAGATACCTATACAAGCAATTTGATAATAAATAAATAAAGCAACATAATTTATAGGATCATCGCATTGGGGTACGGAATAAGTGGGATGCAGGATTATTTGTCGGAACTGTTGATAACACAAGTGCTTAGAAATCCTATCAAGTGATAGGATAGGATAGGATATAAATACCCTTCCTCCTTGAGTAATCATTTATCACGTGACCATTCCTCCTTGTGTTCTTATTTATGTATGTACAACTGCTAGAATCAATTAATGGCGTTGTTGAAAAATATTATTCTTCTCCACTTTTTAATTATCTATCTAACTACCAATTATATATTGTATTTATGTACATGAAACTTTTGTCTATTACATAAATTTTTAAAATCAAGCTTTCCTAAATCTGGTAGGCACACAAATTATATAACTAACGAAATTTTTTTAAATTTTAATTCAAATTTTCTACGGTTATTCATACACACACTGACTTTTTGACCTAAAATTTACTAACTTTCTACAAACATACTACGACTTATACATAAACATGTTTATACATACATATAAGTATGTATGTATATTAAGAAATATTTCCACCAACTTTTTCAAAGGCAATAAATAAAAATTGTGCTGGCATTTGATCAATACAATAACAAAACTTAAAAGACAACAAAAACCACAATATTAAGCAGTTACAGTGCAAATTAAACACGTGAATGTTTTATTAATACAACAAAAAACAACTTAAACCCGCTAATAAAATAAAAAAATAAAAAATAGTTTTCAGGCCATTAAATCAATGGCAAACAAATGCAGTTTTCTACAAACATAAAAGGGAATTGGTAATAAAACTTCAGCGAATGAGACAAAAAGCAAACTGACCAAAAACAAACCAAAAATGTAAACACAACTAACTTGGCAACAAAAACTTGCATACGAGTACAGTAGAGCGCAAAAATGTTCAAACGTAAATAAAATGTTAAGTAATGCGGTGTTCGGATTGAACATATGCACGGGTACGCTCAAAGTGCAAATTTATTTTGGCAAACAAAAATTTTATTCAATTAATCAAATTGAGTACAATTTTTAACATTCGACTTAAGCTGTTAAAATAAAATGCCATAGATAAAGTAGCAAAAACTTTTAATGGAGGATTTTTTTTATAATTTTATAAATTTACAAACTCAAATTTTCACAACCAAAATAAGTGTTTGTTTTAACAGTCAAATGTTAATTGATATTATCAATAAAACAATTACAGCCGTATTCATAAAAAAACACTAATCATCATTTTAACAACTTTTTAGTTAAAACAGAATTTTCAGCAAAAGAATATTATTTTATAAAAACGTATTCATAAACTGCATTTTAGCTAAATATCATTTTATTGAAATTCTCTATTTATGACTGGCAACGCCATCATATGCAATTCTCATCTGAATCATAGTGCAGCGATAAAAACGGTTATTGCTTCGCATAGTAGTCATGTAAAGAAATGTCTTGTATTTTTTTATGAAAATCAAGTTCAAAACAAATAAATAAATATTAACTCTATTTTGTCTTTTAATTGAATAGCAAGAAATACTGAGTCGGAAAAGTTTTACTTTGATTTCTTTTGCTTATGCGTAGGAAAAAATATGAATAACGAGCTTTTTTTTTTATTAATATTTCGTTTTTTTACTGATGATTTGATTAACGTATATTATTGTAAATAAACAAAAAAGACTGAAAACAATGTAAAGCGTAATTGCTTATCTGGAATCCACAATAAAATAGATTACTTCTTTCCCTGAAAGTTTTCTGTTGCCAGCTGTTCAAAACTTGGGTCATATTTGCTATTAAAAAACATATAATTATTGTTCTCAAAAGCAGAGGCTTTCTAATAAATAAATTGTTAGCTTGCAATAAAAATTTTCGCAACATATAAACAAACAATAACTAAAAAAAAACACAAACATCACCTTAAAATTGTCTTAAAAATGGTTGCAATCAGTTTTAAAATGGTTGACTTAAAAAATTGCTAAAAAGAACATTTTAACATAAAATTCGTTTATGAATTCATAAATGTTTGAACGGCTGCTTAACTTTTTTATGAATACGGCCGTTGTGTCTCAATAAAAAATATCTTATTACGTTTCTCAAAGCCTTCGAGTTTGTAAAAGATTAAAGGAAATTCGGGCATATTTTCATTAATCTATTACAAAACTGTTGCAATTTTCGTGCGTAATATGCATATTTAATTAGTTGACATATAATGTACAAAGAAATATAGTAATTGTCAAGAACTGTTTGCCTTTTTACAAAAACTTTTTTATTTTTTGCTTTTTATGCCGCTATGTCCAAATATTTTCGTAATTGGTTGTTTTTTTTTTTTTTTTGCCCAGTCAATGGCTTTTTCTAAAATCGTTCATGATGTTTCTTAGCTTTTTATCTGCATATAAACACTTAAGAGAAAACAAAAACTCCACTAAAGTAATCTAGTCCAGTTTATCAAAAGTTGTTTAAAAAAGAGAAGAAAAGTGAAATAAAAAGGTTTGCAAGCCTAAAGACCTAAAAAAGTATGTAAATGACGATTTCTTTTGTAACTTTGTAAATTTTCTATAAAAAAAAACGTTATTTCACTAAAATGAGTTCAATATTTTACACTCTATAGAGTAAGGTGTTTTTTATGAGACGCGAATGAGTAATGCGTCTAGAAAATGTGTATGAAATAGACTCAAAATATTAAGTATATTTCATACAAATTTTCCAGACGTATCACTCAATCGTGTCCTGTAAACACCACAGAAGTAATGTAAAAGGTTGAGAGTTTGTAATATTCGGTAGTTCATATTACCAAGTGTTTAATCAAATGCGATTCAACTGTATATTGATTTTTCTTTTCTAAATTTATGCAATCGATTATTCATACAGATGATTCTCCAAATTTGATCATTTAAAGAATTATTTGAATCTAATAATAAAACTTGTTTGCGCTTAAAATTTAAAAACTTATGTATTGTGCTTATTTTTTTTTTATTTTTTTTTTATATTATTTTTTTTTTTTGGAAAACTAAGCTCGTTCTTCATTTAGTTTTGTTTATTTTTTTGTAGTAGAAGAACACAAGATTGCAAGCTGGTACCTATATATACATATGTATTTATTTGCAAAAATTCAGATTTTTCAGATTATCGCCTCAGCGCTTTTTTAAAATTGAATAAATTCTTGTGGACTAGCGTATGTCAAGCGCTGCTTTATTAATTCCAAACGACCTCCTGAAGGTCTTAAATTTTCTGATTGTCTGGTGTTTATTTGTGTATGAAATATATTTTGATGAAGTTGTATTGACTGACTTCAGTCAATACAACAGTCTCGAATAGTTTTAAAAACATACATTAACAATTTTTGCTTGTATAAGCCGCTAATTGATAGAATATATCTAGCTTGGTTTCTAAACATGTCAACTATAGGATATCGTAATGGTAGATTAAAAACAAGTAATGACTTAAGTGACTGACTCTCTTTACAACCATATATTATGGGTAAATAAGTCAAATGAGAATTTATAAGACATATAGACCAGCATTTTCACATCTCCAGAAGGTTTGTACAGAATACCAGTCGCCGATGAAATCTTTGCTTTAATCATGTTCACGTGAACATCCCATAAAAGGTTATGGTCAAGCTGTACACCCAAATACTTAACAACATCTGATTCCGCTATTGTAGAGCCCTCAATATTGATAATCATTTTATCTTCATTTGAAAAGCGATATGGTTTAAATATCACAAACTTAGTTTTTTTAGAATTAATCATTAGCTTATTTAGTCTAGAAAACTCTGCAAGTTATATTTAAATATTTTGCATATAGTATTAGGATAATGGGGATAGGTATAACCCTGCAGGAAATGTCAATAGTAAAACTATAGTGATTACCTATTGAGTATGTCACCAGTACTACTGACAAATTGTACCCTTACTAATGCTAACTACTATTGACATTTAACACAGGCTTGTCCTACGAAATCTACCAGTAGACTGCGTCAATACTGACTAGGTAGTTCTTGTGGGGTCATATGGAGAAAATGTCAATAGTAAGATTGTACTGACTTACTATTGACGATATTACCGTACTGTGGGAAATGTCCATAGTAAAACTGTATTGACTCCCTATAGATGCTGTCACCACGTGTATAAAATGTCAATAGTAAAACAAATAATGATTGCCTATAATTATAAAATATTTAACTAGTTTAGCACTTTTTACTTGCCTTTACCTGTTTGTATTATTATTATACTTTTGTTATTATTAATTTTTATTAAAATTAGCTATTTTCTTGCGGCCACAGATAAATTTTAAAAACAAATGAAATTATTAACAAAAAATATTCTCTGTCTATCAAAAATAAAAGACAAGGAAAAAAATTTATTGCCAATGTCACCAGAAAGACACCATAAATGTTGACAAAACTGTTGACGTATATTTCCTTCAGGGAAGGCACCGAACACACAAATAAGAACCACTTGAAACATTCGAGCCGTACTGTAAATCTATTGTGATTTATGTCTGCATTGTACCTTCGTGCTTACTCAAATTACTCAACGTTAAAAATGTATGCGTGCATGTCTACGCCAATATACTTTGAGATACATACATATGTATACACATACATACATACATCTATATGTATGTATATATGAACTAAACACCTTTGGTCTTGGCCTCTTTATATCAGTTTGGGAAATAAACTTTTAAATGGAGCCATGTTAATAAGTATACATGTACATATATATACGAGTATGCTCATATGTATGTATGTATTTTCCTCTCCTTATCAATAGATAATAGAATAAACGTTTAAAAAGCACACACCTTATTAACATACATACATACACATGTATGTACAGTTGAGTTTTGACCTCTTTTTACGTCACTATTTCTGGGGGTGAGTAATATTTTTCGTTTTTCTTTTACATTGTGCCAGTCGGTTTAATGACGAATTTAAATACGAAAATCAGATCAAAACAAAATAATAAAAACAAGTTCTAATCACAAAAGCGAAGACTGGAAAATGTAAACAAACTTTATTCAACTGGTTTATTGAATATGGCCAATGGCAGGCAGTTGTTAATGAAGTGAGCATAAAAAGAGCGAAAAAAAAATATGTAGGTATATATTTATGTAGATGAATACATACACATTTATGTATGTATGTACTTTTGTACATTAAAATTAAATAGTACATACATACATTCTTTTTTAGCTTGGACCCTACATATGCTGTGCATTGTATCGGAACTACGAATAAAAGGTTATGAGGAGGAGGAAAGAGGGAGTATTGTTTGTGAACATTTGACTTGAAATTTCCAACGTTAGAGCAGGCAACTTATTCCTCAGGCGAAGCGTACGGCTGAAAATCGAATTCTCTCTGTAATACGTATTATGATTCTCAATCGAAATTGATGAGCTCTGGACGATGCACGCGTAAAGCAATAAGTTTTGCCAGTAGTACACCATACCACACTCTGTCAAACGCTTTGGAAATATCCAGAGCCACCACCTTACTTTCACCGTTATGATGGATTGAGTGGAACCATTTCACTGAGAGTTATGCCATAAGATCGCCTGTAGAACGACCCTAACGAAATCCATATTGACGATCACAAAGTAATTTATGTAAATCTAGATACCTCATAAGGTCATAGTTAACTATACTTTCGATTACTATGGTAAACGCAAAGCAAACTGCAATTGGGTGGTAATTTTAAGGGTTATTTGCCTCACGCTCTTTGGGGATTGGCGTTGCAGTAGCCACCTTCCAGCATGATGGGATTTCACCAATATGGTAAAGTATGCTGAAGAGGCGTGCTAATGGATGCACAAGCGTAGAAGAACACTGCTTCAAGACCAGTGCTGGAATGCCATCCGGTCCAGGGATCTTATTTATGTCGCGGTCGGCCAAAATTCTTTTAACTGCTTGAATCCGGAAAAATATCTTTGGCATAGTTACAGTTACTCTTTCGAGCTCGGGAAGTGGTTGACTGGTTACCGGCAAGCAGGAATTGCTTGCAAAATTTTCAGTCAACAGGTTAGCTTTATCAACCGGGTCGGTGAAAGCTTGGTCGTTCATTAAAAGAGCTAGAATTGATGAACTATCACTCTCTTAGCCAAAGACTAAAAGGTCTTACTGCCCAGGGGAGCTGTAAGGAGCTTGGCATGAAGACACTGTTCGTGAAGAAACTTTTCACACTAAAGTACCCTGGCACACGAAGACCTTGCTCTTTTGCGTATTAAATCAGTGTCTGGGTTTTTGTTTAAACGCAAATCACTGAACGCTTCCTCTCTGTATCTGACTAGGTTTCTGCACGTCTGATTAGACCAAGATTTCACTCTTGGAAATCTGCTTAGAGAGGATGAAAGTTTTATCGCCAGCAATATCATATATTCGACCATTTTTACTGAACCATTTATGTCATTATCTAGAAGCAAAGTTTCCAATTAAAATGCTCATAAAATTGGCTGAGCTCTGCCCAAAGAGCCTATTCGTAAATAAATTTTGACAGTTTCATAGCTGATTTCGAAACTTTACGAAGTTCGGAGACCGAAAAGGAAACAGAAATGGTGCAATGATCCGAATTGCCGAGAGCTGCACTAACTCTGGCTTCATACTTTTAAGGGTGTATGAAGCAATCCAGGTATAAGATTAGGTAATTTTCAAACTTTTTTTTTGCAACTTAGTTGTGGAGTTAATGGCATTATGATTTAGTCACCTCGAAAATGAATTTTTTGATATGTCGTAGTGGAACTTTTTTCTTAAGCTATCGAAAAATCGATGGTAAAATATCCGCATATTTTGGTCCTTCCAAATCGACCCACCCTAATGTTCATACTTAAATATATATGGGCATATTCATAAAGATTTAAATTAATTTGAAATGTGTTTAAATTCAAAAACTCCATACAAAATTTTAATAAAATTCATTTCAAATATATTTTAACTTTTTATTAATATGCCCATTAACATATAAGTAAGTTATATAAAGAGCTTTTAGAATTAGAAAAGGCGGTGGCATATATGATGTAGATAATTTTAGCTTGGATCGAAAAATATTGATAAAAGAA
Organism: Thecocarcelia acutangulata; assembly: GCA_914767995.1. Classification (NCBI taxonomy): domain Eukaryota; kingdom Metazoa; phylum Arthropoda; class Insecta; order Diptera; family Tachinidae; genus Thecocarcelia; species Thecocarcelia acutangulata. The sequence continues at coordinate 117,127,290 of OU612096.1, read as the reverse complement.
AACGGAATTTTTTATTGAACGTACCTCGTAAATATATTTATATCCAATATTTTTTTTCATCGAGCGTTTTCAAAGAGAATTTTGTATGAAAATTTTTTGATCAGCCTTGAGTGTTGAAAGTACAATATCGTTGAAATTCTAAAAGATAAATTCCTCCTATACAAACAGACACACATACATACTCGTATGTAATCATGTATTTATTCTATTAACAATATTTGCTTTTACCTTAAACGCTTTAGAAGTAGGTATCTTAAAATCGAACTTGATCTTCCATTTGAGTAACTAGTTTGATTACGAGTATGTTTTTCTTTTTCATGTTAAATTTTATTTATGGCCAACAAAGTATTAAATTCATTTAAGTTGATGAAACCCTAGAACTTTTTACGGTTATTGACTCTATTCCTTCTATTCTCACTGTTTGTTGTTCTTGATGACGGGAGGTTGGTTGGTCGGTCAGTTTGCAACAGAAACCTGTCTGCAGCAAATTATATTTTGCTTAAGTTGCACTTGGCTGCCTTGATTGCGTGTTGTTGTTTTCTCTTTTTTCATATTCAAGAAAAGTTAAAACTCCAGCTAGCTTTCAACAAAGAAATTCTTTAAATAGAAATTTTAAATCACGCTTGCGGAATAATAAGCAAAGTTTAAAATTAAATTGGCGCTAAATTATACACATACATATGTAGCACATACACATGTACGTAAATACAAGCAGTAAATATTTGTTTATAATTCCTTTACCTAGAGTTTTATTTTAATAAGAGCAAGAAACACAATTAAAATTCTCTTACTCTCAGAGTTAATGTCATATAATCCCAATATGTATAAAATCAGACACGTCTTGAGGAAAAGAGCAGTTTATCTAGTTTGGACAAAAAAATGTTTTCTATTCTTTATAGATATTATTTGTTTAAAAAACTCGGCATGTTTTATGGTTGCACCTCTTATTAGGCGTGTTCCGCATGAATAACGAAACTGGCGGAACTAGTCCAAAAGCATTCCACGTAACAATTTTTGTGTAATTTTGGGAGAAAATGAAGTATTTATTGATTTATGTAACTATACAGCTGAAAATAAATTTGCAAAGTATAGGATGCACAGTATGGGCGGAGTAACGAAGACCTTGTGTCCACGATGGTATTAACTGTAATTTGTTGCGGCGCTGTGACTAACTGTACCGACCTATACCTTCGCATATGAAGTTGCCACCTGGTTAACAAGGAAATACCTTAAAAAACTGTTAACTAATACAGTTAGTTGAGGTAGACAGTTAACCAATGTGAGTGAGACGCCAAACTCCCGAAAGCCGATCAACAACGACAATCCTGACCGCACATTTTGTTTATCCTATGACCAGTACTCAGGGAATAGCCGCTACATATGCAGTGCATTGTACTGGAATTAGGAAAATAGCTTATGAGAAGGAGGAAAGGGGGAGTAATGTTTGTGAGCTTAACGGAACGACCAAAACAAACTTTATCACAGCATTTAAAGTGTTGAAATTAAATTAGTTAAAACTGATCAGTGCCCAGTATACCTTCGATACTGCTCAGAATAACAAAAATTAGTTCAACATCGCGCCCCACCGTAAGGTAATAAATACATGTGAGGAACATAAAAAAGATATTAATAATAACAAATAGAGAAAAAACAAACGGCAGTAAAAACATAATATAAAAAAAACTCGTGCACACATGATGCAAAACAAAACTCTACCTATTCTGGTATAATTCATTTTTTTTAGTAGAAACTTATAATAAACATAAGTACAGAAAACACGGACGACAATGAAAAACACGTGTGTACAGAACGAAAGACAAAACACTACTCAACTACTAAGAAATAATTACTATGACGCGAAAACTGTTCTCCAGCCCAGAGCTGCTGTACGACTGAGAAAATGAAGTAATTTTTTTCATTTCTTGCACAAAGTTGCACAAACTTTCTCATTGAGTAAATTCCTGCTAGAATTGCAGAGTCAGCTGTTTTTTGTTTACATATTGTACGTATGAAACTGAAAAACGTAATCAGAAATTGGGAAAAAGGGTTTTTTTTTTAAATTAATTAAACTAACCAGTGAAAAAATACAAAAAATATGTATGCAAGTTAGTAACTAAAAAAATACGGCTTGTTCAGAGACAGCCAACATTGTACAAACAATGCGGGCAATTAACAAAATACTTACTTGATTCAATCTGAGATGAATATAGACAGAGACTAATTCAATGGCTCGGTGGATGAGTGTGAGTAAAGCAGCCGTTCTTAAAAAAAGGAAAACCTAGAACTAAAACCCGTTGCACAAATATACAAAAACTAAAAACCGAATTTAAAATTTACATTATATGTTTGACAGAATTGCTCTTCAACGAGTTTGATTACCTGTAGCGTGGTTCTGTAACTTTTAACGATCCGATAATCGCAATTTTTTCTCCACTTCGAGTAACGATTGTGTGGTTTCTTAATACAATTTTACAAATGGTAAACAGCTGTGTTTTTGTTTATATGATAAAAGGCTGTAAAAGTAAAAGCTGATTTTGATCGACAGCGAATATCGTTAAAAATATTGCTGAATAGCAAATTCGATAAAATATAGATAGGATTACTAGGCCTAGTTTGGCAAACACGAATTTTGGCTATTGAAAGAGTTTAATGGTATACCAATTGGTGGCTCATTCAGGCCTAGTTTGGTAGCCTACTAGCGGCTTAAACATGTGTTTCATCGTTAAGCTTTTAATACAAAAATATTTAATTTTTATGCAAAATGCGGTTCAGAAATAAAAAATCTATATTTGGTGTGTTTTTGTAGAAATAATGAGTTTTTCTCACAATTTAGTGGATTTTGAAATTTTAAAGTTGGAAACACTGTTATTCACTGCATTTTACTGTAAAGTAATCGAATTGAGTTTTATTCACTATATTAGATCATAACATTGATACCAATCAAAAAATTATAAACAGCTTGTTTACACATGTAAATGATTTTGTACTTTTAAATTTTCTATGGAACTATGATATTAGTTCGTTGACCAATCAAAAAATTATAAACAGCTTGTTATCCATGTTTCCCAGCTGTCTATATGTCGAAATTTCATAGGAGCTACACAAAGTTTACTGATGATTAGGGTAGCTCCTATGAAATGTCGACATGTAGACAGCTGGAAAACATAGAAAACAAGCTGTTTATAATTTTTTGATTGGTCAACGACAAAACCTAATATCATAGTTCCATTTGGCCTATAGAAAATTTAAAAGTACAAAATCATTTACATGTGTACGTACACGCATACATACATATGTATGAGTATTGAGGTTTATTTTGCTGCCGTATAGCCGCCGAAAGAAATATGTAACCTTGACACTAAATTACTCATGTTCAAAACACATCTTTCTGGCTCCATGAGTTCACATAAAAATAAACTTTAACCACATTTAACGCATGATTGCACAAATAGTATCTATACAATTTGTATTAAGCACAAATTAAGGAAAAATTACTTGAAAAAAATAATAATCGAAACCAATTAAAAAAAAAGAAAAACAAAACTTTAAACAGATGACAAAAATAAAACTTTATTTTTTTAATTTTATTAGTTTTATTTAGCAAGCACATTTGGAGAGAAATGAGTTTTTTAAGTTCTATAGGTAGATTTTTTATAAATTCAATTGCTTTAAAATATAGTTGTCTTCAATTGCAATGTTTGAGAGAAATTAAGCCCACACTACTTTTTAATTTGTAGAAATATCGCGTGTGGAAATGTCACCAGCTGAGGAACATTCGTATAGCCCAGGCTCCATGAAGTCGGCCATATACACTCTGGTGGCCATAAAAGTGCTGGAACTGGTGAGTCATTGGCAGAATTATTCAATTGTTTGTAATTGTCATAATTGATTTTGTCTGCATTTCATGTTTTAATAGTGTCTCATCATTTGCTGTATTGGCTTGATTGATGAACCAGCCACTCATTTTACAATACGCACATTTGTTACGCCACGCGTAGTGGCTTTGTGTTATGTAACCTTTGGCTGCCTATTAATTTATACTACCATTTATTTAATAATGGCTCTGTTTGGTGATCTGTAAGTACATATGCACATACTATTAATTTTTTATTATAGTATTACTAATCACGTATATTTTTCATAATAGAGCGCCCTGGCGTACTTCAGCTTTGTGGTCAGTCGTTGGTTTCGTTTTGTATGTGGCCACTACTGCCATGTTATTCCGCGATTGGTCTTCTACAAAGGACTTGAATTATTGGCATCCCAATATGCAACGTTTAGATCTGGTGCTGGGCGCTGCTTCTGTTTCACTAGTTACTGCCGTCATTTACATATTGGATATTTTGGCCACTTTGCGTTTCGGTTTAAGTGGTGTATTAGAATAAAAAAAAAAATAAGTAACGATAATACTTAAATGCCTGTAGTGCGATTCTGTGACTTTTATAGCGATAATCGAATCGTTAAAATAATTATAACGAAATTTTATAGAATTTGCTATTCTATAATATGTTTTTAACCGTCATTTGATCGTCGTCGATCAAAATCAGCTGTTAATTTTACTGCCGATTGTCGATATCTTAAAGACAAACATTTTCTTGTGGTTTATTCAAATGTTAAAGTGTATTTTTTTTACTAAATTGTGCTTCCATGACATAAACAGCTAATAATCTGATTTTTAATACATAAAAATATTTATTAAATACATAAAATATGTATTAAATACCATATACAAAAATTCCAGTATAATTTTGTTTTTGTGTTGAAATGGCTTTTGAACGTTTGTCATTCGGACTTGCAAGGGATGAAACAAGTTTGAATGCTTCAAGTGATAATCGGCGTGTTCTTCGGAAATTGACCAATTCCTTTGAGTTGACAGCTAATGAATTTAAAAAGTTATATAGATTATCACCAACCTTATAGTGAAAGGCCAATGTAAGCGGCTTGCGGCAACGAGCAGCAACCACCTGTTCTATTTGCCGCTTGAGTTTATTTGTTGTAGGCAAATGAATGCGGCTAATTGAAGAAAAATTTATATTTCGAAGATTAAACAAAAAAACATTTTGATTTTTTTTTAAGCCAAAACAAATAAACAAATTCAGTTGTTGAAATTTCAAAACCGAAAATTAATTTCTGTCTTCTATTTTTTTTCCTTTACTTTTTGGTTTGACAAATTGAAGCGGCAAAACAAAAAGTTAAACTGAATTCAACATTGCCGCTCGGCCGCCTTTAACGGCGTTGCCAAATTAAATTCAATATGTTGAAATTTATGTACGAATATTTTTATAAAAAATATAATTTTTTGTAAATGGGTCACATTGTTGCCGCCCGCTGCCGCATGCCGCTTACATTGGCCTTTTACCACGGTGCATTAACGTATACACGGTGGCAGCACTACGGCATATGACAGATTTTTCCTACTGGCAATATAGTAAGCTATTTACGTCAAATGTATTGTTTACATTTTTGAAAGTGAATTTAGTGTTTTATTCTGAATTAAACATATACAAAAAAATAATTCAAATAAATATAATTTATAATTATGAAAAGGTACATTCATAGTTTATAATTGTGAAAATAGTTACATATATTTTTGATAAACATTAGAGCAAGCGCTGAAAGTTGATGACAGAAAAGTTGCGATTATCGCATCGTTAAAAGTTAGAGAATCGCACTACTGATGTGGCAACTTTATTCACAAATTCATACCAAAAGTCCGTCCATTATATTTTTTTTTTTTATCAAACAGCACTGTTTCAGTGTAGCCTTCGCTAAATATATGTAGCAATTATATACTTCATGTGCAAAACCGGTTGCTGTTTATGTTAATATATGTGTTTATAAGATTATGTTTTTATTTAACATTTGCTGTAGTAATCGATCGAACTGTAACTACAGTGAAGAAAGGAAGGAAGGAAAACGAAATGCTGCAATATTTTTATCCCACTAACATCCGTTCTGTTAACGTTCTTTACCCATGCCATAGACTATGCGACCGTTGCTACAACACGTTGGTTTGCCGAGTTGTGTGTCTTGCGCACAAATTGTGCGACATTAACTCACAATTTCATTTCTTAAAAAATTCTGTTGAGTAAAGATCACCGCAGATGCAACAATTGCGTATAAAAATAAGAGCAAATCGAAATAAGGTTGTACAACATGCTCCTAAATTATACAACCAGTCGATACAACCACCCAAAAAATCAAAACTTTTTAATCTTTCGTACAACCGAGACACAACTTCACGCGACCACCCCACAAACTTTACAATCTAATAACCAACATCGTCATGTTGTACAACTAGTCGCAGAGTCTGTGGCTTGCTTTATACAAATTTCCAACAGACTGCTGTAAAAAGTAATAACATCATTTAACTAGTTTTTCTGTTCATGTTTACATTTGTTCTCTCAAAAGGCAGAATTAGTTTGTACGTTCTTTTCCGTTCTGAATCAGCTGTTTTGTTTCTGTTCAATATAAACTATATGTTTGTTTTCACTTTAACGCTCTGTTCTGTTAAGTGCGGTCTCCAACATGAAAACACTAACTTTGACGCTAACTTCAAGTTAAAGTTAAGTGTGGACCGCTCATGTTGAAGTTTGGTTAAAGTTATAACTTGGTTGTTAAAACATTTCATTTCGAAACTCTGTTATAACTTAAATTGACAACAGCCTGCTAATTGTAGTTGTTTTTCGCCATTTTTATTTTTTTACTATGAGAAGTTATAACTCTAACATTACTACGTGTCCGCCACCTTAAACAGACAAATATATAAGCAGCAAGTTTTAACTTTATGTTTTACCTGCGTTTCAAGTTAGGTGTAGACTGCATGTTATGGACTAATCTGTTGAAAATAGAATTCAATGTTAAGTGACGTCCAGATATGTGTAAGCGTTACTTTTTTCAGGTATGGAAACATTAATTTTTTATTCAAATGTATGTAATTTTTTTGTCGAAAGCTAAAAAAATTTGTTTCAACTAAAGATTTTTAAAAGTTAATACATTTTTAATAATTAAGCAACTATGGATGACCAAAAGAATATTATTTTAGCGAGGAAAAAAATATATTTTCATAAGAAGTGTCATAAACTCTGCAGATTGTGCGAAAGAAGTGGACTGTTTGGTCAGCATTTCTAAATTAATGATTTGTTTCCTTCTTTTGTTTTTTCACACAAGATAATATTTATGTACATAATTTATTCTTCATTCCAATATTTATCTTTTATTTATGCTCTACTGTAAAAACAGCTGAATATTTTCACTGAAAAAGTAATTGTAAAATATTTGCTACGGAAATGAACGGCAACAGAAAGTAAAAACTAATGAGGCCTAAATACATTTATATATTTAACAGTATGTAACAAGGCGAATTCATAACAGGTGAAATTGACAGCGCAGCTGATAACTTTTTTTTTAATCTATTTCAGATGTCAATGCAATAATTAAAAGAAAATTAAAAAAAAACAATTTTTAACAGTTTTTAAATTATGTATTGCATTTTGAGCGCCAGCTATCATCCAGAATCCTCCTAAATCTCGCTGACCATTTTCACCTTTCCAAGCTCTATAATCTGAGACTTTAATTTTCACGAAATAATTAAAAATTTCAGGAAATAATTAAAAGTTTGTATTTTCTTTTTTTTTATTCTATTTTTATTTATTGAATTATTTTTTGTGTTTATATTTTTCCCTTGACATTTGAATAAGATTTATTTTTTGTAGTGTTGTATTTATTGCCCTTGCCAAGGCGAATTCATTACTAGGTGAACTTAACAGCACAGGTGATTATTTTTTGCTTCTCGCGTTTTTTCCAATGAGACTGTCAAATTTTTTTTCTCTTGTTTACAAACTTTTTCGCGCCATTTTAATCTGAAGATTTTTTTTTATGATTTAGTGCAATTTCAAGAAATTTATGTGAATTTAGAAGTGAAAAACTATTATAAATTGTGATTTTAATTACAGACAATTATAAAAGTTTATATTTAACGTTTATATAAAATTTTTTCCCAGCTGAACAATCTTAGGCGAATTTAGATGTTGACATTCACGATATGTTTTACAATAACAAAATACATAGTACTGAATTCGCCTTTCGGCTTGCATTCACCAGTATAAATTCGCCTTGGCCCTTGCATATACCTGGCATGAATTCGCCTTGGTATGTATTATACCATTTGAAGAAAACAAACTTCACAGCAGAAAGAATAACAGCCAGTTTACCAATCTCGACAGCGTGCTTGCGTTCGCAATCTAAGCGAAAGAAAGTTTATTTAGATTCGTCTAACATTTTTTATGCGAACGATCTGTCAAAACTCAATGAAAATATGCGAACGAATAGACATATAACATGTGAGATAGACAAACCCAAATTGATTCGAATGTGATTGACTAGCTTTCTTTTGCCTTCATTTTTATTCGAAATTGGTAAGGCAGTTTACCAGATTATTTTTAAAATAATAGCTGTGTTCCCGTACTTAACAGATTGAAATAATTTAAAAGTCAAATTAATTTATTTTGAACTGTTTTGTTTAAGAATCAAACTCTGTCAGGCACGAGAACACCAGAATCCCTTAATAGTTTATATTATTATTTTTGGTAACACTTTATAAACACATTTAAAGCATACACATGTTAATTTTTATGTCAACAAGTAACGATAAATTGCAAAAAATAAATGAACAAAATGTACAAAAATAATTTTATACAATTATATACACATTTAAGCATATAACTAATATTAAGCGATTTTTTATAATCTTGAATAAATAAAATTTAATATTTTTCTTTGGCATTTATTTACATACGAGTATCATAGCGATACACAAATATAAATAAACTAAAATTGCAGGCAACCTTTGTCAATAGATAATACAGAGATCTCCAAAACAATTTGCTGCTAGAATACTGGACTTGTTTTTATATGAAAAAACATTTTTAATTATTTTTTTCATTTGATTATTTTAGTTCTTTTTCTTTGATATTAATTGGTGTTTAATAACTTGAATTTGTGCGAAATTCTGATGATCAATTTCAATGAAGAGTTTGCTGTACATCTTTGCTTTTGCAACCGATGCCATAAAATATTAAAGCAATGGGTGACAGCATTAGCAATTGAACGCCTGAAATGAAATTAATTGATTAATTAATGTAATTAGTGCTGTAAAAAAAAATTCAAATAGAACGCCCAAACCAAGTGTTACTTTAGTAAAAAATCACTAATAGTTTTAAAATATATAAGCGAAAGTCACACGTGAGGTTTTAAGGCGCAATATTAGTTAGACTTCTTGGCCACAGGTGTGCATGTATACTGTATGCAGGGCTGGGCAGTATTTGAAATACTTGTATTTGAAATACGTATTTGAAATACAAATACGTATTTTGTATCTGTATTTCAAATACACGACCGGAAAGTATTTAGTATTTTGTATTTCAAATACATAACTCAATAGTATTTTATATTTTGTATTTTAAATACATGTGGCTCAAAAATACATTTTTACAAAATACATTTATTTATTATAATAAATTGAAAACAAGTTATTTCACAAAAGCTAAAACCGCTAGAAACTACAACCATTAAAATGTTTATCATTTTGCAATACTGCAATTTGGCTTTCATTTAAACAGAGCTAATACATTTTACACTAATCGGGTGATATCAGTAAGAATTTCTATATATTTGCCACCAGCTTTTGATATACAGGGAAATAATTTTTATTATGGAAAACTTTAGGCTGCGAGAACCAGATTAGATCCACTGCAATAAAATACTTTGAGGCATTTAAGTTGCATTTTAACAAAATTAATGGAGAGCTTGGAAATAAGATTTAATGAGTTTCTCATACTGACAGCTGGATCAAATAGAGCCATATCGGTGTCATGTTTCCATCCTAGTTTCAAAATTAGCTGATTGCGAGAAAGCATCTCAGTAAAAGAGAGGCAAAAAATACCATGGATACCATGGAGAAAAATTGCAAAAAACGTGAAACCATGACTGGATGCAGAAGAAGAAGTAGTAGTTGAGGTAAAGATAATGAAGATTTTATTGTTGTTTTGGACAATACAGTGATCAACCTCGTAAATCAAATTTGCTACTTGAGCTTATCAGTTTTCAAAATGATAAAAACAAGGAGCTTGCTATTCTGGAAAACTACCCAAGAATCAAAAATAAATGCATTTTTAGAATTTGACAGCAGCTTGTATTCTTCAGGACCTGTAGAAAGATTATTGTTTGTCAGATAACTGATTGAAATATCTAGTTTTTATTAAAGGAAATACTTGTTTTGCCGAATGAATTTTTTATTTACTATGTATCAAATGCTAAATATTAGGTTTGTTCCTTTAATTTCTTAGCAAGTTTAGAACAATCATATGAATATACAACTTAGTTTAAGTGCATATGTAAAATAAAATATGTATCTAAAGCCAGACGGGTACATTTTTCTGAGACCAAATTACAAATATGTATTTGTATTTTGTAGTTGTATTTTGTATTTAAAATACACTACTGTTAAGTATTTTGTATCTTGTATTTGAAATACGCTCCTGGAAAGTATTTTGTATCTTGTGTTTGAAATACATAATCTGTGTATTTTGCCCAGCCCTGACTGTATGTATTATAGTTATATCTGTGGTGTTTTATCATAATTTAAGTCTAAATTTAAAAAATGAAAAAATCGCATAGTATTTGATTAAGTTATTAAATGAAAAGGTTTTATTCGTAAAAATATTTTTTCGTATTATTGACAAAGTTTGCCTGTAATTTTGGTTTATTTATATTTGTTCTTAAATATAGTTTTTCATTAAAATTTGTCTTTTTTAGCCTTATCTCGACTTAAGATGTTATGATATAATGCCACAGATATAATACACACATGAACGTACGAATAAGTCACTTACCCAGAATACACAACATGTATAGTAGAAGTTCTAGAGAAAAATATCGTATTAGCTGATGTATAAAGAATATAATTTCACACAAGACTCCAAGACTAAATAGGACCAACCAAAGCGCTATAAATAAGCGGCGTGCCTGAAAAGAGATATATATTATCTTTTTTTAAATTGCATTTGAAAGCTGGATGTGTGCGTCACAAGTTTTATACTGATGGTGTTGAAAGTGTATAGACAGAATCGTTTCGGGCACTAAAAATACAGGGTGTCTGCCTGAAGGTATACTACTCGCAGTAATTCCATTGTAACCCTGGCTGTATGCGATGTGCTTATACCACATGTTAATCAAGGCCAAAGCATGCAGTTGTGACATTAAAAAGTTTTCAATCATTTCAGGATATCGTAACCCCATTCACAGTTATCGTTATGTTGTTTTCATTTTCAAAGAAGTAAGGTAGTGCTTCCGTCCGACCGAATTGCACACCAGACTGTCACTTTTAATGGATGCAAAGGTGGCTAATGAATAATTTCAGGGCTTTTCATTGCCCAGAACCTTCTTTTCTGTTTATTAGCAAACCCATTCAAATAAAAATGTGCCCGTCACTCATTATGATTTTTTCATGAACATCCAAGTCAGTTAGTTAGAACAATTGTCAAAAATTGACCAAAAATGGAATACAACTCTCATGTTTGGGCCGGTGCCCCAAAGTCTATTTTGGGGTTGCTCGACCGTGTGCAGAAGAGGGCGAAGAAGCTTATCGGTGACAGTAAGGTATCCAACTCTATTGACTCACTGGAGCATCGACGCAGTGTAGGCTGTGTGTTACTCTGTTCTATCGTTACTACAATGGATTTTGCTTTGACGAGATCAGGGGTCTTGTTCCCGAAACTCGCACATTTTTACGTAGCATGCGTTCATCGTCCAGAGCTCATCCATTTGTGGTCGATTGCTCAGGGAATCGTACTACGCATTACAGAGAGAATTCGTTTTTCAGCCGTACGCTTCGTCTGTGGAACAAGTTACCTGCTGACGTGTTTCCTGTCTGTTATAGCGTTGGAAAGTTCAAGTCAAATGTTCACAAACACTACTCCCTCTTTTCCCCTCCTCATAACCTATTTTCCTAGTTCTGGTCAATGCGCTGCATATGTAGGGGTCATCCCCTGAGTACTGGTCCAAGATAAAAAAAAAAAAAAATTTTTGTTTGAAAGAGTAAGGAAGTCTATGTGTTTTTGACAAATTTACTCAAAGGAAACGAACGACAGCTCTACTTATACCACTACCGTATTGAAGCTGCCTTGTGAACATCGATGATAGATTTTGATAAAATATTTTAACAATTAAAACACATTGGTTTATCGAATATTTTTCCATAATAACTTTGCTACACGTCTACTTCACGACTGCCAAACATGAACTGTCAAGACTAATTTTACCCGGTCCCGGACGATATTTTTATATCAATTATTTTATTTAAAAAAATTCTTATAATAACTTTTTAGGTAGGCAGGCCGCTGGGTTCCCGGGGAGTAAGTCCTGTGGTTCTTCAGCTCACTTGGGTCCTACATTTGATCCCTTTGTGTTTGCCTGTATGAAGGATAGGTGAACAGATAGATGTGAAAAGGGATATACTCGTAGTATTTTAGGTATATAGCCAAGAGAGGAGGGAAAAAGGTGAAAACTGTTCTATGTGGCGTTACGTGCTATTGTACTATTTTAGGTATATAGTCAGGAGAGGAAACAGTGAAGGAGGGAAAAAGGTTGAAAACTGTTCTATATGGCGTTACTTGCTATTGTACTAGTCTTCCGCTACTCCTTGTGAATGCACGGTCAGGTTTGCCGAGACCACACATGATAGGCTATTGAAGCTCCTCTCGCCTAAATACATTAGGCAGCGATGCTCCAATGCCGGGTATATTCCGAGGAGGTGAAGGATTGTCTCCTCTTCGTCCTCGTCTTGGCAAGTTTTACAGAAGTCGTTGTATGGTAAGTCGTAGGAACCATTGTGTATTATATTATTAAAAACAATTTGTTAACCTAGAGTAGAATCGAAAGTTTATTTGCTAATACGAGTTATAAAAATTTAACAAATCGAGTGTAATTTATTCCTTTGCGAAAATTGTATTAAACATTTTAAAAAATTGCTATTGTGAATGAGTTAATGGTTTTCTACAACGGTTAATTGTGTACTGTTAATTGTACTGGGGACATCTATATACATATCTTTTCTTATGTCAATAACACGTTTCAGTTAATATGAAATTGTATAATTTTAAAGCGAATAGCAATTTGAACAGCATAAATTTACCTGTATAATTCCATATATCAGTAGACCAGTAACGACAATCATTGTCGATGATATGACTATAACACCAACAGGAACATCCAAGGATGGAGGTGGATTTTCGTCAAATTCGTTGAAATCTATTAAAATTTAAAACAAATGTAAGAATGTAACACATATTTATATTATTTCTATATATTATTTTTAAAAGTACAATGAAATTCAATAAATAAGTATATATACAATACTAAAGCAGGAAGTAATCTAATATGTTTTCATGCCTAGGGATGAAACGATACGAGTAAGTTCTCGATAATTTCTTTCGATACCAAGTACTTTTGGTATCGATGCTTTATCCACAAGTACTAAGTAGGTATCGGTCAAAAATAATCGTATCGGTCAGAAATACTATTTTCTTGTTGACAGACAAGAAACTGAGTTGGTCCCCATTTTTATTATAATTCCATGCAACCCGTGCATACAAATGGGATCACCAAAATCGGGTGTATGTTTGCATTTCATAAAAAAGATGGTAAGAGTGCGGTCACATTCTTCAGATACTGAAATAAATATTGCAGTTATTAAAGCCATTCGAATTTGTCGAATTCTTCAGGCCAGAACTATGTGACATTGTCGAAGATTATAGCAATGATAAATTGTCTTACATCCAAGCTACAAAATTGTTCTCTCTCCATTGAATGTGTCAGACAAACTAATGGGTGGATATAGTCGAAGAATTGTTATGATTGAATTCCTGCGTTTTAAAATCTTCGCCTAATTAAGACATCTCAATTTCAGCCAGCAGATCAGGGGGGTTACTCTCTATTGCGATGCGAAAGAAAAATCGAAGAATTGGTACTCTGTATTGCGTTTTCGTATTTTCCTTTCGCATATAATTTTTCTATTTCGCAAATTTTATTATATCATGCTTCGCTATTGTTTATTTTGTGGTACCAGCATTGGTGCATTTTCAAATTATTTCGGGAAAAAGTTTGCGCAAAGGGAACAGAGAAGCAAATTATACTCTTATCGCATTTACCTTTCGCATCGAACTCACTTTCGCATCGCAATAGAGAGTGACCCCCCAGAAGATCAAGTCGATAACGAAGATTTTGATCTTTGGCTCCATGTATTCCTTCCTGCCGCTAATCATATGAAAAAATCGACCGTTACAAGTATGTATCGATGCTTTTTCTTTGATACCGAGTAGGTACCAATACTTGGCGATCAATTCCGTATCAGTATTCATGTCTATGATTTAGCTTAGCAAATTTAAACTATAGAAATTTAGCATACTATAGAGTTTAAAGATCGTAATATATCAGAAATAATGTCCAAACAATAGAATAGAATTTGAAATAATCAGTAAGTGATATGCTACACGTAATACGGATGTTGATTTCAGCGAAGACCAAATTTGCATATCGCTTACGACAAAATGGACCAACACTTGGTCCGCATGATACATGGATACAAACTGCACACTTGGGATGGTTATTCCTCAACAGAAAGTCCTTTGTGACATTAGCTGTGTGGAACGTAGCACCGCCCTTCCATCGTTGATTGTACATATAACCCAATTTAGGGCAAAAGAAAGAGGTTAGATAGCTTCGTCTGATAGTGGCTCAACTTGCATCGTTTTCAAAGATATGTATGTGAGAATCTATGGCAGTATTGCAATTTGAAAATCATCGGCAAACAGTGGCTTTTGCTGGTTACAATAAATCTTTTTCAATAGATTTTCGTCATTCAAAACAAGCCTGCTCGAATTTATTCGGAAATAATTTAACAGATCCGGAAATAAGTGCCATGGCTCTTCATGGTCACCTCTAATCGGCTGACTTTGAAAAGAAAATACTCATTAGGTATATGACGTCGGCATACCTAATGCACTACTTTTCGATTTTGAAACGCAAGACCTCCTCATTTTGTGAAAAAATGTATTATGAACGAAAAAAAGGTGGTAAGGGAAGGGTGTATCGCTCCATAACTGCCCTTGGCTCGTTCTTATTAGAGTAAAACAAATTGTATAAATATGTATGTATGCCAACCTCATATTTCCCTCTTTGGTGGAAGCCCCCAATGCAAATAGAATATTTTACAAAAATTATTTCTCCATTATCCTAACTAGTCTTCTAGTGCCTCTAGAACAGACGACTTCCATTAGTTTTTCTTTTTCGAAATTTTTGGAGCTTTCCAGCTGTCATGCTAATATTCTAAGTAGAAAACTTCTCTTTAGAATATTTGAAAACAAATGAAAAAATTTTTACCTGTTCGTGTGAAATTAAATCGAATAAGTAAAGATACTAATTTTCTTGCCAGCATTTCATTTTTCTGCTATTATGCTTTTATATTTACCTCTAAATTTATCAGACAAGTAGTTAATTTCATGTATTTTCTTTGCCGCCAAAATTGTCATAACCGTTAAAAAAATGATGATCAAGCCAGCGGTTAGAATTCCATGTTTTGAGAGATTATCCAATTTCATATTGGAAAATAAGTTCTAAAATAATAATTTTGCACTAAATTAAAATGTAAAAAGTAATTTCTTGAAACGTTTTCACTGATCAATGATTTTAAACCAACTACATTTTGATTCCATTATAGTATAAACAAAACTTATTTTAAATTTATTATATTTCGATCACCTTTGACTTGTTCACAATTGTTCCCGCATACCAATATTGATGCACATCTTTTAATTAAAAGCTTGAGACACTTTCTTTGATAAAATCCTACACTTTTTATGGCAAGATTGGTGTAACAAGTCGTTTGATACACATACGAATATAAATAGCTGTAGGTTTTCTGGTAATTTAGTCTCAAAGGTAACTGACTGACTGACTGACTTAGTGATCTATCAACGCACGGCCCAAACCGTCCAGTGGGACGGATCGGGCCGAAATTTAGCATGCAGGTAGATGTTATAACGTAAGCATACGTTAAAAAAGGATTTTGATAAATTCTATCCCCTAAATAAATAAAATAGGGGATGTAAGTTGTTAGCGAGAGAAGCCGCAGGCAAAAGCTAGTTATATATAAATAAAGTACATGTTCAAGTTTTAAATTAATTTTATTATACATTATATTAAATATATATAATATAGGGGAAAATGCAATTTGTAGCGGCCATTAAGAAAAGAAAAAGAAATTAAAGCAGAATTTATCTTTTTATCAATGCAAAAAATACGTATTGAAAAAAAAAAAATAAGTGGGTGACGAATAAAAAAAAACAACCTTTGACAATTTTGTAATAGATTAAATAAAACTGGGACTTTCTCAATTCACGTTATATTCTATAATCACGTTAGATAGACCAAGTTTCTAAGTAGCAAAATAATTTCAAATAATTGGTTACAATAGAAATTTAATATAAGTTTAAAATTTGTCATAATTACAATTGGTAAATTTATTTTCAAACTCAAAACAATGTTGCAAATTATATTTTGATTTGTTTGTTATATCTTTTTCGAAAAGTAAGAACTTTAAAAGAAGCAAACACAATTAGTTTTTCCTACCAGCACGATTTCGGGCTTATCACACTCGTATATGCAAGTCTTCTATGAGGAGTGTTTAAAGCTTCCGTTTGACAAGTGTGTGTTATTAAAGATTTAACGACGAATTGACTAACAAAACCTATGTTTCAAACTTGTATATTTTTTTTTTATATTTATTACTTGTTTTTTTCCAACACATGTAGAGTTGTGCTATATTTAACTTATCTAGTTGTTTTACATACAATGGTCAATCGTAAAACAGCTCTGGGCTGGGGAGCAGCACTCGCGTCATCGTAATTTTTTCTTAAGCACGCCGGGCCGTGTTATTATTTTTTGGCCTTCGAGAGCTTTGCTTCTCGCTCTCACTGGTTTAATGTTTGCCTGAACTAACTGTATTAGTTTACAGTTTTTTGGGGGTATTTCTTTGTTGTTCTTATGTGAAGTCATAAGTTAACATAGTTAGTTACAGCTGATAACACCATCGTGGGCATAGAAAGGTCTTCGTTACTCCGCATATGCTGTGCGTCCTATTCTTTGCAAATTTATTTGAAATAGTATAATTAAATAAATAAAATAAATATATACAATGGTATAAAAATATAAGTTTAATTAAAACACATGAATTTTATTTAAAAAAAAAATTAAATTCTATATTTTTTTTCTTTTTTTAATATTCCTGAAGTAGCATTTTTCTTGCTTTTCGTCAAAACATTAACCTTACACTACGATATGTTGTTTCAATTATTTCATAATTGATATTGATTTAATGATTTTATTTCGGGTGAATTTTATACAGTTTTGCCATCCTTGACAATTAATATCAATTCGGAATAGGCTTTAAACATTTTGTTTTGTTAACTTTTTTTTTAGTAAAAAAAGAATTTTTTCTCTTTTTATTAAAAAACATGATCTTAATATATTATGATCTTTGTTCATTAAATAAGATCTTGTTTTTTTTTTTATAAAAAATTTAACAATTTTCTAACTTTTATTTTTCAATATTTCGCCAACAATTTGTTTAGCTTTAGCATCTTCAATTTTATATTTTCCTGAAAATGCTAACAAATTGTTGGCAAAATATTGCAAAATAAAAGTTAGAAAATTGTTACATTTTTTATAAAAAAAACAAGATCTTTTTATTATTTATATTTAAAAAAATTTGCAGTTTTACCATCTCTGACAACTATGTAATTTCAATTCGTAATAGATTAAGTTAAAAATTAACAGCTCTGTTTCTTGTGAGTATACTCAGCTGTTGGCGCCTTTTTGACAGTTATGTATGTGTTTCTTTTTCGCAGAGGAATAATCAAAACAACGAGGAAAACAACAAAGGAGAAAAAGTATAAAATTGTTTTAACATTGCAAAAAAAGGAAGAAAATATGTTAAATTATTTACTTTAATTGGTATTTAAGTCAAGCTGCAAAATGAGTGTTGAAAAAGATGAAGTGGAAATTAAAATGTATGAGAGCTTGAATAAATATTTCGGCTTTAAGGAATTCAAGTCTGAATTACAAAAAAAGGCCATCAAATGTGCAGTGAGAAGTAATTGTTTATTTTTAGTTAAATTAATTGCTTAAGATAAAGTGTTGTATTAATATGAATATTTATTGCAGAAAAACGGGACATCTATGTGAGCATGCCAACTGGTTCCGGCAAGTCCCTGTGCTTTCAATTGCCTGGTCTTATAGCAGAGGGCAAAATAACCATAGTTTTCTCTCCTTTGCTGGCTCTAATAAAAGATCAAATAGATCATTTGGCGAAATGGAAAATACAAGCAGATTCACTCAACTCGAAAATGTCTCAAAAGGAAAAGGATCGGGTTGTTAATGATTTGAAAGCAATTAAGCCCAGTATTCGGTTTCTATACATCACGCCCGAACAGGCAGCCACCAAAGGATTTCAAGAACTTCTGGCGCAATTGGTTAAGTATGATAAAATTGCGTATGTAGCCGTCGATGAAGCCCATTGCGTCTCGCAGTGGGGACATGATTTTCGGCCAGACTATTTAAAATTAGGGGAATTGCGTAGAAAATATCCCAATATTCTGTGGATGGCCTTAACGGCCACGGCCTCAAAGCATGTGCGTGAAGATATTTTCAAACAATTAAATTTAGAAATGCCTGTGGCGAAATTTTCTACACCCAGTTTTCGTAAGAATCTTTTTTATGATGTCGTGTTTAAGAATTCCATTGAAGATGATTTCCAACATCTGGCTTCTTTTGCTTTGCACTGTTTGGGAGATGAAGAAGAATTTCGTGATACTCCAGCACCAAAAAGAGGTTGTGGTATTATTTATTGTCGTACTCGCGAAAATGTAGAAAGAGTTGCAATGGGTGTTTCACGCCAGGGGGTGGGTGCTATTGCCTATCATGCCGGTCTAAAGGGATCGGAACGTGTTGAGGTGCAAGAAAAATGGATGCGTGGCGAATATCCCATTATAGTGGCCACTAATAGTTTTGGTATGGGAGTTGATAAGGCTTCGGTAAGATTTGTGATACACTGGGACTGTCCACAAAATGTGGCTGCTTACTATCAAGAGTCTGGTCGCGCAGGTCGTGATGGGCTAAAATCATATTGTCGTCTATATTATGGAAGAGAAGATGTCCGGTCCATACGGTTTTTGCTACAGAATGATATAAACCGCGCACGCAGCTCATGTTGTTCGGGAAAGCAAGAAATGGCTCAAAGAGCTATGAAAAATTTTGATGAAATTGTTGCTTTCTGCGAAATGCTTCAATGCCGACATAAGCTGTTCTCTAATTATTTTGGAGATCCAGCACCTGATTGCATAGACAAATGTGATGTCTGTAAAAATCCCAAAAAGATGGAAAAAGCTTTGCAAACCTTTCATAGTTTATGCATGGATGCTGCATTTAAGACAGGAATATCACTAGAAGACAGTTCCGATTTATATGAAGGTAACAAGTATTGGCTATTAGAAGATATGTAATATGTGGTTAACCTTATCGTTTTGTCCAGGTGGTCGTGCTGGCAGCAAAAGAGCGGCAGAAGAATATAGCAATGATAATAGCAACTCAAATGATGACTCTTGTGAAAAGTCACTTGATTATTTAGCGAAAAAAGCTAAACGTGAGGCAGAAGATTTTATACGTAAACAATTTCAATTACGTAAATGTTTGAATGCAGCCAAGGAATTGGAACAAGAACCAGATAGTCACATGACACGTGTTCATCAAGCTCAGGCGACAACTACTAAAGTGTCTGGTCTTAAAATATCAATGCGTGAGAACTACTTAACGACTCTAGCGGAGGCCCTTAAAAGTAATGTACAGAAAAGCGAAGATGATAGACCTAGAAGTGCCTTAGTACAAAGAGATTTTGAGGCAATAGCGGCTGATATTGAGTATGAATGTTTCTCTAAACAAAAAGTTGTAAATATGTACAGACATGCTGTGGCAAAAGAGGTTCTTAAAAACTAATTAAATTCACTGACTTAAGAAAGTCTAAATAACTCTTTCTTTTGTATTAGCTTTCCATCATTAAACAACTTACTAGTCAACAGCGTTTAATGCCCGTATTAATGGACTACGTGCCCAAACCAGAAGCTAAGAAGGGTGTTTGGAATGGCGGCAGTGTGGAATATTTTCAGCGCAAACTCAAGGAGCTGGAAGAAGGAAATCCTCAATTCATGGCTAACAGCAGCAAAGATAAAAAAGAAATTCCTAAAGCCATAAAAAAACCGAAAAGTTATAAACAAGATATGGCTAAGCAAACAACAATTGGCAGTTTCTTCAGTACCACTAAAAACACTGCTGAAGATTCATCTAGTAACAGTTCGCTAGATAAAGAAGAAGAAGAAAATAATGGCAAGGCTATGAAGCTGGAAAAAATCGATTCGCCAGAAAATGAGCAAGATTTAGACACTACGCCTGAAGAAGATCTTGATAAAAAAGAAGATAATACAGGTTGTGAAGCAACTGACGATAACTTGGAAATTCTTATGTTCAAAGAACAGGAACTAAAATTACAAATTGAAAAATTAGAGCGAGAAGAACGGGAAGAAATTAAAAAGGAAAAAGAAGAAGAAAAAAAGGTATTTAAAAGATCCTCCTCAACTTTATCATCGTCATCTTACAGTGGTAGTATGTTTAAGCCTAAAAGGACTTCACATTTTCTTAAACAAGCTGCAGATAAATACCGCAGCCATTTGGTGTATACACCTCCCGATATTACGAATGATAATAATGATACAGAAAATGAGGATGACGAATGCAAAGAAAAAGAACCTGAGGATATTTTGTCTCTGTTAGAGAGAATTGAAAATGAAAAGAAGAAATATGAGGAAAGAATGGCTAAAGTTAATGAACAAAAAGCTTCTAATGGCAACACCTTAAGTAAAGACAAAAAACCAATTCCCACAACGCAAAATTCTTCAAGCAGAGACCGAAATTTAGTTCAGGACTCATCACTATCCACCAAAACAAAAAGTTCTTCCCTACGTGCTCATACATCTTCGTCTGTCTCTTCAAGGGATAGCAAAGCCATTGCTCAAAAGGATAATGATATAAGATTTTCTTCTTCCTCCACTTCCAGCTCTGCTGCGATTAAAGCAAAACAAAAATTGCAAATGGAACGGGAAGCAGCTCAAAAAGCTCAGAAGCAAAAAAATGATATAAGCAAAACTGTAGTAGACAATTTAAATCCCTACTATAAACGCAAAATTGCCACCAAAGAGTTATTTAAAGTATTGGCCAAACGTATAACTAATCGCATTTTAGATGGTAAACTGGGTAAGTCGTACAAAACCTAAAATCTAAATATTATCTTTAAAAATAGTATCTTTTCTTACAGCTTCATCGGATTGCAAAAACTATATAAAAACCAATTTCCTTACTTTAGAAATGATTTCAGAGGATTCACACATCGATAAATATTTTCCCACTTCATAAAGAGAATGTGTATTTTATCAAATTATGTATGTAATATTTCACGATTATTTTTTTTTTTTAACAAAAATCTGTTATGTTTTCCTACTACATTTAGTTATAAAAATAGTAATTTTATTAATCTTTTTTTAAAGTTTTATTCTGCTCTTACGTTTATTTGCTTTTAATAAGAATAAAAAATATATGTTTAGTTTTCGTACATATACATACATATAAATATATAATAACTATACATATTAAAGTAATGCAAGTTTATCTCTAAAAACTAAAATATATTTTAAAAGTGCATACATCTACACAAATGTCTCTGTTTATATATACAACCTAAACTTATGATCTGATCTTAACTTTCATTGGAAAAGGCAGCAAATACTGTTCTTAAATACTCTCACTAAATTTTATTTCTAAATAAAACATATTTCATGAGCGATATATCTATGTACATGCTTGATTTTAATATTCACTCAGAATTTGTCAAACTAATTCTGACTAACACAAAACGTGTTTCGATTTGAAAACGCCAAATAATGGTTCTAAGTGACGCTTATTGTAAGAAGCGCGATTTTGCAGGTGTTCTGGTACACGCATCTCGCTTAAAATTAACTATATCAATAGGCAAGTGTGTACTAAAGTGAACTAATTCAATTTGTTCGAACTAAACTTTTGAAAGAAAATACAATTTTTCGCAGTTAAAATTGAATTTGGAGTTTCAAATCGTGTAAAACTACCACATCATACACATGTAAAATTTACATCTATTTGCTGAGAAACGTAACATTTTCAAATCATCTGTGAAACAAAATCGCAGACCTTTTACATTTAAGAAATTAATAGACAGACAGAAACGTTTCGTTTGTTTTCTCTTTTGTTGTTGTTGTTTTATAAGCTCAGCTAGTGTTCTTATATGAAGTTTGATATCGGAATAATAATATGAAGCAACAACATATGAAATGAGAAAAGTTAAAAAGAGAAACAAAAAATGTCCACAAATGTCTAGTACAGAGGGTCGTCTACTACACACTCTCCCCCACCGACAATTTTCGTTACATCACCATCAAATTTCGTCTGTCTGCTCATCGTCTGTCCAAATGTAAAAGCGGACTTATTATAATTGCGTTTTTTCCAGCACACCAATCAAGGTGCACTAACGTCTACTAGGTGGCAGCACTGCGACATGTGACAGTTTTGTGCTACTGGTAAAATCGTGAGCACTCAACGTCAAATACTATTGTTTATATTTTTGAAAGAATATACCACTGAAGGTCCATTCTGAATTAAGCATTTAAAAATACTTTCGTAAAAACATCTCATAATTATGAAAAAGTACTTTTAAAATTTATAATTGTGAAAAAATTTACAAATAGGTTTAACAAGCTAAACTTACTACATCCTTGTTTTTTTGCATTGTTGTAATTTTGCTCGAGCGCTGCCACTTTGTAGCTGTTAATGCACCTTTACGCCAATCTTCTGATTTGTAATCACATTTTTGTTGTAGCTGTGAAGATTTCCAAGGCGTTTGACAGAGTGTGGCATGTAGTAATGGCTATGAAAACCTGCAGCTTTTCATATAGAGCTTTCTGAGACATCACTATACGTGTGGTTTTAGATGGTGTCTCTTCAAACAAGTTCAATATTAATTCAGGGCTATCCCCAAGCTCAGTTCTTTCTCATACATTATTTTTTGAATGACCTTCTAAAAAAAAGGAATTTCGCGATTATCACAACGTTTTGCGGTTTCAGATCGCCCGCTTGTTGGAAAATGCCTGCGTATTTCCTATCGTCTATGAATTGGCGAGTGAGCTAACTTATGTCCTATTCCCCTTATCTAGATTAGCAATAAATATCTTCGCAATAAAGCAATAACGCCGGCAGAACAATGGTACAAAATTGCTAATTGCTTTGCTTATGTCAAAGGTATGGGAACACGTATTTATGACAACTCATTATTACAGTTACAATTATTGCAGCAATAATTGCAACCACTAGCAATAAGGTGTCTTCACTGGCAATAATACAATTTTGTCGTTTGTTGCAATAAATGTTAACATATTTTTTGCTAATCTAGACGGGAATTACAGCCTGTAACCCCCGATTTGGCATAAAATAACGCCAGAGAATGCTGTCGTAAATTAGAATCTATTTTATTTTGGCAGCGATTTTTCTTATGGTCTCACTTTGAAGCAGAAAAGCTTTCAACAATATTACCACACTTTTAGTAAATTTCATATATTTTGTAAACAAAACCAAAGCTTCAAAAGCTTTAGCACGAAGAAAAGTAAAAATAATAGAAACAGCTGTTTTTTACCTAACAAAACAGAACATTAAATGACAGTTTGTGACGTTGCAGCTGTCGTTTCAATTATGTGCCTGTTTTCTCTGAAAGTCGTTTTTGCTTGAAGTTGCGGACGTATTCTGTTTCATCATTTTTCGTCAAGAATATTTGTGCCATCGATTGTTGTTTTATGTTTTTATTTAAAAAATACAAAACAAAAAACTTATCGCATCAAAAGCGTTGTATACAGATGTCAGTATGGTTTTAAAAAAGGTTGTGGTACTGAAGAAGCGGTGGTAAATGTGGTAAATAACATTTGTCAAGGATTGGATAAAGGTTTCAGGGGTGTAGCTGGGATATTTTATGACTTCTCAAAGGCATTTGATCTTGTGGATCATAAAATAATTATACAAAAACTACAATATTATGGGGTAAGCTCAGCAGCTACACTACTATTAAAAAGTTACCTCACTGGTCGAAAGCAATTTGTTGAAATAAATGGTTGTAAAAGTTATGTTGGAAAAGTTGAATATGGTGTTCCACAAGGAAGTGTGTTAGGTCCACTTTTATTTACTGTTTATCTTAATGATATAATGAATCTTGGTTTATTTGGAAATCTCTTTTTGTATGCTGATGATGTTTGTTTGTTTTACCCTTATAAACACGAAATAGCATTAAAAGCTCATATGGAACGTGATGCAGCGTTATTGGCAGAGTTTTTGAGGCTAAATAAACTAGTTTTAAACCCTAATAAAACAAAAATATTGAGATTTAAACCTTATTTGAATGATACTGAAGTCTTTAGTATTAGATGGAAAAGAAGTTTTCGAAAGTAGCTCAACGAAGTACCTTGGTATGCAGTTGCAAAATAACTTATCGTGGGATATGCATATAGAACATTTGAAATCGAAAATTAACTCAGTTATTGGAATATTATATAAGTTCAAAAATAAGTTGAATACAAAAACAAAACTGATTATTTATCAAGCGCTGATACATAGCAATCTAAACTATTTGCCTATAATTTATGGTTACAGAAAGAGTACTGAACTTAAATCATTACAAAGAGTGCAGAATAAAGCTTTGAAAGCCGTATATAATTTGCCACCACTATTTTCTACATTAAATCTATATAAGAATGTTGCTGTAACGGTTCTACCAGTGTATGGGCTATATAAAATGAAGCTTCTGCTATACGTTTTTAAATCCCTATATAATATTGGTCACCATACCATATCATTTTCCAGAAACCAAACTGTGTTTAACACCAGGAACAATATGAATCTTCAAGTAGCTTTGTGTAGGCTGGAAACTACTAAGCAGCGTGTGGAGCATTTGGGTAGCTTAGAGTATAACAATCTTCCTCAATATTTGAAAGATATTGATAGGATTTCTTTATTTAAAAAGCAGTTAAAAGAATATCTTTTCCAAAATTTGGAAATGCTTCTGTTGTGAAATTTGGCGCACATAAATTATATTTTATTAGTTTTCTTTTTTAGTAATTATGGAATTGTAATTTGATTTTTTTTTTTTATAATTTCATTTACTTTTTATTTACGTTTTTTTTTGCCAACTCGCCTCAATAATGTCCAAAAGGCGCTGAGGCACAAATCATTGTAATAAATTTTGTTCTCCTTTTTTTTTATTTACTAAAATAAATAAATAAATAAATAACTTGAGTTTAGAAAAGTGTAGAAGGCATAGAAAGTTTGAAACGCGTAAAACGACGTGGTATGGACCTTCAGCTTTATTGCGAAGATATTTATTGCTAATCTAGAAAAAAAATTTTAAAAAGCGACAAAAACGCTCTGAGTTGACAATACTGTAAGTGAATTTTTCAAATCTGTAATTTCTGGCATCTCTCTTGTCAAAAATGGTGCGTTAATGTACTATTCTTGCTTTAGTTTAATTGCCAACGCCATCTATAATTAATTTGGTGCTCTACAAATGGATTAAAGATTCACTGCAGCAAAGATTGTTTGATTTCCTGCCAACAACGATGTTTTATTTGTGTTACGTTTTATTTTGTTATTCTAAACAAAACCTTTCTGACATTTGCCAGTTGTTGGTTGCCGTCTTGTGCCAACCACAACAAGTTCACAATGAAAAACATCAGTCGTTTGCAGCTTGTCGCGCGGTGCAGTTCGCCTTTAAATTGTTTGTGTGTGTTGCGGAATATTCCGGTGGAATTAAAGAATAAAACACAGCAAAATAATTTATGAAATATGTTGAATTAAAGGTTTTGTTTGGCAGTTAGTGAGTGATAAGTTTGTATTAGAAAAATTAGTTTTGTTCAGAGAATTAATTGGCATTAAGGGTGATATATGTGCGTATTAAATACATATATAATTATTTTTGGTGGCGCAACTATTTGCATTTATGAATATATTCTTACTTGTAAGATCGAATTTAATAACAAAGTCAAAACCGCCTAACAAGTGCTAACTTAAACAAATCAGAAAAAAATTAAATAATTTTAACGACAACAACAAATTTGTTGGTGGTAGATAATGAAGAGCAAACGCTAAAAACAAACAAAAGTTAACAAAAAAAGAAAAATAACTGATTTGATTCACAGAGAGTTTTTTTTATTTGTGTCAGGCTGAAAATTAAAAAAAAAAGGTTTTTGTGCTGGTTCTTTTGGAAAGAAGTGTTAATAAAATTAAACAAAAATAAAAACACACTACATATTTAAATTAAATCATTTGCTTGCGTGTTGCGTTTGTTGGGCAAGTTTTTTGCTGCGGCTTTTTATTGTGTCTGCGAAAATAACCACTTGAAATCCTTTTTGTTAAAACCTCGCTAAATATTAAACAACAAAAGAGTGCCTTTTTCACCCAGTTTCAGGTTGAAGAAAGAAATATATAAAAAAAACAGCATTTGTAGCCAAACATCACCCCCTTGTTCACGTGTTTTGTTTGTTTCCAACTAAATTAAAACCAGCCATCCATCCATTCATCCAGTCAGCCAGCCACACAAGCAAACCAACAACCCAACCATTGGACTAACAACGAGCCCTAAATAAAATAAAAAAAAACCGAAAAAATACGTTAAACACCAAAAAGGAAATATAACAACAACTTAAGCCAGCCACCCCGGGCTTTGATTTCTTCCTCCTAGAAGCACATTTTAATTTGTTATTGTTGAGTTTTTCTTTGCTTTTTGGGTTCGTTTTTGTTGTTGCTTTGTGAAACAAAGTTTTTGCTTTATTTTATTTTTTTCTTTTGCAACACTTGCTACATTTAACCGCATTTTGCCGGCAAACAATAAACGTATGTATATAAAAACAGCAATAGCAACAACAACAACAACAATAACAATAGTGGCAATAGTAGAGAATTGAACCACAGCAACAACAAATGCCATAAAAGCAATATCAATAAAAACCAACGGCTATAAATACAACAACAACATAAATCTCTGAAAAAATTAATACAAAAGGGCAAAGCAAAAAAAAAAAAAAAAAAAAACTAAATTAAGTGTTAAAGCAAAAAATTATAAAATAAAGCAAAATTAACTATTAAAACAAAACCTAAAAAAAAAGTTTAACAAAATTGTTGGCAATAACTCTACAAAAAAAAAAAAAACTAATAAAAAGTTTTTTCCACTTTTCTACAAATCTTTTTCTAATTATATAAATTAAACAAACCCTTTTACGAAATTAAAAATAAAACAAAACAAAATGAAAATGTTTGCTACCAGAACATTAAGTTTAAAAGCCTCCAACAAAATGAGTTCCTCTTCAAAATGCTCCACAAAAAAATTGTATTCTTCCTTTACTCAACAACCTCAACAACAACAACACTGCCTTTACTCTGGGAATATTTACCGTCCTTTGTTTGTTTTCTTTTTGTTAATCGGTTTATTGAACCCGTTTCATGCTACACATGCTTTGGATGCCGTAACCGCTCCACCACCTCCCCTGGCCGCCGCCTTAGCTGCGCCCGGTGGCTCATCGATACTGGAACAGTTTAGTCCAAATTGCAGTGCAGTTGCACATATATTTCAAAGTCGCGGCATTGATCCGGCTGAGATACCACAGAAACCCAGCAATGGTAAGTAGAGTTGTAAACAATTTTAATTAACATATTTCAGTGAGCAATTCCAACATGTGTAAGTGTGTGATGTTTGCTGGATCAAACATTCACACTTGTTGGGTAAAAAAAATAATAATAATAGTTTTGTAAAAGGAATTTTGTAACAGAGATTTTTTGTTAAACCTGCGTTTTTATGTTTAATTTAAAATTGATTTTAGGGTATAATATGCAAAAAAAACTCGTAGTCGTTTGTTTCAATACCGTTCTGTTCCTTCAATCACAACTTTCTGAAAATAATAGTTTTGTAAAAAGAATTTTGTATCTCAATAGAGATGTTTTGTTAAACCTGCGTTTTATGTTTCAATTTAAAATGGGTTTTAGGGTATAATATAGAAAAAGAACTCGGAATCGTTTGTTTCAATACCGTTCTGTTCCTTCAATCACAACTTTCTGAAAATAATAGTTTTGTAAAAAGAATTTTGTATCTCAATAGAGATGTTTTGTTAAACCTGCGTTTTATGTTTCAATTTAAAATTGGTTTTAGGTTGTAATATAGAAAAAGAACTCGGAATCGTTTGTTTCAATACCGTTCTGTTCCTTCAATCACAACTTTCTGAAAATAATAGTTTTGTAAAAAGAATTTTGTATCTCAATAGAGATGTTTTGTAAAACCTGCATTTTTATGTTAAATTTTTTAATTTAAAATTGGTTTTAGGGTATAATATGTAAAAAAACTCGTATTCGTTTGTTTCAATACCGTTCTGTGCCTGCAATCAAATTTCTCTGATCAGAAAGTGGTGTGTTGTTCGAGTTCCTATAGCACATTCACTTGGGTGTATGTCGCTGTAAATCTTTTTATAAAAGAAAACGAAATGAAAACGAAATTTCTGATATTTTCTTCCCAGGCTACAATCTGTCCCGTGCCACAAGCCATATTATTCCCATGATAGCTTAGGCTAGGTAGGCCGCTGGATATCCCGGTCCTGGAGTCGTTCCCTTTGTGATTGCCTGGAAAGTAAGATAGTGGAGTGAAGAAAAGAAGTTATAGGGAAAATAGTGTGTGTAGAATGGATGGGCGGGGATGGAAAGGAAAGGCGGTAGGCATCACTATGGGAATCAATTTATCTATCTATCTAAACAATGAGATTTTTCATTGGATCAAAGTTGCATTTTTTGCAAAAGCATATAATAAAAATATTAAAACCAGACGTCAATCAAATTGACTGTTTATTTTCAAATGATATTTCTTCTTTTACTTCAGGTATGATGGTGTGAAAACAAAATGTAATGGTACGTTAGATTTTTTGACTGTCGCAGCAAATACCATTAGATTTCTGTCTCACAAAATCCAATCAAAATCTTAAGACTTGTATGATAGTCTGAAACACCCTTAAGCGACAGCTAAATTACAAATTTCGAACTTTTTTATAACGACAAAAAATACTATCAGTGACGGCACCCCATCGGCTACTCAATTTTTAAACAGCTGGTTGGCAAAAAAAAAAAAAAAAACACAACCCTGATCCAATGAAAATACCGCTAGTTCTGAGACAGCAAACGCTGTACAAACAATGTGGGCAATTAACAAAATGCATATGTGATTCAATATGAGATGAATATAGACAGAAAATAATTAAATGATCGGTGGCTGAGTGGTTAAAGCAGCAGATCATGATACGTCATGACTCGAGATCAAATCCCAGTGGATGTTGATGAGTAGTGTAGCGACTACGAAACAGCTAAAGATTTGATTATTATTTTTCTTGTCTTCTTCAATCAAAAATTATTGATCACAGCAAATTTGTATTGTCAAAAAAAAAAAAAAAATTCTTCTTAAGAAAAAAACTTAAGAAAGGAGGAAACTTGAACTATAACCCGTAGTACAAATGTACAAGCCAAAAATTTAATTTAAAAATTATAAAAAGTTCAACAAAAATTCAATAAATTGAAAAGTATTATCGTTTCGTAAAGTTTCAAAAAAGTCGTATGAGATGTAAAATTTTTATGGTATTATTTTTCGTAAGTACGACGGATTGCATTCAGACGTATTATTTGAATTTTTGACAAGTATTAATACACAGTATAACAGTCTGAACTGGGCTTTAGAAACATAGACTAAACGTAATGTTCTTTTAAGCCGTAATAAACCTCTTGTATCCAAAAAATGTCTGGCTGTCTTTCATAAATGTGTACATATGCATATCATCAATTGATCTTTTGTAATTAAATAACAGAAATTCATTTTCTCTGTTTTTATTCGTGCCACATATTCATTATTGGCACTGATCATTCGAGCCTTTAATCCCCTCATCAATCTGTTGGGTAATTTGTACGAGTATTTAACTATTAAAACATTCAAGCTTATCTCTGACAAAGTTATTAAGCCTCAACAATTTACAAAAGCAAAAACATGCACATTTATCAGATAGACAATATCGTTTAATCGACAACCACTTAAACAATTGTTAACATGTTGGTGTTAATTAAATTTACTATAATTATTATTTAAGTGGCAAATTCAAGTAAAAAAGCAATAAAACAAAAAAAAAAAAAAAAAAAAAAAAAAAAGAGACAATTTATTGTTTATCAAAGTTGTTAACACAAATTCATTTAATAAAACTCCTATTATATTTTTGCTAGTGATAATTAAATACATATATAACCACTTTAAAGCAGCTGTTAACTTAAAACAAACGTTAATAGAAAGTTAGCGCCAGGAAATGCTACTCGTATATGTATCTATGTATGTATACATATGTTTATTTGTAATCGTTGCTGAAACGTCTTTGATGCGCGCCAGCAAGAGAAATTGTAGCATGTTAAAAAAAAAAAATTGTAAAAATGAATACTTTAACTAATTTATTATTTATTTATTATTATTGTATGCACTGCGTCCCCTTGCCCCATTATGGGTTATGTATGTCAAGAAAACGGACAAGCTCCTTCATTGGGTGTGATATTAAGTCACATTCACTTAACATAAAAGCTTGTAGTAGCCTATATATTCTGTGTCTCAGTGCTCCACAGTGGGGGGGATCAAGTGCTCGATTGACTTATTTTTCTCACCGCAGAATCTGCAAATGTCTGTGTTGGAAATGCTCATCCTGTACAGGTGCCTAAGGCAGATTTAATGACCTGCAAATGTACCTGTCTATGTTCTGAGACTTTTCCTGTGCAGTTTTAGAGCACGTTCGGTCCTCTTTTTATCAAAGTTTAGAAATTTCCTGGAGTGTTGAAGAGCAGCTGTCTCGTTGCAATGTTGCTCAACGATGGACTCCGTCCACTTCTTTATCTTCTCATTCAGAAGAACCTTATTGAAGTCAAAAATTGGAGTGGGTCCAATAAAAGTCCCTTTTGCTGCTTTTTTGGCCCCTCTGCTCCTTTTTTGGTTAGACATTTCATTGCCCTGGTGCCTCTCATGTCCTAGCACCCCGATCAGGGTGACCTGGTTCTGGCTTGCCACTTCGTTTAGCTTTAACTAATTTAAAGCCTGAAATTGGATCTAATTATTTAGAGATTTGAAAATGCAGGCAGCAATTCTCACATATCCATCAGTCTCACAATAGCTCGTCACAGCTTTGACGTCTTTAGAATAATTATACAATATCGTATTGAGTGAAACGGGAAAGCTAAAGGTAAAGTTCCGACTGATAAACAAATACTCGTATGTATAGGTTAGGTTGAACAGGCTGTCAGCCAACTCTGCAGGAATATGAGTATTGAATGAAAGAGTCCAATCGGTCTATAACCCTATCCACTCTTTCGCAGATGACAGCAGCATTTGTCACTCGTACTCTTTTGGTCATAGGCCCAGCCTATCAGAGACCACTGCCAAGAGGCTAAATATGAACGATTCACTGAATAGTGATCTTCTATTAATCTCCGAATGGGGTCGCAAAAACAGGGTCGACTTCAACGCTCGTAAGACCCATCTGCTTCATCTTTACTCATGGATGGTATAAATAGTGAGGAATCGGATGCTCTTGATGTTCTTGGAATGAAGATACAGTGTGATGTCCGCTGGACTGAACACATTTTTCATGTCTCTAAAGAAGCATTCAAGTGTCTCGGTTTTTTGAAACGGTGTAAGATGTACTTCACTCCATCCGATCTCCTTACTATTTATACCACCTACATCCGACCGAAAATGAAATACAACTCTCATGTTTGGGCCGGTGCCTCAAAGTCTATTTTGGGGTTACTCGACCGTGTGCAGGAGAGGGCGAAGAAGCTCATCAGTGACAGTAGGGTATCCAAGTCTATTGATTCACTGGAGCATCGACGCAGTGTGGGGTGCGTTACTCTGTTCTATCGTTACTACAATTGATTTTGCTCTGACGAGATTGGGGATCTTGTTCCCGAAACTCGCACATTTTTACGTAGCACGCGTTCATCGTCTAGAGCTCATCCATTTGTGGTTGATTGCCCGGGGAATCGTACTACGCATTACAGAGAGAACTCGTTTTTCAGCCGCACGCTTCGTCTGTGGAACAAGTTGCCTGCAGAAGTGTTTCCTTTCTTTTATAACGTTAGAAAATTCAAGTCAAATGTTCACAAACACTACTCCCGCTTTCCCCCTCCTCACAACCTATTTTCCTAGTTCTGGTACAATGCACTGCATATGTAGGGGTCATCCCCTGAGTACTGGTCCAATATAAAAAAAAAAAAAAATAAACCAGTCTGATATTTCTGCCAGATCCTGCAATACCGACCGGTCTTTCTAGATACAATGTTCTTATAAAAGAAAGAGATGCCTAATGACAGAGAATGGGTTCAAATATCTTCGTTCTCTTTACCCCTATAACTAGAGAATTTATAATACAGAAGCATTCTTTCTGTCTGTTCTAAAGTTTTTGAAATATTATTAAATGATCAGATCGTGCAAAGTTCTAATTTTTCTTCACATTTATCCGATTTTTCATCAGGATTTAGAAGGAAATATAACACAACAACACTACTTACCAGCCTAGTAGATGATATCAGACATAATTATGATCACAGATTAATCTCCGTTTTAGTGAGTTTAGATTTGAGTAAAGCATTTGATACTATATGTCACATAAGGTTTTATTGAACAAACTTTACTCTTTGTTTTCTTTTACCGTATGTAAATTGATTAGGTTTTTTTCTATTTAGATGGAAACAATTTGTTGCAAAGTGGACTCAATAAATCAGAAATTAGAGAAGTATCTGTCTTTAGCAGGTAGAATTGGTTATAATTTGTGTAGAATAGAGGAATAGTGCGAGGACAACTTTATTGTTGTTAACCCGAAGAAATCGAAAGCGGTTGCAGGAGAAGTGCTGCCCAGAATTGTAATAAACAATGAAGATATAGCGTAGGTTCGGTAACACGGTGAAAACATTAGGAATATTCATTGATACTATACTAACATTTGATTTTTATTTGAGTTACGTTTTCTCAAGGATCTCTTTTGGATTAAGAAAGTTGTATAATACGAATTGTTCTTTACCGCTTAAAATTCGAAAAATTGTAGCTAATACAACTCTAATGCCGATTATACTGTATGGCTTAGAAGTTTATGCTGGAACCACAGAGTCTAATATTGCCCGTCTAAAAGTATTTTTTAATAGAATCATAATGTATGTTTACCCCCCTAAAGGTTCGGGAACATGTCGCTCATTTATTGCAACATAGTCATAACTCAAAAAAGCTTGTTTCGAAAAAAACGCATTTAAAATTTTTAGCTTTCATTTCATTTCTTAGAAATTTTTTTTAGATAATGTCTCCTAAAGGAAAAAGTTTAAAAGTAATTTGAATAAATTTTTGGCACAATATAAAAGGTAGTACTGTTAACAATTCTGCATTGTTAACTCGAAAAACTCATTTTTTGAGGTATGACTATGTTGCAATAAAGGAGCGATGTGTTTATTTATGTCAGAGATTTCTTGGGTAGCTCCTTTGATGTAATCTTGGGAGTTAAAATAATGTTACTGTTTTATTAAGTTTTTAAAAATGATTCTCCTAAAAATACTTTTGACGAACTAGAAGAAAGCTGAACGCCCGTTATTTGTTGAAGTCTTGCCACTTAAGTCTTAATATCTTAATTCATACAAATAATTGTCATCATTTAATTTAATAATTTCAAAGCAAGAGACAAATAAATTGAAGAAAATGTTATAAAATAAAGATATTGAACTTGTTTGTAGACATTGCAATGTCACCAGACTAGACTACTTTGTCTCAACCATTTATTGGTAAACCAAAATGAGTTTCTCAAGATATTACAATGGGCTGGAAAGAAGATACATATTCTCGTTTGCAATCATACTCGTAATTGTTCTAAAATGGCAAAACAAAGTAAACTAAAAAGACTTTTGCTTGAAGTTTTAATTAAATTTTCAGGGCCATTTGCACTAATCTTTTGCAAAAATTTATGGCAACATAAAATGAAATTCAAATATCAAACCAATGTATATGTACTCAATTACACGAGTTAAGCACACTTGAATGTACATAAATGGTATACGAGTTAGTATGTTGTATATGTATGTATAAGTTGTATAATTCTACAGTGGAGAACAATTCCAATTACACCATATAAGCATTTAAAATAGACACCATTAAAACAAATACATATTTGTTTTTTTTTTACTTAATTTTATTTCATCTGCCAGTTTTACTTGATAATGGTGCTGGCAACTTGGCTGTCTGTCTAGTGTTTTCGTTTGGCTGAGCGGTTGTGCAGTTGCATCTATCTTCTGGTTTGAGGTTTGCCTGTTTACATGCGTCTGTCAGTTAACACTTGCATTTGTTTAACCTCACTCTCGCCTAAAGTATGTTTTTTTATTCTGCGCGTTTTGTGTTTTTTTTTCTCTGCCTTCTTTATTTATTTTTGATTATTGAAACGTACTACTTTTTTTAATTGTTGTATTTGCTTTTAACACATACTCATCTTTTTTACCTTACGCCATCCTCCTCCACTCATCTTTATAAACTTCGACATTCATTCATTTATCATTTTTAACAGCAGCCTCACGATAGAGAACTAATTAATGTTGAAAGCTTCGACGACATGCTGATCTGTTAAGTAATATGTTAAAGCTTATATTAAATAGACAAACGACCGCATATATAATATGCTAATGTTAATATAAAGCAGTGGTGCCCAAAAGTTCTATATAAAAGAGTAAACACCAATACATTTAAGGAAAAACTATTTTTATTAAATATTTTTTGTTGCAAAAAGCAAAATAATTCACAAAAACAAAACTCACACTGATAATCACTGTCGTCAATGTTTACCAGCAGAACATGCGAAAGTGTTGTTGCTTTGCTTTTGTGTGTGCACAGTGAAGAACGACAAAAAACATATAAGACAAGGTTGTTTGCTTATTTGTCATTGCTAATGCTGAGCGCAGTATGTGTAAATTGAAGAGCACAGCGCTTAGCTATAAGCGCTTTTACAAAAACAAATGAGCATGAAGCGCAGAGGCCTGGGCAAGTCTGATACAAAGGGTATTTAATTAAATGCAATAAAATCTCTGGATATCTCCCAAGCGTTTGACAGAGTGTGGCATGCTGCACTACTGGCAAAACTTACTGCTTTTGGTGTCGGTGATGTCTTTTCTCGGTTTATATCGAGCTTTCTCAGAGACCGCACTATACGAGTTATTATAGATGGCGTCTCATCAAACGAGTTCAAGATTAATTCAGGGGTACCACAAGGCTCCGTTCTCTCTCCTACTCTATTTCTTATTTTCCAGAATGACCTTCTCTATCAAACTTCCAACCCTATCCACTCTTTCGCGGATGACAGCAGCATTTGCCACTCGTACTCTTTTAGTTATAGACCCAGGCTATCAGAGGTCGCTGCTGAAAGGGTAAACATGAATGATTCACTGAATAGTGATCTATTAATCTCCGTGTGGGGTCGTAAAAATAGGGTCGCCTTTAACGCTCGTAAGACCGCAGATGCTGCTTCATCTGTACTCATGGATGGTATAAATATTGAGGCATTGGATGCTCTTGGTGTTCCTGGAATGAAGATACAGTGTGATGTTCGCTGGACAGAACACATTTTTCATGCATTCAAGTGTCTCGGGTTTTTGAAACGGTGTAAGATGTACTTCACTCCATCCTACCTCCTTACTATTTATACCACCCACATCCGACCGCAAATGGAATACAACTCTCCTATTTGGGCCAGTGTGTCAAAGTCTATTTTGGGGTTACTCGACCGTGTTCAGGAGAGGGCCAAGAAGCTTATCGGTGACAGTAGGTTATCCAACTGCGAGCATCGACGTAGTGTGGGGTGCGTTACTCTGTTCTATCGTTACTACAATGGATTTTGCTCTGACGAGATTAGGGATCTTGTTCCCGAAACGCGCATAGTTTTACATAGCACGCGTTCATCGTCCAGAGCTCAGCCAGAATTTAACACTTTGATTTTACTCTGTAGTAAGTAACTTAAATAGGAACATTAACGTTCGGCCATGAACAGTATTGCTTAATAAATTTTGTTTAATAAAAATCACTACATAGAAATAATAAAAAGTGATAAAGTGGCCAATTAGTTTAAAAGCACCTAAAGTATGATTACTAATGGCCGCAAAAAATGAGTAACATTTGTTTTGAAGCTAACTTTACTGAGAGGCAGTAAAGCTTTCTTTGTTACGCTCTGTCAAAATTGAATTTTCCAATAGCAAAACGTTGAAGCCGCGCTATTTGGGTTGGTTTCATATATTTTGTATGTGCAGGAAGATTTTTGCGCTTGACGCGCTAAATTAGGTTCCACAGTAACTGTTTGATGTTACGCTGTAGCAAGTAACTTAAATAAGAGCGTTAATGTTGAACAGTGTTGGTCACTAACCTTGCTTAATAAGAATCACTAAATAGAAAAGATAAAAAGTGGTAAAGTCGCTAAATTGCTCTGAAAAACGCTAAAGGGTTATTACTAAAGGCCGCAAAACATTAGTAACATTTGTTTTGAAGTGAACTTTACCGAGAGACAGCCACGCTATTTGGGTTGGTCTCATATATTTTGTATGTACATGAGGATTTTTGACAGAAAAATTACGCTTGACGCGCTAATTTAGTTTGCACTGTTAGCAAGTCAGGGTTGAGACCTTATCCGCTTTGTAAGGTTTTTTTTTTTTTTAATTAACAATAGTGTAAAGTGTAATAAACATGCGCTGAATATGGTATGGTAATACCGTAATCGGTATGACAACTTTAACGAGGGATGATGGAAAGGTGATAAAAATAAATGCATTTATTCTGAATCCGTGGGAAGCCAAGATCACATGATGTGCGGTTGGCAAAAGGTTTTATGGTCGCTACTGAGTTGCTAGGATTCTCTTCTTTTCTTCTGTAAATACAATAGCACACATTCATCATAAACTAGTCAACATTTTTACAATTTTTGGGCTGTTACAATCCCACAATTCTGCACGTAGGGAAGAGGTATTGTAGATAACAAGATACTTACTTTAATTCCTCATTATTTTAGCAGTAAACACCAATATCTATATGCCCAAACATCTTTTGGTTCAAATACTCAAGACATTTGGCATTCATTCAAATGCATAAAGACATCTCGTTTCTATGGATCGTTTCCTATGAACTTTAAATGGAAGACAAATGCAAGACAAATTTATTTTGTTAAAACAAAAACTGCTGTGCTAGTGAATAAACATTTTACATTTTCTTTCCATTTCATATTGATTTGAATGCCCTAAAAGCAAAATTTAACCAACTCAATTATTATTACGAGTATAGCTGAGAAAAAAATTCACAACAGGGAAGACAAGGGACAGACAAACAAGTTCACTTACTGGCCATTTAGTAAAATCTTGTTCACTAAACGCGTAAAATTTTATTTAATTGGCTTAAAGAGAACAACGCACAGCAGCACCTGCTGTAGTCACCGACCAACAGGTATCAACGATCTCAAACGCGTGTCGTTAAAATTCCCTTTTGGCCATTGCCTGTTTAATTAAATTGCTTTGGTCAAGTGTAAGATGATCGTTATCCCCAAAGTCACTCCAAAACCCTTAAATTCGATATTTTATCATTTGTAACTTAAATACCATTTAATTAACTCATTAACTTGGCAAATTTCATAATTTTAACTTATTGCTCAATTAACATAAAATTCCACATTTTATTGCTTCTTTCTGCTTTTCCCTTCTCCTTGCCTTCTTTTTCACTCAGATGCTATTCATTTATTTATTTTATATCATTGCCTCTTTTATGGTTTCATTTTTCGTCATGCTAATCTGCCCAAACACACATTCACACACATCCGAATTCGCAAAAAGTGATCATGCTGGAATTCAGGATAAAAGAAGACTGTGGGCAGAGTTGTTACACCCATACAAACAAACAAACAAACAGACAACAATAAATAGTGCAACTAAACAAGATTCACTCGATCATGATCATTATACATTAATACTGCTCGCTCAATATACACAATAGTATTTTGCCAGCATGTCTGTGCTAAAGAATACGAATACAAAAAAAAAGTTTTTCTGAAAGAAAAACAAAAAAGGCAGATCAACAACACAAAGACATTATCACCAACATTATCACGATCAAAGATGTTACCAGCTATGAATCATTTGCCTGCCACTAGCTACTGAGTGCAACAAAGATAGTACGACATGATGAAAGAATAAAAAAATAATAAGAAATATTTTAAAATTCCCTTAAAAAAAGCAAACTTGAAAATCTCAACTAATTTTGTTTATTGTCTTAGACTTTGATTGCACAGTGGGACCAATAAGTTTGCTTTCTAATTTTTAGCGGAAAATCTAGAGGATTTGAATTTCAATACATAATATATAATTTGACCATAATATATATTTTGACCAGGTAAATGCAAAAGCAATAAATACAACACTACAAAAAATACATATTTTTCAAATGCTCAGGGAAAAATAAAAACACAAAGAGGAATAAAAAAAATATAATGAAAAAAAAAAACCAGTAAAAAAAATTAAATTATAAATAACTTGTTTTCTATGTTTCCCAGCTATCCTACCCTAATCATCAGTAGACTTTTTTGAAAGATATTCTCAAACATTCAACTTTATATCCCAACAATTTGAAAATTTGACTGTTGCTTCGAAGCAGAAGTTTTTTGTACACTAGGAATGTTTTTGCTTTCTCTTAAACTTTCCAAACAAAGAGAAACTTTGAAAAGTCTTTCGATATTTTAAATAGAGTGGGAAGTTTTATTTTGTTTTAGCTGTTTCCTTTTGAGTGTATGGTCACACACAGCAACTTTAGTTGGGCAATTCTTGACTTTATAGAAGCTTTCGGTGAGGGGAATAAGAAGGGAAAAAGAATTGCCGGTACTCGGCAATTCTCAGCAATTTCTTACTTTTCTCTCATGTGTGTATACTTTTCTCTCATGTGTGTATGTGCATATACAATGTAAATTGCATAAAGCAAAAGGTAGAGAATTGCTCAAGAATTGCCGAAAAAAGTTTTTGTGTGTGGATAAGAAAGCAATTCCAAAAGAAAATTGCTAAAAAGTTCGGCAATTAAAATCGTTCTGTCTGACCACAGACTAAGCAACAGTGTGTAAACCAAAATATAACTTCTTGCTTGGAAGTAACTGTGCAGTTGTTTTA
The DNA here is from genome assembly GCA_914767995.1 of Thecocarcelia acutangulata. Taxonomy (NCBI): domain Eukaryota; kingdom Metazoa; phylum Arthropoda; class Insecta; order Diptera; family Tachinidae; genus Thecocarcelia; species Thecocarcelia acutangulata. The sequence goes on along the minus strand of OU612096.1, from coordinate 117,087,807 downwards.
AAGAACTTATTTGAATATGTTATTCTCTTTTGTTTTCTGCTCAAAAGAGGCAGTATACTGCCCAATGAACATAAGAGTTGCATTTCAAAAGTATTTTATGTTTATTGTTAAAAATTAAAGCTGAAAGAACATGTAAAGTACATTATATTTTTTACAGCAAACATGCAACAGAAAAGCAAACAATTTTAATAAACATACGGTTGTTTTTACGAGAAGCCATTTTTTATATATGTATGTATTTATCTGCGAAAAAGACAATATGTCCACCCGAAATATATCACTACCAACTAAAATGTCAGGCTGTCTATAATGTTAATATTGATTCTAAGTCCCAGAAAAACAAACAATTTACTGTACTATTGCTTTCCGGTTAAAATAGTTTTCCCTTATTTTATTTCCAAAGAAAGCTTTTTTAAAATCATGTGTCGATATATGCATATAAGATTCTGGTTGTTATATTAAACAAATTTTGTGTTTGCTGGTTAGCTCTTTCACTAAAGCAGACATAAGTCATGCTAACTCTACATATAACTTAAAAGTTAAAACAAAATATTGAATGAGCGCAAAGAACGTAAAAACTATTTAAAGAAATTTTTCATTTTAAAAATTTAAGAAAAAGCAAAAGTTTTATTTAAAAAGAGAATAGTTTTTATTCAAATCAACAGTTTATTATCTTAAACGTTTGATTTCTTTCTCTTGATAATTTGAACACTATAAACTGTTGCTTTCAGTTTTCTTTACAGAAATACGAAGTCGGAAAAATGCAAAACTGCGCAAAAGCAAAAGTTGAAAAGACTTTTAAACGCTGGTTTCATGACACCAAATAAAATCAATATTCATTTTCAAAACCGAGAAATATTAACAGCCAGTTCGCCGATGTGGAAAGGACAAGTTCATTCGCATTCTAGGCGAAAGAAAATTAATTTGGGGTTTTTCTAACTTTATTCTATGCGAACGATGCGACAAAATTCAATTAAAATACATAAGTTCATGCGAACGAACAATAGTGACATAGACAAACCCAAATTGATTAGAATGTGAGTGACTAGCTTTCTTTCGCATAAATTTTCATTCGATATCGTCAAACAGGCTGTAAAACCGACTTATTTTCTATGACACCTCTGTGTATGCCAGTATACCTACATATATCTATACATTTTTATACGTTTAATTATACTTACCTAGCATATTCTTCATTAAAATCCAAAATAAACTTAATTGCTTTTTTATTTTTATTTTGTTTTATTAATAGCATTGCCAAGTAAGCAAGCACACGTTTCTAATTTAGTATGCTACAAAGAATTTCAATACAGCACATACTCCTGCACTTGCATCCACATACTCGTACATACGTAAGTAGGTATGTATGTGGTTGCTGAAATGTCGTTTTGCAGTGGGTTTTAAATAACTACAATTGTAGTGGTCGACCGATCGGCTGGTATCCATTACATTTTTTGCAGTTTTAAGAAAAGTCATCAAATTTTCCCAATATGTCAGAAATTCCTGGCCAGTTTATTTATTTAGTCAAGGAATTCAAATTAAAAGAGAACTACTGTAGTCTTGTATGGTAGAATAAGTTCAGGCCACCATTAAAGACAACGAAAAAAAAATAACAGAAACAATTTTTGTTGTATTGTATACTCCTTAACACATTAAGCATTATTAACAACCATATTCAATTCTTTGTGGGTTTAAGTTATTGCAGTAATGTTTTCTTTTTTAGCACTAAGAATTTAGTTTGGAATTTTTCACATCTTTTGTTCATTTTTTTTTCTTTTTTGCATCCATTTCAAAAAGTGGAAAACAGCAATAAGGCATTTTGACGTAGGTACTTCGATTGCTAAGGCTTTAATGGCCCCCTTGTGTACATGCATTTACCTACACACTCGTACATATGCGTGTGTGTGTTCATTAACTACTATAGATCCTCCTCGCCTGCCATTATGATATACTCTCCTCTTTTCTCGCGGTGTACAATTGTACTCTTTTTTAAGCTGGGAATATGCACAACGAAATTCCTTAACATCAGCCAAGGAAAAAATGTTGTCATACAACTTTTCCACATTGCCACCACGATCAATGACTGTATTTTGAACTGAATGGTTGTGCTCAGCATGAATTGTTGTAGCTGTTGTTGTTGTTGTTGATTTTTCGTCTTGTAAGTTTTTGATTTCTTTTTTCGATTCACAAAAAGAAGTTGGTAGGCTGGCTGGTTGAATGGTCTTTTGGTAGTTAGAATTATTTGGTTTTGTAAGGAATGGGGATTTTTTTTGCCCCATTTTGTTGTTGTTGTTGTTGCATTTCGAAAATCATTCGCAGCCATTTGAAGTTGAAGTTTGTTTAGATGTAGCTTGTGTATCCTTGTACGAAGCTCGCAAATATGCAGAGTAAAGTTGTTTCAGTGCTAATTCAATATTATGCATGCGCCAACGCGCTTAGAGTTCTGTCCATGCCTGTTGCTGTGGCTGCCTGTGTATTCATATACATATGTACATATCCATGTATATACTTATATATGTATGTAGGTACTCGTACAACCAAAATGAGTTGGTAACATGCAGTTTATTTGGATTTGTAAAAGCAATCAGTAACATGTTTTCTTATTTAGTAATAAAAAAAGAAACTGAACATTTTATTTATTCTGAAAAACTCTCACGTAGTATAAGTATAAAACAAATCAACTCTGATAACACTTTATTGCAAAAAAAAAAAAAAAAAAAAAAAAATGTTGGCAATCTTGATTGCCAGATTGAATTTTATCTCAAGTAAATTGAAAAGAATTAGGAATGGAGATTTTTTTTTTGTCAACAACTGTCAATTCTGTTGAATAACTTTGCCATTACACAGGAAAGTACTTTCATCAATTTTCTGTATACCTATTACAAATAAAAATTTCAATAAAATAGACGACTTTCATGAAAATTTCTTGTTCGTCTACACAGGTAAGTGAAAGTTCTTTTTAAAAATGTCGCCGAGGCAAAGAGTTGCGAAACTTGCCTCTGCTTCTCTCCACTCTTATTTTATTTGCTTACTAATCAGAGTTGCCGAACTTATTATATACAACTTTATGAGGCAATAGTTGAAAAAACTTGTCATTATAAATTTTTCTATGATATTACACTATTACTACAAGCTGATTTAAATAGATTATATAATTGGTGCAAAGTTAGGCCCAGTTTTTGACTGCGTATTTAAATACAAAATTAGTTAATTTTCATTTAAATTTAAGTTGAATTTAAATGATAGTTCAGTTTATCACTATTAAATTATTGTTCTTATTTAAATGCGATGAAAGTGTGGCAGCTCTACTTTAATTCCAAATATTATGGAAAGTATTCCATAGAACAGCTGTTTGTAAGTGGAAGAATAGAAAAATTCTTAAAGAAAAATATTAAATTTATTAACGGCATAGAAAAACTTAACAATTTTTTTTTACGCTAAGTTATTTTTAATAAATTATTATACTGTGCTGTTGTTTAGTGCAAAATTAGCAACTAATTTTCGAATATCTTCTGCAGGCAATAGCTCGTATGTGTGTTTTGTTTACCTTTTTTGCACTAATACAAATGCACGCACACAAAAACCATATGGACTATGAGAAAAACTTGAATAAAACTTAAATGAAGAAGTTTGGGCGTTTAAGTTTAGTCCAAATTTGTAGTGAAAAACTATTTATCATATTTAAATGGAACTTAAAGCTAGATAACATTTAAATACGAACTCAAAAACTGGGCCTTAACCTCATGGAAATAAATCTAAGTAAATGCAAATCGATGACTTTCACACGATATTCACCTCTTTCAACTAAGTACTGCATTAATGATACAGAACTTACAACTGTTGACACTACTTTAGATCTTGGAGTCTAGTTTGACAAAAAACTTAATTTTAACTCTCACGTCACTTTTGCTGTCAACAAAGCAAATAATATTTTATATTTTATTAAACGCTGGGCGAAGGAATTTAAATATCCTTACATCACCAAAAATCTATTTACTACACTGGTGCGACCTATTCTTGAATACTGCTCAGTAATTTGGGATCCGCTGTATAGCTTTTATATAAAAAAGTTGGAATCAGTCCAAAAACAATTCCTGCTGTTCTGTCTTAATCATCTCCACTGGAACCCAGCAGTGAATTTACCATCATACCGCAGCCGACTAGCTCTTATTAACCTCCTTACCTTGAAAAGCCAAAGAATTACATCAAATATATTATTCTTTTTAAAGTTATTACAAGGGGATACTGGTTAAATTCATCTTCGCGATAGAATAAACATCAACATACCTAACAGACAGCTAAGATCATACTGTATCTTGAATTTCATCGATCAAACTTCTTAAATTTTCATCCTTTCCGTAGAGTTTGTGGCGAAGTCAACAGATTTTATGATCTCATCGACTTATCTGACAATATTCAGGTTACTAAGAGAAGACTTATTTTGTATTTAAACTCTAGTGATTATATTTATAACTGTTTGTAGTTTTCTAATGAAATTTTTGTTATATTAATTCTATCTATTTCCTTGTTATACTGATTTCTCAGCTGTTATTAAGCATTTAGCTGAAATAAATAAATAAATAATAAAAATACTTTAATTATTTTCTTTATGTGTTTAATATACAATATAAGGAAAAAATATTATAATATTATAAAAAAAAGAAGTTAATTTTAACATTATTATTGTACTACAATACTGCAACTTTGTTTAATTCTTTGTATATGGTAACAGTGTTTAGAATTTGTCATTTTACTTTCAGAAAACGTCAAAAAATCTCATGAAATTGTTGTTGAAAATTGAGTGGAAAGTAGGCAAAATGTGAGTGTGTTAAGCTATGTACACACGGTTGTCAGATGTTACAATATTGTAAGATCTGGCAACATGGTGACAATGTAGTGACAATGAAAAATTGTCCCGCAGAAGTAAATTGTGTGTTCAGACGATCGTAAGAAAATCTTACAATTTCATTGTCAGACTATAATCTGACAAATAATTCATCTGACAACAAAAATTGTCAGTTCACACGGTTGTCAGATTGTTAGATGAAAAAAATTGCCAAACATTTTGTAAGGCATTGCCACTTATGTATAACAACAGCTATCCGCTTGGCAGTGTTGCACATCAAACTTTTTTCTGACAATGATGCCATTGTCAGGTGCATTAATTTTATACATCTGACAATTACAACTGAGCTTACAATACCAGCCAATTATCCGACGAAAAGTGTTCTCATGATTGTCAGATGCCTGACAACATTATCGTCTTACAATTGATTGACAACGGTTTTTCTGACAACGTTGTAAGCTAAAAATTGGCAGTTCACACGATTGTAATACATTTTCAGACAATTTTACTGGCAATATTGTAAGATCTTACAACCGTGTGTACGTAGCTTTAGTAAAAAAGTGTGAGTGTATTGCAACTTTCATGAAATTACTTTCCTGTCTAAACGTTAGGTAAACTAAAATGTTTCATGCAATTGAGTTTATTCTTACCAGGGTTGCCACTCCGACCAAACTTGGCTGTAAAACCTAGCCAAAATCCGTCTGAAGAAACCAATTTTTTAATATTGAAAAAAACAATGTATTATTCATATAATGCGATAAAGTTTTTTTTAATTTATAAAATGAATAACAAAAATAACAAAAGTGTAACGAAAACAAAGTTTAATTTCTGTTAAGCGCAATCAATAATCAATTGCATTATTTGTTTAGCTTTAAAAATGCATGTCATACGAGTAAATATACAAAGAAAACAAAGATTCTACAAGAGGATATATGTATGTTGGGTAGTCAGGCCGGTTTATTCCACATAATATTCTGAGTTCTCCAGCTCAGCTGGGTCCTTCTTTGTCTTTTTTGTAGTAGCCTGAAATAGCAAAGTAAAGATAGAGGGATATAGTTTGTGGGTGAAATATAAAATAGGGGGATATAGTAATTATTGGGAGGTGTTAGTGTGGTGTTACATGCTGTTATACTAGCCATCTTCTACTCCCAATGAATAAGGCTAGCGCTGTCAGATTGACCAAGGCCAAACATGATAGGTTATGGAAGCTCCGATCGCCTAGATATCTTAGGCGATAGTGCTCAAAGGCATACTCCGAGTAGATGAAGTATCGTCCTTGTCTTGGCAACTTCTGCGGAAGTCGGCATACCCTGGCATGGCTCCCAAACGGTCAGTGTCCAACGATGTCTGCCAATACAAGAGGATATAAGTGGCAGACGCAATATGATCACTCACTTATGTAACCGTTATTCAAGTGTTTAAATACCCAGTGGCGAAAATTTCATTTACAAAAGCAATGATGCGGTGCACACAAGTAAGGTATCATATACGAGCCCAATGTACATTTTCAAATATATTGCTTTGCACATAAAGTAAGCGAGACACTGAAGTGTTTATCCAACTAAACATAAATTTATATTGTACGTTAGCAGTAGAGAGCTCGAATACAATATCGCTTAATTTGTGAGCAGGTAGAAGACGCATTTAGCACTACTTCGCACACATTTATGAGTTAGCATTTATTGAAGACAAAGTGTTGCTGGGTAAGAAAACGGTTGTTTGCATAGAAACTTTGTGTAAGCGCTGTTTTCCCTGAGCCATTAACACTGAAAATAAGTGTCCCTAACTCCGATAAGTATGCCAGATGTTTGTCAATTGAGATGGAATTTGCTTAATTGCTCTTTTATCTACCGACTAGTCAAGTATGAAAAAAGGAAACGTACGATCAATGTGTCAAGTACTATCAAAGTGGTAGTTTATGACAAAACTATCGGAAATAAACTCTTACATATTTTTAAGCCATCCTTTTTAAAACATAAATCCTTTTTTCTCTTGAATGAAAGAGAGTTCTTTCTAAGGCTGCTTAATCGTATTGTCCATTTGGCTCAATTCTATAAAAAGATCACATGGAAATAAGTTTGTTTGTGTTATTTGTAATCCTGAGAATGCCTTGTTTCTTAAGCACATCTCTATGTAGGTGTGTATGTATGAGTGCTTGCACATTCATAATAATATCATATAGGATTTACATCTATCCGAAGATATTCCTAAAAATATTCATTTATAATTTACCTGTTCTAAGGATTTGTGTTTTTTTTTCCACATTTCACAATCTTCTTTAGCTGCCACTTTTTATTCATGTTTCCTCTTCTTCCCATAGACTATCAACATCATTGCTGAATATGCACTGGAATAAGTACGTACATACATATGTATATAAAGATACCCAGTTGGCAAATTCGTCCCAGACGAGATTGTCTTCGAAGATATATGCACGATTTGTTTTTGTGCACAATTCAACAATAGTATTTTGCCCTTAAAATATTGTCATATCAATTATATATTTTCTTCTGTGGGTGTCTGCCACGATTTCCTATTGTCTTGTACCCATCGCTTAAGATGTCTTTAAGACATGGCCAACTGGGTATGTGCACATATGTTTGTGGGTGTGTGTATGCTTTTTTCATTGCCACTATACCAAACTCATCATAACATTAAATGTATCGCTATGCGCCTCGACTTGCATTTTAACTACCTGCACAACAAGCAGAGCACTCTCTTTTACAACAAAGCAGTGTTGTTTGTTGGTGTATTTGTTGTTGTTTTTCGTTAGTTACCTGCCTGTTTCTTGTTTATTTTGTTGGCTTTTGCATGTCGCTTGGCACGGCCTTTGCTCCTTGACGCACACACCATATACGAGTACGAGTACTTTTGTCGAAATTGTCGTTTTTTGTTCTTTCTCTTGAGTTGTTTCTTGGGATGTTGTTTGCTTTGCCTGGTCGTTCGTTCGTTCGTTCGTTCGGTCGGTTGGTTGGTTGGTCGATCGTTCGGTCAGTTGCTTGTTTCGTTTGGGTTTGCCTGTTGTTTGGTAGTAATTGTGAAATTCTTCTTTTTTTTTTATATTATATTTTTGTTAGTGTCGCACATTTTTGATTACGACCACGTTTAAGCGTCTTTACACACATTTGATGTTCACATTAGTTGTTATTTTTTGCAGTTTGTGTTCCCAGTTTCAGTGACTGTTCGTTCTGGCATTTTGCGTCCGTCTTCAGGTTTTTTTTTCTTGCCTCTCGGCGTTTGAGCCAGGATTTATGTTTGTTGTTGATATTAATCATGGTGTCATTGAAATCGTTTATTTTATATGACTGAGTATAAAGAATGTTTAAAGCCTCTATAGTAGTCTTTATTTCGTTCTGTTGTTTAAGTTTTTTTTTGTTTTATTTTGTTTTTTGCAGATAACTTTTTTTCTGTTGTGTTACTTTTTTTTTTTTTGCTTTTCTTTGCTGTTCAGTTAGATATGCAGATAATGTGGGCCTATCTTAAGTTTATTTTTTGATATATATTTTGCCAATGAAGAGTTGCGGGGTAGAAGCGGGTTAATCAGATTGACTTATAAATATTCCAAGTGATCAATTTTATGGTATGTTGGGCTGTTGTGCTCTCAACTCGTATGGAAATAAATGATTAAAAACTGGAATTTTGAATGTTGACTTAAAAAAAAACTCACAAAAAGAAACAGAAAATTTCATAATAATAAATCTGTTGAGGATAAGAAGTACTAGTTTATGTTTTATGCTGTATGGCATGAGTGTCTACTGACATTGATCTGCATTGAAATGTCATAAATTATGCAAATTTTATTAATAGTTTCGCTTGTGAGCTGTCACTATCTTGCTTGGCGTGTACACTTGCTACTTTGTGAAGATAATTTGAAAATATTAAGTATTATCCTCTTAAGCAATGGCTGTTGAACCAGCGCTTCCCAAAATTTTCAAAGAGGATTTTAATAGCCCGTTTGATAAATTTAGTACTTTTTTAATGTACACAACGGGACTAAATTGGCGCCATGTTGGCTGGCTTCTCAATGGCTGGCAGCCTCTTAAACCTTTATGTAAGTTTAGGATTTGTGAAGATAATTTGAAAATATTTAGTATTATCCTCTTAGGCAATGGCTGTTGAAACAGACAGCGCTTCCATAAATTTTCAAAAGGGATTTTAATAGCCCGTTTGATAAATTTGGTCATTTTTAATGCACAAAACAGGGCCCAAGTGAGCTTCAATGGCTGGCAGCTTGTTAAACCTTTATGTTACTGTACTTCTGAAGATAAATTGAAAATACAAACAACTGAGTTTTATTCACTATATTAGCTTCTAATATTGATGCCAATCAAGCTGTTTAATATTTTTGGATTGATTTATTTAAAATATTTAGTGTTAACCTCTTAAGAAATTGTTGAACCAAAGGGGATTTTAATAGCCCGTTTGAAAAATTTTGTACTTTTTTAAGCACATTTAGTATTTGTTAAAACGTTATTCAAACCTCATATCTGCGCTTTGTTTCAGTATCATCATAAATAGTGTTACAAGTAAATGTGTTTGTAATGGGTGTTTTTTTTTGAGAGCTTTACAAATTTGTGTTGGCGACACTGCTTTATTTGACAACATATTTAATTAACAGCTGTTTAGTTTTGTTCTTTGACCTTTCGTTATTCAAATTGCATTTCCTATCTCAAATAGCATTGGTTAAGAAACTTTTGATATAAGAATAGTTTCACGTAATTGTCTAGTTAATTGGTCACCGCCTGATCCAATCCTATGGGACTGTTTTCTTTGCGATTATGTAAAGTAACTTGTGTACATCGATAAACCAGAGACAATTGAAACTATATGTGTAATTAGCTTGCAACAGCATATGCCATTGTGGCATAGTTCCTTGTGGTGAACTAGTTTACGCTTTACCAGTGCCTTTATGTGGCCTGCAGAGCTCACTTAAGTAGCACATTTTTGTCATATGCTTGGAGACATATTGCTCCTTTATTGCAACATAGTCATATCTCAAAAAATGAGCTTTTCGAGCTAACAATGCAGAATTGTTAACAGTACTAGCTTTTATATTGTGCTAAAAATGTATTCAAATTACTTTTAAACTGTTTACTTTAAGAGAAATTTTCTAAAAAATTTTTCGAATACTTGTATGGAAACTAAAAATTTGAAATGTGTTTTTCTCAAAACAAGCTTTTTTTTAGTTGTGACTATGTTGCAATAAAGTAGCGATATGATTAAAACACTTAATCAAGATCTCGGGCCTTTTATTAAGTTCGCCAGACATTGAGAGGAAGACTAGGCTTCATGAGTTGGGAGCATAAGGAATATTAGTACTTATTCAACTCACTCATCTCTCCTCTTCTTTGGTTCCTCATATTACAAGTTTTTGCTACAAGACAACAACAACCTAGATTATTCCGGGGCACCCAGCGGCCTGCCTACCTAACCTAACCTACAAGACAACAAAAAGCTCGGAGAGTGCAATTCGTACCCCGAAAGTCGGCCAAGCACTATCAGAGAATATTTACCTCTCCCTGCGATTTTAGGTCTAAACCTTAACCAGAACTTTTTCGCCAAGATGCAAAACCTCCTTTAGTTAATCCCTGTTCTACCAATGTACTCTTGGCGAAGGCTTTCGGAAGATCAACCTAATGGCCTTCCTAAAGTTTTATTTGCTAAAATGCGGGACCTGTAACTTAGAGCGCAGAGTGCCAGAGTTAGGAATACGCCTAGGTAAACCTAGACGATTGAACGCCTTAAAATTACTCGTATTCAGAGAGCTACCACCAAAATTGGTGTTCTGGATTGTGTCATGCAAGCATCAGCCATTAAAATTTCTATTCAAGAAAAGTCGTTTCTTTTTATTAAAGAGCTTAAAATTATTTCAAATATATCTAAGTCGATTTTCTCAATCTAAATTAAGCAAAACCAGTTGGTTATTACATATTTGTATTCCTTTAATTTTTCTCTAGTTTCATTTCTTGGCCATTAAACACGTCATTTACCTTTCAGTTATCTTCATGGGAAGCAAAATATTTCACTTAAATATATTAAATACCAAAATATTATGTAAAATTAAAATAAATTTTCCCATAAGTAATTATACTATATTCGGTAGGAAAAAACAGCCAAAGTCAACAAATTAATTATTCATATAAAATCTCACAAAAAAAGGAGAAAAAAAAAAATACCCAAGTGTAGAGAGAACACTACCATGTAAAATACAATGTGTACTTAAAGGTAGTAAATGTTCGTTTCGGAATGTGGCAAAAAAAAGTAAGAAAAAAATAACAACCACAAAGATTATAAGCACAGAGTAACAAAAATGTATACCTACACTGCTGCAGATAAAAAAAAGCAAAGTAAATTATCTTATATTTCTCTGGCTTCAAAAGAGCACAATTTTTGGGTAAAGGACAATTGCAAAAATTGTGAACAAATTGCATGAAAGTCTATTAATACAATTTTGATCTCATTTGATGTCTGAATTCGTCATGACGACAAAATGTGCACACATCACATCGAGTGACATCACTAGAATATGATTTGTTTTACTCATTACAAGTTAAAACTACAGTCGTAAGTCATAATAGTTGTTAAGAAAAGTAAGCTGAGACATCAAGATAACAATTTTTCTCCCCGGAGTGACATTAAGGGTGACAAGTTGGAAAGCGCAGAATTTTCCTTTGTGTATTCAATATGCCATATACGAGTTACTCTTCTATAATTATAAGTATAAAACCTTTAAAATTTTGTATCCCAGAGCCGAACTACTTGGCCACCTCATTTAAATGTCACAGTTATTAAATTCACAGAAAAAATTATAGTAAAACTAAAATCCAAAAAATATTTGTCTGAAAAATAATTTGTATGTATATCAAAAAATTAAACTTGTACATGGTAGCGCAAAAATAACCTTACGCTGTTTTTGGCTGTAATTAAAAAATAAATAAAAGAAAAGCTTTGGTTCTTCTTGTGGTTTATTTTTATTTGGTCTTTTAATTTTTTTACATCAAGCCAAGAATATGATGTCATGTAAATGGCCGCCGCAACAGTTGATTGTCATTTGAGCCTTTTTATAGCGTTTTCCATCACATTGGCCAAAACTTCCGGCGATAGGACCTCATATTCTTGACGGATATTATCTTTAAGAGCTGCAAGAGTTTGGGGCTTGTTGACCCAAAAAGAAGGCTGCAGCGGTAAAATCAGGCGATCTTGCTGGCCAGGGAGATTAAGCGCCCGGGAAATGCATCCTTCAATACATCGGTTGTAGCACGTGCAGTGTGTGCCGTAGCACCGTCCTGTTGGAACCACATGTTTTCCAATCCCAATTCATCAAGTTGTGGCAAAAAGAACTCGTTGATCATTGCTGTGTAACGCTCACCATTCACAGTAACCGTTTGGCCCGCGAGACGTCTTCGAAGAAAAAAGGTCCGATGATGAGGCTTCTCCAACGAAAAAAGCACACCATACAGTGACTTTGAGCGGGTGTAATGGCTCTTCGTGGGTTGCACGCGGATTTTCAGTGCTCTTTTTTCTTATTTACGTACCCGCTAAGATGGACATGGGCCTCATCACTCATGATTTTTTTTTTTGATGAAAAATCATGTTCATCAATATTCCGCGTTCTGGAGCAGTGTAGCGTAACATTGTTTATTAACGTGTATTTCGCATGTTTTTACTACACATATGTCAAAAAAAAAAAAACTGACATTATGGGCCAATCGCAAAATTTATAGCATTTTCTGGTAGGAGGATTACTTTTGCGTCACCTTGTATATAATATTTTGATGCTGTTTAAAATTGCGATTGTTCAATAACAGTTTTTTATTATACTTTGGTTGAAATTCACGAATTCCTTTACAGGTTCGCAGCCAAACAATTAATTAATTTTGTTTTTCATTCATTGATTTATTGAATCTTCACCATTAATTAATTGGTTCAGCGAATTTCGTTATTGAAGCCGCCGACCAAAATTTTTTGTCTGAGCTTTCCTTGTTGCAAAATATTAAGAGTAAAAATAATGGCCGAGCACTCGTAATTATAACTTTGTATGACATATTCTGTGCCACACTGTTATTATCACACATTAAAGCAGTGTGTGTGTGTGTGTGTGTGTGTGGAAGGTAACAAAAACTAATTAAGTAGTTATTTACTTGTTAAACGCTTCCCAACATAACTTTATGCAATGAAACCAGTCCAAAGTTAATAATTTCGTAAAAAAAAAAATCAGCAAAAAGAACAAAATAAATTTCATCATTATAATTATCATTATTCCCATCATCCTCATCGCCAAGATTGTCGTCCTCATGGACATTGTCCACAACATCAGCAGGCAGCAAGCAGCAAGCAGCCAGCACTAATGATACTTTTAAACTCATACTTACAAACAATATAATGAAATTATACTCCAAATTAACTAAACAAAGCTTTCAATACACATTGGCGCTTACAAACATTTACATAATGATGCCATGCCACAAGAAAACACATTTTCTAAAGCATTATACCGGGCTTAAAGAAATGGGCGAAATGGAAAAGCCCCACAACGAAACATTCAACCGGCTTTAAAAATTTTTGCAGAAAAAAAAAATCTTGTTTGAATTAAAAGTACTCGAGCAACAACTAAAACTGAACTTATTCCGTGAGAACGCAACACAAAAATTTTACGAAATGAAAAAAAAACCTTTTTTTTTTTTTTGGTTTTTTGTTTTTGGAGTGCAATGCATACCATAAGATTGAGGCCAGGTTTCTTTTAAATCACTACAAACACACATACACATACTTAAGCCAACTCATTAAAACAAAGAAGACCAAGAAGAAGAAAACATATTTACTTCTCTGCATACATTCTTGTGCGCTAAAGGCCCAAGTTATAAAGTAAAAATATATGTATATTGTAACACCCGCTAAGGGCATGGAGTAGGTTGGCTGAATGGCCAAGTTTCATTTTATTGCATGACCAACAAAAGCGCGAATACTCTTACTCGTATAACTACATTCAATACATATGCACATACAAACAAACTTACGCTTGCCTGGCATGTATAATATGTGTGTAAAAAGCAACCAAGGGAGAGACGTACGAACGGGCAGCTAGCTACTCATACACGCATTCATATGACATCAATGGAATGTGGCCTCGCAAAGTAAAAAGTAAAACGGAACAGCATTGAAATCACCATTCAACAGCATCCTCTACGGCAAAAGCAAAATCGGCAGCGGCAGCTTCAACCTCAGCAAGCTAAAACATGAAATCTGTGCTCGTTTTTTAACATTTAAACTCTTGCCATTATTTCGACTACCTTAAGGGTACTAAGGAAACAAGTTGGCGTGTTAAGTTTGACATCAGGTTTGAGGCATACGATTTTGCAAAATATATTTGTGACTTTTACCTGCAGTTGAAACAGAAATTGAGTATTTAACATTCGTTTGTAAAGAGTAGTTGATTTTGAATAAACCACAAATTATTTAGGAGCTATTGTCATTACATTTTCTTATTATTGGTATGCACATTACATTTTCTTATTATTGGTATCAATTATGTCTTTTTTTCGATGGTCCAAATTTTCGTTGACGCTGAGGTATAATTGTGATTCTATGGTCTATGCCAGGAGTGCCCAAGCCCTATGCGCTTGATGCTTAATTGTTTTAGTAAAAGCGCTTAGCTATTGGGCTGTGCTCTTTATTACACACATACTACACTCAGCACTAGCAATGCAAAGTGCATAAACAACTCAAGGGGAAGAATTTAAATAAAGTTATTTTAATATACATAGGAAAATTTAGGCCCAATTAGCTTAAAAAAGAACTAAGGTTCATAAAAATGTCGTACAAAACCAATTGGCCAAAAACACGTAAAAAACTACACAAACACCTTTGTTTACATATTGTTTTTGTTGGTTTTCACTGTACACACACAAGAGCAAAGCAACCACACGTTCACATGCTTTGCTGATAAACAGCGCTTATCAGTGTAGTCTTTATTTTTGTTAATATGTTTTGCTTTTTACAACAAGAAAGAAAATAAAATTAGTTTTTGCTTAAATGTATTGGTGTTTGCTCTTCCATAAAGGACTTTTGGGCACCCCTGGTCTATGCCACTAATGTGCCGAGTTACTTCATATTTTAGCTCTTGAAATGTTGCTGGCTTATCGATGTACATATTTTCTTTCAAATAATCTCAAAAGAGGAGAAGAACGGTGTCAAGTCACATGATTTTGACGGCCAATAGACATTGATACGACGTGAGATAACACGACCATTTGATTTACCGCGCATAAGAGCTGTGTGGCAAGTGGCACTGTCCTGCTGAAACCACATTCGGACCATAAAAAGTTCGTTTTATCTCGCGATAGCGAACATCATTCCCAGTAACTTTTAGACCGGAATCATTTTGAAAAAAAAGACGGACCGATGATGCCGCCAGCCCATAAATCGACCCAAATAGCCATTCTTTATAGGTGCATTGGGTTTTCGACAATCACTTTTGGATCATCATTCGACCAAATGCGCCAATTCTGCTGCTTATTGACGAAGATGATTTGCTTCGAAAATTGATCATCCACTGTTGCCATTTCTTGCTACCATTCTGACCATTGACGACGCTTGGAATGGTTAAGAGGCATTAGTTCTTGAGTCAATGGCAACTTATAAGCGTGTAAATGCTAGGATGCTGTTTATTTAATTTTTTCAGTCTTTGGAATTTAAAAGATATCGGATTTTCAATTGCATACATTTTTTCGAAACAACCAGGATGAACTTTTACTTATATGGTTGCAGTTTCTTCAGGAAACGGAGTACTTTTATATCGATCGTATAATTTACAAATTTTCTGCTTCATGATTAATATTCGCTTGATTTGTGTCTGATAAAAACTCTGTTAGCCGACTAATAGCCAAAGCACCGCTAGAAATAAGAGATAAGAGAAGGGGTTGCTTCGAGCCAAAAAAAACAAACGAAAAATTCTCTTACTGGCCCCGATCCTACAAGAATATTGTTTTGATTGGACTTAATTTAAGTGTATAGAGGCCCGATCCTATAAGCAACTTTTTTTGTTGAACTTAACTTTAATGTGAGAGGGTCTGTTCGCCCACTAACTTCTTCAATATTGCTGCTAAAATCGTTATTTTTTGTTTTGCTGTTTTTTGGAAGGAACTAAATATGTATATCCAAAACAACTTATTCCTGATTGGTCTTTGTAACAAAAATTATATGGATATACAAGGTAGCAGGGGAACAAGCTATTAACAGATACCTTCAAATATTATTTACTTATTTTAATATTGAGCACATTTTCGGCTTTACCTTTTTCATAGGTACCTTCCGGTTACTAACATATCTTATATATTCTTCGGTAAAAAATAAATTCACATTTGTTCTATGACAGCTAATTTAAGTTGCTGGTATAGTCGTTGTAGACTAATCAAATCCCTTTATTTCTTTCTTTGTGCTTCTCCTTAATGGAACTGTTTGGTTAATTTAACTTGAGGTACAAAGCGCAATGGATATTCACCATCTATGGCGTAAAATTATTGTATTTGTACAAGTTTAAATATTTTTTTTTTGTTTTCCCTTTTCTTGTTGCTGCTTGTTGCAAGAAATGCGCCGTTTTCATTACTCCAGACACATGCGATGATTAATGACAAGGTATTGTTGTCCAGCGCTTTGGGAAATGTGAATATTCAAAATGTGATCTACATGTTTAATAATTTTTTTTTTCTGCCTGCGAACGGACAACGATAAAAGCATGCAATTTTAAACTTCAACCTACATAAAGATCTTTTTTTTTATTTGTATAACATATTGTATGTGCGAGTATGCATGTACTCTTATATTCCTTGGCAATTCGATGAGATATATGATTCTGTAAGTTTTATTTTTTAAATTTATATGTGTGCGTGTATGTTTTAAAGGATAAACGAAACTATTAAAGGATTTGCGGAGATGAAATTTATGCATTCATGTATATCAAGTGGTTTATGTATTGAGTATTATTTAAAGTGAAATATGACAATTACACTTAAAATAGTAAAAATAAAAAAAATAAAATATTAAAGAATTTATTTTCTTCTCTTTTGAATAATTAGGATCAACACAAATTAAAGAATTTATAAAATACAGTGGAAAATATGGAACTGGTTACAGACAAGTGAGTACTTGAAGTAAATGTTTCAAAAAAAATTCGTTGAATCAATTAATAAATTGTTTGAATGCAGACCTGTAAAAGAATTCGTGGGTTCAAACAAAAGTTTAGTAAAATTAATTAAATTTTTTAAATTAAAGTTTTTAAAAACAACAACAAAATACGATATCCTAGATTATTTCTTTAAAATTTATGTATATGCATACAGATTATTTTTTCAGACAAAATTTTTGCTGATTTTATTTTTACTATAATTTTTTCTGTGTATCCAACATCTGACACCATGTAGCGATTGGGTCGTAGCCAATGTTACTTCAAGATATATTGTTAACACTTTTGTAATATATTGTATTTCGGCTTTTTATTTTATGCCACCTCGCTCGTTCTCAGATATTCCGGAAGTGCCATTTGAAATAAAGTGATGCTAACTTAAAACTAATCTATATATATATAATTTAAAACTTATATATATATATATATATATATATATATATATATATATATATATATATATATATATATATATATATATATATATATATATATATATATATATATATATATATATATATATATATACATATATATATATATATATATATATATATATATATATATATATATATATATATATATATATATATATATATATATATATATATATATATATATATATATATTCATAACAGGTGAGAGCGCTATACCGGTTCGTTTATATTTTAAACAATACTATTAGACTAAAAAAATTATTTATTATATCTGGTCTTAATATTATATCGTTGGAAATAATGAAAACTGGCAACTCTATTACACAAACCAAGACTTGAAGTGGCGACAAATAAATTAAACTCAAATTTAAAAGAAAGCATTGGGTGACATTTATGACAGCAAATAGTTTAGCGGAGCATGATTTGAATAAAACTAGTTAAAAAAAAAAAATAAATAAATAAAAAAGAGAAGGAAAGCGAATAAATTAAATCAATCAAATAAAGAAAAGTATAAGTAGTATGTTTAAATAGAGTTTTGAAGTCAGAAGCGAATTAGAGAAACTGTATTTAAATAAGTACATTTCTTGACGAATAATGACGTGTCAGAATTGCATTTTGAGCTATTAAATATTAAGAATACGTAGCTAGTTTGAACAGAGTCCACCTATGTATGTACAATGAAAAATCACATATACGAAATGTATGTAATAATTCAATTAAATTGTACACAAACAACTTTTTTATGGACTGAAACATGAAATCCTTAAGACATTTTTTATGTACTAGTACCATAGCGGCTGCATGGCCAAATCATATTTAAACGCTATTGTCATAAAGTTTTCTTTGCATTGGCTTAAGCTCGTGTATTAATATTATACCTTTTTGTTTTACTACAATGTAGACTTGTGTAACTGTAAGAAAACACCCTGTATATTCGCTTACATTCTTTTTTCATTCAGCTGTGTACTGTGAGCGTCAAAATGAAGTGTACCAGCTACATACTGTGAGCGTCAATATATAGTGTACAAGAACTTTTTCTACAACATCATTGTCTTTTAAGATATGATTAAATTTATCATTTTTGGATTTTTGCTATTTGTATACTATTCTCTAATTAATTATAAAAAGATAATGAGCTATTTCTTACAGTTATAAAAGTTATAGAGCAAAAACAAATATGAGTGCATATTTTACGCGTCAAAATAAAGTGTACATGTTGCATGTGCATCATTTCAGCGGTGTGCTAAGGTAAAATAATACCGTTATATTTAATTATTTGACTTTTTTGTTTTATATTAATTAATTGTGATCGGAAAAATAAAAACTCCTCGTGTGAGATAAATTTTTATGTGCTTTGGTACCCATTTCAAAACAAATTTTTAGTCATATAAGACAGTTAGTAATTAGTAAAACTTCGGAATGAAGAAAAACCTTTCAGGGAAATTGGTTCTATTATAAACAAAAGCCACAATATGCAAAAAAAAAAAAAAAAAAAAAAAATACGCCGTAATAGAAAATCGTCCTGGGCCGGACTGGCGAAAACTTTTGAAAGGGGCTGAAATAAGACCTACAATGCGTAATGTAAAAAAGAATTGTTTTAAAAGTGCCGTTAAAATACCAGAAGAAGTTTCGGCAACATCAGGATCTATCTTAAGTGCCAGTACAATACAACGAGCATTACACGAAAACGAGTCGATGGTTGATTCCCGCGAAGGAAACCACTAATATCGCCAGCTAATCAAAAAAGACCCCTAGACTACGCCAAAAAGTAGCAAAATAAAGATGTTTTTTTCTGGAATAATGTGCTTTTTAGTTTTGAAAGTAAATTTAAGGTGTTTGCCCAGAAAAAACCAATTGAAGTATGGCGAACAAAAAATAATCAAAGCGCTGACCAACATTTAATAACCACGGTTAAGCATGGCGAGCGTTGGGTGATGATGTGGGGGTGTATGGCGGCAAGCGGAGCTGGAAATTTGGTTTCTATTGAAAGTATAATGAATAAGACGAACTATCTGAACATTTTTCAAAACAAAATGCCAGCCGGTGTGGAGAAATTGGAGTTGGAAAGATACTAGATTTTTTTTTACAGGAGAACGACCCCAAGCATACATGCCATATAGTAAAAGAATGGCTGCTGCATCGCACTCCCAAAATATTGGATCATCCTCTCCAATCACTGAACTTAAATCCAATTGAACATTTGTGGGAACATTTGGACTGCCAAATCCGAAAAAGGCCAATTAGCAATAAAGGTATAATGAAGAAGTGGCAGAAGGTTCAATAAATAAAAAAATCCTAAAAAAAAGTTTCTTTTTCATTTTAAAATAGTTTGCACACTTCTTTTTGACGCGTAAATAATGAAATTTTTTTATTTTTGCTGTAAAACTTTTGTTATTGTAAATTTTTTTTTTGCTGTTTTGTTTAGAATAAGGTAGAGAACTTAATATTGATTTAAAAATACCTAAATGTAAAATTTTATCATAAATAAAAAAAATGAAATAAATACAATGTTTTACGAAATTTTTTTTGTACACTTTATTTTGATGCTCACAGTATATAAAAACAAACTGTGTTACCTTAAATTTTATTTAGAAAGAGACAAAAAATTCTTTAGAAATTTAACGCCGAGATAAAAATTTCTCTCATCTCTTCCGATTTCATTACTGATAAGCATATCAAAACTCGAAAGGTGAGAGGTTATAAACATCAAAGAATTAAATAGTTTGGAACACACACGCTCACACTTTCTGTTACTTTTCTCAGTTATTTCCAAAAAAAAAAAAAAAAGAAAAACATTCTGTTAATGATTTCATCATAATTTCGCAATAATGATACAATAAACACTACAAAACATCATAAGGCGTACGTACGCACATACATATGTATATACATATGTACGTACTCGTACATACTTATATTCTTTTCTGTCTTTAGCAATTCCAAAAAAAAAATAATATTTTTTTTATTATCTTACTATTGTTTTTATTCTTAGGCAGTGAGCGAATGAATCTTATCATTTTTTTTTATAGTAAATATTGTATAAGATGGGAAAAACAAAAAATTGTTTCACATACAAGTTGTAGTAACAGAATTGGGATTGTCGCACGAGAGTAGAGTATCGTGTCTAATTGTCTGACTGTCAGACATTTAAGTATTTGTCTAACACACATGCACACATACATCCATACTTACATACTTATGTATGTATGTACATATGCATTCCCATTCAAATAACCCAATATATTAAGCGACAAAACAAATTTCTAAGAATGAATCATGCTGCGTTCAAGACGCCGCTCTGAATGTGATTTTTTATTCGAAACATTTAGAGATTTGTACAGATTTCTAAACCTGGTTGGCCAGAGATGAATGGTTATCATTTTTTTTTGCTTTGGCTGGAATTTAATAAACAAACAATGACTTAATTGCGTAAAGAAAAATGTGTAGATATATACACACTCACACATACATATGCATACGTGCATACATACATACATACATACATACATATGTATGTACCTGCATTCATTTATTCATATTTAAAAGATTTTTGCTTGAAATTGTGAAAAATTGTAGTAAACAATAAAATTAATTTCAAATTTACAAAATTTTTTTTTTCCAAAATATCTGCCGACAGGAAAAATTTAAATAACACAAGAAAAGAAAAAGGAAGACAAGAACTACTGCTGCTTCTGGAAAAAAAGTAATAAATTCTTTTTCATCTTCTTTGTTCGTTTGGCTCAAGTGAGCATGTGTGAGGTCTTAAAAAAAAAAATATTGAAAGATTTCAAATAATTACAATCAGAAATAAAAACATGTTGAGAATGTTTAACCATTTTAAGTGGTTTGTAGCTGGTTTGTTGCTGTTGCCTGTATTTATTCTCTTCTTCATTGCTTTGTTGATTTGTGTTAACAAATGCATGCATGATCAAGCATAGTTTTGACCATATTTGTTAATAGCCTTGTGTACCTGTGTACATAGTTTTTGCTTTATAGTTGATTCTTTTTTTTCGTAATGAAAAAAAAAAACTTACACAGGAAAAAATATTGAAATAATTTTTAATTGAGTTGAGTTGAATTTTGTGGTAGTTCAATTACTAGATATGTATTTAAATATGACTTAAGGTGGTTGAAGCCGGTTTTTAAGCACTAGTTTCTGGTAATTTTTTTGTACTAATTTCATAATTTAATTTTTACAAAAAAAAAAAAAAAAAAAAAAGAAAAAAAAAAAAATCAATAAAAATTTTGTGAAAAATAGTTTTTTCAATTAATATTTTTGCCAAATCAACAAAAATTTTCTTTATATATAATCTGGTATTGTTTTTCTGGACTTTGGGAAATTTGACAACATAATATATTGTAATGTTTTTTGATAATTAGGCAACACTTCCCTTACGAAATTCACGACAACATTTCCACTTGACAGATAGTCAAGCTGTCAAGGCTGATTCTTCTATTTAATATCACTTCAGTTTCGGTCCTTACCCAAAGATAAATCTGCGGTAATGAACGGTCAGACGACCTAGCCATAACAGTATCTAATTTGGATACACCTATCGCGGAATCATTCAGTATTCCCATGGGACCTATTGGTATCTTTAGATTCTTTGCATAGCAGGCTAGAAGCAGATAGCAAACTCGGTCCATGTGACCCATTTGCTACGAAAAACAATGTAGGTAACTTAAAACCCATAGGTGAAGGGATATATCAATTTTGCTGGCAGTAATAATTGTATACTGGGTGCTAAGGTAGACATGCAAGTCAACGTGGACTTCCCTGCAATGAGTTTTGTCATGGTTTTAAAGATAGGGAGAAGAATGAAACGATTCGACGACTTTGTCTGTCTAGAGCAGGGGTGCCCAAATGTTCTATATGGAAGAGCAACCACCAATACATTTAAGGAAAAACTACATTTATTTAATATTTTTTGTTGTAAAAAGCAAAACAATTTACAAAAACAAAACGTACAATGATAATCGTTGTCGTCAATGTTTACCAGCAAATTATGGGAAGGGGCTTTGCTTTGCTCTTGTGTGTGTGCAGTGAAGAACGACAAAAATATATATAAGACAAAGTTGTTTGTGTATTTTTTATTGCTAGTGCTGGGTGCAGTATGTGTGAGCACAGCCCTATAGCTAAGCGCTTTTACAAAAACAATTGAGCACCAAGCGTATAGGCCTGGGTACATCTGGTCTAGAGGAACGTATTTCTGGGAAACTTTAATATATAACTTATAATCTTGGTGAGTTATTGCGATCCGGGGTAAATAACCTTCTTACGACTTCAGCGGCTAGTAATATTTTGGTGATAAATGCACCATGTGTGAGCTCTGAAATATCCAATGAGTTTTGTGGCTTTAAAAAAATGAGCTACTTTCGATCCTACTTTATTGTGTTTGTGCAGTGAACTACTACGTGAACCTATGCAAAAATCCTGATTTTGAGCATTTGATAAAGTAACTCCACTTTGTCTTCTTTTTTACGTAAATAGAAGTTTTTAGAAAACGCAGGTTGTTAAATTTTTGTTTGAATAGTCTCAAATGGACTTTCTCATTCATATCTATTTTTTGTTTGTTTTTTTTTTAGCTTGGACCAGTACTTAGAGGATGACCCTTACATATGCAGTGCATTGCATTGTACCAGAACTACGAAAATAGGTTAATGAACAGACATTTTCATGAAATTTTAACTGTAACTAGTTTTAGAATTAATCGCAAACTTGTCCTTAAGAAAAAGGAGACTTTCATAAGTAATTGGGAACGTGTTACTCGTAAATTGCAGTTTAAAGTTCAAAACTTAACTCTAGCGTCAGGTTTATTTCTCGGTCTCAGTTTAATTTATATTTATATTCGCCCTATTATGAGTTAGAAGCACTTATTTCCCCTAGCTCAAGATGTGCTAGGTTAATATAAAATATAAACTTTTTAAGTGTAATTTTCTGATGGTGATATTTTACCTACTGGAAGAACTAAATGTCAATTTTTATTCCTAATAACTATTTTTCCTTATTAATGCAAAGTATGATTAATATAAGGTTTCAAAAGTTACGTTAATGGATTGCGTTTAGATTGTCTATATATATTTTTCGGTTCGAAGGACCATGCACGACTTAAACTTTTAGCTATAGCATTACAACGTTCCCAAGTGTTTTTTGATGTCTTTTGTGTCCTAGTCCTCTTTCATTTATTTTTTTCATTTATAAAATTTCTCACTGTGTGAGTCACCTTGCGTTGTTGCATACTTGGAGTGTGCATTATTTTATCTAGTCGATGTAATCTCTACGTGCACGCAATATTGATATTGACTAAAAACAGCAACAACAACCATAGAAAAAGATGGAATAAAAAGAGGCAACCTAAATGCAATGTTAAGTTATCGTAAATGCTTTAAACTTTTTAACACCTTCATCTTAAACCTCAATGAAAAAGACTACTTCCTCTCTCTAACTGCCGACCTGAACACAGCATCCATCGGACAATGAGTTTCATCATAATTCTTTTACGCACATTTAATACTGGGTCGTCAGCTACTTTTGCCTTTTTCAGCGCTTCTTTCTTTTTCCTCTTTTCCTTTCATTCTTTCAAGTCAAGATCAAACATGGTCAAATGAGTTTCAGTTTGTTTTTTCTATACTCGATATAAAAAATTTGTCTAAAATATAAGATTTGTTTCAAAAAGGTTTTAATATGGTTAAAATGTACTAAAAGGGCTTTTATGGTAAGAAGAAAGACAGACAGACTACTCATGTACAAGTATAACAAACAACAGACAAAGCACACAAGAATGCGTTTAATTATTAAGTGTATTTCCGAGAAGGTGGTAGTATTTCATAGTCTGGCTCAGTATTCAGCACTAATTTCAAGTTTTTATTTTATTTCGTTTTTTATTCCTCCAAATAAAAAAAAATCTATAACAAAAGCAATAATTCTCACGCTTTATGAATGCCTTTTTTCCCCCCTTGTTTCGACCTTTTTTTTATGTTCGACCTGTTGTTTGAAGTCAACCTGAATTTGTTTTAACATTATTTTTTTTTTCATTTTTATTTGTAGTTTTTTAAGTGTTGTTAAGTTTTTCTGCTTTTATTTATGTTTTTTCTCGTTGCCGTTTGTTGCTGCCTTGTTCAACACACCATAACAAATTTGAAAATTATGTTGAACAAAATTGT
Organism: Thecocarcelia acutangulata; assembly: GCA_914767995.1. Lineage (NCBI taxonomy): Eukaryota > Metazoa > Arthropoda > Insecta > Diptera > Tachinidae > Thecocarcelia > Thecocarcelia acutangulata. The sequence goes on along the minus strand of OU612096.1, from coordinate 117,063,179 downwards.
ATTTAATACGCTTTAATTCTTTTTTAAAATCAACTACTTCATACTGTCTACCCTGGACCTAAATAAAACATTTTCGCATTTAAATTTATTTATGTACTCGTACAATATTCGTGTACTCGTATGTGTGCATTTATGTCCCTACAAACGTCAAAGTAGAGTTCGTTCATTAGACGTCATTATTACAATTTATGTTAAACTACAACAACTACTACAGCGTTTACTGCTTTTGCACCAACAACAAACACTAAAATGTTAATTAGGTCATGAATACTTTTCTCCGGCTTTAAAATGAAACTTCTACTGTAATCTTTATTAAGCCGGCCAGGTGCATGATTTGAATAGGTGTTGTAGGTAAAAGATAGGTTAGGTTAAATAATGGGTGGCTCAGTTAGAGTCCTAATTGTTATTAAGAAGGCATGGAACCACCATTCAAAGCTTTATGCCCAAATCAGCGGAATATCATTTTTTGTATCACGTGCGAGAAATTTTGGATTTGAAAGAATTTATAGTTAGTCTCATGTAGAAAGGCCCCAACACGCCTTTCCCCTGAATTGAGCTCTTTTAGGGATTCTACTACCTTTCACACAAGTACTCAGTGTCACAAAGATTTAATTATATAATTTCACACATATCGCTCTTACAAGCAATTGAGCGAAAAAAGGTCACTTTTAAATGTAGCTATTAATACAGTTTCCATTACGATTTTTGCTTCTTCTGTAAGATTTGAATTATTTTTGTTAGGGCCTTTCTACATGAGACCAACGATATATTATTATTCTTCAATATTCTTTTAATTTTTATTAGCTGCCCTTTGAAAAATGGAATAAACAACAATTTCCCACAGAGATACGAGGGCAAATTGATGTTAAAGTTACTTAAGTAGGAAAAAACATTTCAAAAACTAATTATTTCTCAACATAGTGTCCTTTTAGCTCAATACACGTAGTAAGACGATATTACACTTGTTTTGAGAATCCCTCAAAATACGCCTTAGTTTCGGTAATCACTGCTTCGTATGAGATAAATCTTTTTCCTGTGAGCCATTTTTTCAAGTTTGGAAACAAGAAAACGCCACTAATTTCTCAGGATGAACTAGTTCACGGCTCATCAGCACCCCCATGCGTCTAGCAAAGCTTTAACATGTGGCAACTTTTTGGCATATATATACAGGGTGTCCCAGAATTCAACGTTTAGCCGAAACAGGGTGACAAGATTGATTGTAGCCATCAAAAAGAATAAAAAAAATCAAGATAAAGCTCTAAAAAAAAAAACGAGGACTTGTGCGAATAAAAAACATTTAAACTGAATAAAAATTTTTTAAACATTTTTCTTTTGTGATTTTTCTGATGATGATTAATCCTGTCACCCTGTTTCAGCTTGACACCCTGTTTCTGGGTCACCCAGCATAAATAAACCTCTTGCTGAGGAACTTGGTTCTCCTAATCCCTCCCGTATGCAATTTCCAGACAGTCAGAGTAAGTCTAGGCTTTGCTAGCTGGTTCTGGGACACCCTGTGTAAATAAAGCTGAGGAGCTTGGTCCTCGTAATCCCTCCCGTATACAATTTCCAGACAGCCAGGGTAAGTCTAGGCTTTGCTAGTTGGTGGCCTAAAATCTATAAAGAGCATCAGCTTTTAACCAACCTAACAGTTTTTCAGCCACTTGTGGGTTTTTACATTACAGGTAAGTGATGGAAGACAAAGGCACCTCGGGTACTATAACTGGTTCGCTGCATACATCATAATTATCACGGAATAATAATAACCCTTCCAGGCGATTACAAGTCTAAGCCACAAAGTTTTAGTCAAAATGCAAGCACCTCAGCCAAACGATCAAAGCCACGTTGGTGTGAAGTGTAATAGCGGTTAAGCTATTGAAGCTAGGTCTGTCGAATTAGTTATCACTGCAACATTAATGTTTCCTTAAAGGGAAAAGCGTTGTGCAACAGGTTCCGTAAACAATGAACCAACAATATGCAGTACGAAGACGAAATGCAAAATTTCGTGCTGTTTGTAAGATTAGGCAAAGGAATTCAAGGTATTGGCATCACCAACCAAATTATAGAATTAATGATGAAACCATTAGACATGAGATCCAAGCTACTAATGCTTCTCAAAATAAGCACTATTTGGTGTGGTTTCTTGGAGAACGATGTCTGGCTGGCCGTCACCGTCAAGATCTATGATTACTCGTACTAACTTTTACTAATCAGAGTTGTATAATATGAATAGCAACGCCATGTGGTTTACTTTTAGTGGCTATGTTATGAGTCAACATATTGCTATGATAAGCCCTCTTATTCCGAAAGGCGTTATCGTAGTCGTAGTTACATTAAGGCTAAGTAAAAAATTTGGCATTTATTTATTCGTTGCCGAAAATGAATGTTGTCGGCGGTCTCTCTCTCTCTCTCTATCTATAGCTTAGGTCTATGGAGTATTGAATCAGACAATCAATAATTTTTTGATGTTGGGAGGAAGAAGACGCCTCTTAAAATATGGAAGAACAATTTTTAGGTTTTGTACGACAAATTTTTAACAATGATTTATCTACTGATTGCATTAACAGTAAATGAAGCGAAATCTCGTAAATGAACTAATTCCAATCCAGGAAAAATCAAATATTACTTTAGCATACAAGCTTAATTTTAAGCAGAAAAAATAATTCGTTTGACAAAAGCATTTCTGGATTTTTTGTTTTGTGGCTATGTTATGAGTCAACAGATTGCTATTGCCTCTTATTCCGAAAGGCGTTATTGTAGTCGTAGTCACATTAAGGCGAAGTAAAAAATGTTTCATTTATTTATTCGTTGACAAAAATGAATGTTGTCGGCGGTCTCTCTCTCTCTCTCCCTCTATCTATAGCTTAGGTCTATGGAATATTGAATCAGACAATCAATAATTCTTTGATGTTGTGAGAGAGACGACGCCTTTTGGAATATGTAGCAATAATTTTTAGGCTTTGTACGACAAATTTTTAACAATGATTTAACTACTTCTTGCATTAACAGTAAATGAAGCGAAATCTCGTAAATGACCTGATTGCAATCCAGGAAAAATCAAATATTACTTTAGCATACAAGCTTAATTTTAAGCAGAAAAAATAATTCGTTTGACAAAAGCATTTCTGGATTTTTTGTTTTGTGGCTATGTTATGAGTCAACAGATTGCTATTGCCTCTTATTCCGAAAGGCGTTATTGTAGTCGTAGTCACACTAAGGCGAAGTAAAAAATTTGGCATTTATTTATTCGTTGCCAAAAATGAATGTTGTCGGCGGTCTCTCTCTCTCTCTCTATCTATAGCTTAGGTCTATGGAGTATTGAATCAGACAATCAATAATTTTTTGATGTTGGGAGGAAGGTGACGCCTCTTAAAATATGGAAGAACAATTTTTAGGTTTTGTACGACAAATTTTTAACAATGATTTATCTACTGATTGCATTAACAGTAAATGAAGCGAAATCTCGTAAATGAACTAATTCCAATCCAGGAAAAATCAAATATTACTTTAGCATACAAGCTTAATTTTAAGCAGAAAAAATAATTCGTTTGACAAAAGCATTTCTGGATTTTTTGTTTTGTGGCTATGTTATGAGTCAACAGATTGCTATTGCCTCTTATTCCGAAAGGCGTTATTGTAGTCGTAGTCACATTAAGGCGAAGTAAAAAATGTTTCATTTATTTATTCGTTGACAAAAATGAATGTTGTCGGCGGTCTCTCTCTCTCCCTCTATCTATAGCTTAGGTCTATGGAATATTGAATCAGACAATCAATAATTCTTTGATGTTGTGAGAGAGACGACGCCTTTTGGAATATGTAGCAATAATTTTTAGGCTTTGTACGACAAATTTTTAACAATGATTTAACTACTTCTTGCATTAACAGTAAATGAAGCGAAATCTCGTAAATGACCTGATTGCAATCCAGGAAAAATCAAATATTACTTTAGCATACAAGCTTAATTTTAAGCAGAAAAAATAATTCGTTTGACAAAAGCATTTCTGGATTTTGTGTTTAACATTTTTTGCATTTTCTTTTCAGGTAAGTTGTTCGAACATTCCTGTAAAGAAATTAATTTAAGTAAGTAAATTTATCTACATTTAAGTTACATTTTTGTCTAACAATGTTTTCAGTTGCTAACCATCTGGTATCCCTAATCAAATTTACGCACTTGTGCGTAAATGTATGTGTGTACTTATGTTTTGTTTGCCGGTACCACCTACTTGGTGATTATGTTTGTTTTATTGAGATAAGCCTGCAGATAAAATATTTACTATGTTAAAATCCAATTAATTTGCAACATAAGACATTCTTGAATGTGTGTATGTATAGGCTTATAAGCTCATTTAAAAAGTAAATATAGATGTATGTACAATCTACAAGTCTTACATTACAGTTCAACGCACATTTGGTTAAGACTCGTTCGCAGGGGGAATGAATGAGGAGAGTTAAATTATTAAATGAGATATAAATATTTATCTTAACTGCTCTTTATTTTTAAGTTGATTTTCGGTCCTGCCTTATTTTTTATATTCTCAGTTGAACACATTTTAAGGCAAGGGGGGCTAAAAATTATGTTTTCGCACAAAAACTTGTGTTAAGTCTGTCAATGCACCAATATCATATGTAGCCCTTACAAAGAACTATCATGCCGTGTTCCTAGAGTAGACCAAATTACTTAAGGATAACAGTGTTTTTTATTTTTTCTGAAAAGAGCGACCCAATCCAAATGAATTTTTAAGGTCTTGTATATCAGAAATCTGCCAAATGTAAAATGTTTATGTCATAATCCAGTAACGTATGTCATAATCCTTCGCAAGCAACATTTACATATAATTATATCTTTTCTCTCGCGCAATAAAATTTTTTGAAATTGAGTTATTTTCATTGTTTATTCGGTATTCAAAAAAAAAAAAAATGATTGTTTAGAGTTTGCCAACCTAGAATCTGATAACTAATAATTTAGCGAAACATAAAATTTTATGCAAAAAAAATGTGTTAGGAAATTTTCGCTTCATTTTACTTCTTCAAATAACGCAATAGAAGAATATGTAAAAGTGTTTTAAAAAGAACAAATTTTTCTTGCCCTCATTTTGCCAAAATGCTAGAAAGTAGAGATTTTATAGCAGGGGTGCCCAAAAGTTATTTATGGAAGAGCAACCACCAATATATTTAAGGAAAAACTACTTTTATTTAATATTTTTTGTTGTAAAAAGCAAAACATATTTACAAAAGCAAAATTTACACTGATAATTGCTGTTTACCAGCAATGCATGCAAAAGTTTTGTTGTTTTGCTCTTGTGTGTATGTAGTGAAGAACAAGCGCATAGGGCGTGGGTACTTCTGGTTTAGAAAATACATTTGTTGCAAAACTGAACCATGCTTGTAGCCTGCTTCAATTATTTGTTTATTTTTCATTTCCTCTTGTATTGGCTGAGCTTATCTAATTGTTGTGTATATGTAATGAAGAACAACAAAGATATATATAACACAAACTTGTTTGTATATTTTTCATTGATAGTGCTGAGTACAGTATGTGTGTATTAAAACGTACAGCCCTATAGCTAAAAGCTTTTGCTAAAACAAATTAGCATCAAGTGCATAGGGCTTGGGCACTTCTGGTTTAGAGAATACACTTGTTGCAAAACTGAACCGTGCTTGTAGCCTGCTTGAATTATTTGTTTATTTTTCTTTTCCTCTTGTATTGGCAGCGCTTATCTAATTGTTGCCGTTAGCAAACTATAGCGTTCCATACAAGTTTCAATTCAATTGTCAATTGAGTACTTCAATTGAATTAATTCGTGGCCACACGCTTCATAAACTGAAATCAAATTTAATGAAATTAAATACAATTTTAAAACTGTTTAACGTTTTCTTTGCAAGAAATCTACAAAAAATATAGTTTTTGACAGTTGGTCAAGAGACTCGAACATACACATCACAATCGAATTGAAAGACTTACTAGCCAACTTGGAAAAAATCAAACTCTTTTGATTTTTCTTCAACGAACTCGACAACTAGCAAACTAATCAATTGACAAAGCCTTGATTTGGACAACAACCGATTCAGTTGCCAATTGTGTTGAAATGTGTATGGGCTGCTTAAGAGTCTTAATATGAATGCTTGTATTTTATATTCGATAGATTGTAGTCTGTGGCCTGCTGTCGTCTATGTGCTCTCTAAGCATATAGACGACAGCAATCAAAGAATATTACATTGTTTCTTATACACAACAGAATATATTATACATATGTACACAATATATAAATTTACACACGTATAAACCAAACGTGCTTAATTGCAATCAAAACGAAAATTTTTTTTTTTTTTTTTTTTTTTTAACTTCATTATTTTATTTATTGAATCTACATAAAAAAATGTAATGACAATAAGTATTCAAATCTTAATACTAAAAAAAAAAAAATTATGATTAAAGTCCTGCCAGTGCTGGACGAAAATTTATTTTTATGCGAATATTATTTCAGAATTCAGTCATCTGTTTAGAGCTCTAATGGTAGCCAAAGTATCCCTCCTTCTCAGACGGGTATGACCACCAAAATTAAGAATATTAGCTGCAAGAGGATTTGGATGGAATTCAAGTTTGTTAATATACCTTGTCGCGTACTTCACAAATTCAGATTTCACAAAAGGTACGTTCAGATCTGCGTGGATTCGTGAGTTTTTAACGTACCATGGAGCATCTGTAATTCTACGGAGAATTCTATTTTGACTTCTTTGAATTTTCTCAATGTTGGATGCCGAGGCTGTGCCCCATAATTGAATCCCATAGCACCATATTGGCTTTAGAATCGAGTTGTACAGCAAAAGTTTACAATCAAGCTTTAAGGTCGAATTTCTGCCTAGTAGCCAGTTAATTTGCACTGCTTTCAATTTCATCTGCGTTACTTTTGCCTCGATGTGCGACTTCCATGTTAGTCTACGGTCAAGATGAATTCCGAGGTATTTGACTTCACTGTGTTGAGGTATTACTTTATTGTTAATAGTAATGGGTGAGCATGTTCCTAGACGCAGTGCGAATGTAACATGGGCACACTTTTGTTCATTAACCTTGATTTTCCAAAGCTTCAGCCATTTCTCTAGTTTGTCGATATGTTCCTGTAAATTTATTGATGCTTGCTGGTGGTTACTATGTATGCTAAGGAATGCTGTATCATCTGCAAATGTTGAAGTGTGAACGTTGGTGCTTGTTGGCATGTCAGATGCGTAGATCAAATATAAGATAGGCCCTAATATGCTGCCTTGGGGAACTCCTGCTTCAATAGACTGAGCGGGGCTTATGAAATCGCCTTCTTTTACTATAATTGGCAATCAAAACGAAAATAAAACAAACAAATCAAAAAGTGTCAAATCGCAACTTTAGATGGCAAACGGTAACCCTGATACATCATTAATCTGTATTTTGTTGTTGCCAAGATCGAGCCATGCACAAATACATTGAAAATTTTTTAAATACGAATATGTTGAAAGAAAAGAAATACAAAAATATAATTAAAAAATATATTAATCGCTTAATTAAATCTAAATCATCATAATAGATTGCTATTAAATGTTACCAAACAACGACGTTGTAGAAAAATACTGGAAACTGTATCTACACACATCCCAACTGGCATATGTATGTGTATTTATTAGACGATTGTGTTTAATGCACAACTCTTAAAATAATCTTCTGATGATTATCTGACGACAAAACCGTCTATTTCTTGTTTTTGTTTATTTTTTCAAGATTTTCTGGCACTCTCATGTTTTCATCTTGTAGAATTTAATAGACGATGATTCAAAATGTTATAACTTTTGTTCATATTGAATTTATTAATAATTTATTATTATAGATAAACAAAAACGAATAGCAGGTTTAAGTTCATCTTTATAATTGAGCAACCTTTTAAGTTTTGGATTTAAGATGCGCAGGTGGTGTTTTTTGTATGGTAAAATTGAAAAAAAGACTAAAAGACGAAGTGTTTTTAAATTAAAGTTTTGGTCTGTACATTTGTATACAACGGGTTATAGTTCAAGTTTTTTTGTTTAATAATAAAACGAAAAGAAATTAAAAACTAAGATTAGAAAGATTGGCCTGCTTTATACAAATCGTCAAAGCTTCGTCGTGTGTGCCTCTTATGGTTTCCTATATGAATCGTAATGAATCAGGATCAGGATGATAATTTCAGGAGTTGTGATAAAATTCCCACTTGAGTTTCAAATGATTCTTTCTACGATTAATATAAGCGTTTTTCACTATAATGCGCAAGAATCATGCAGAAGAATCGGCTTGCGCAAACGTTCCTACCGTGTGAGGGATCTGCTAGGGTTAAAAAAAGCGCTCGTCGGCGATAACAAACGATAACAATCTATACAGGAAATTTCTAGTGCGCTCTTCGATGATTTAAAATGCTAGTTGGAGTATATCAAGTATCTGGTTGCATACTTGTACATACAGCTTATTCCGAACTTTGACAGTCTAGTGCGCTCTTCGATGATTCAAAGTGCTAGTTGGAGTATATCAGATATCTGCTTGCATACTTGTACATACAGTTTATTCCGAACTTTGGCAGTTGCCAAAGATGATGTTGTAGCTACATCTGTCGAATTGGTTGTTTTTGCTCCTTTTTCCCAATTTGTCATCGAAAAGTTATCCGTACACCAGCATAAACAAATGAAGTAATTTTATATCAAAATGGAAGTTCTGTTTGAGTATCGTTCCGTTCCGTTCCGTTTGCTTTGCTTTTATCACTATACGAGTAACTGATCTACAAAAGGATTATAGTGTAGTGGATTAATATGAGTCCGGCTCTCTAATGGAGTTCTTTAACTAATTCTATGGAATTCTATGTATTAAATTAACTTAAATGGAATTTACCTAAACCTATGGCAATTCACATCGAAAGCATCTACTCATATTACAATAAGTTTTTAGTCTAAAAATTTTGATGCTTTAAAACGTTTTGGTAGGGCGGAAAGCTATACCCTTAAATTTATTTGAGTCTCATAAATGTTGACGCTAAACATCATTGCTGACTTTAAGTTCTGCAACTCTAACAAAAACAATTCTCTATTGTAGCTAAATGCATTATACCTTCAGAAACCGGATCAACTCTTTCAGTGGGACTATTAGCAAGATCTGTTTATTTATGGTGTGGGCATATAAAATCCATTGTCACCTGTATCCCAACGGTCAATAGTAAGTAATCAAGTGTTCTATTGACTCCTCTTTCCCAAACACACAAATTCTGCTAATTTTTATTTTGAAAATACATAAAATGGTATTATGACTTCTGAGTGCACCCACCAGTAATCTTTCTGTCTAGTTTTAGAGAAAGTTCCAGGCTGTTAGCCACAATTCTTAAAAACTTGTTGGAATGTTTAAAACCTTTGCCCCGTTTCAACAATTTTCCAAGATAAACATAGTCCATTTCTGTACCTTCTTTTTAAGCAGACTCTTGTTGAAGCCAAACGGTGCACCCCCAGTAGTCTTTCTGTCCAGTTTTAGAGCAAGTTCCAGCCTGTTAGCCTCAATTGTTAAAAACTTGTTATAACGTTCAAGGCTTTTGCCCCGTTTCAACAACTTTCCAAGACAGTCCATTTCTGTACCTTCTTTTTAAGCAGACTCTTGTTAAAGCCAAAGGATGCCATTGGTACAATGATTGTCCGCTTAAATCTGTTTCTGTTTTAGAGTAGATGTCTGCGATCTCATACCCCTCATATCAGACAAGAGTAAATTGATGCTGGATCGACTGTCCATTTAGTCTATTGTGAGATTTCAGTACCAGCCTGGACGTAAAAATACAGTTTCTTATAACTTTGAGGATGAACTGACTATCAGACAATATTTGTATCACTACACAGGATGATCCTGTAATACCGAACAAAGCAGTGTGCTAGATCAGTGTGGTCACTTGCCTACGACGTAGCAATAATGGCTCTGATCCCCTTAAAAGTTATAATATCAATTCAACTTCCACTAACGAAGTGGCACAAACAGTGCGTATAGAACCAAGTGATGATTCTAAAAAAGATTTTTTTTGCTCTTCTTTATTCGAAAACTAAAATAAACCTTTTACATTAAACGTTATTACAGCTTAAAATAAATAAATATGTTTGTATGAAGAACACCACAATTTAATGAATCGTAATATGCGATGCCTAAAGTCTCAATTGATTTCAGCATTCTTTAAGCCTCCTTTACTAATTTCCCTTATTTTCAGTTACGCTCTTACATACTTTTTTCTAACCACTCACATTGCAACGAGTGATTGTCAATTTAATCCTTCTTTTGTTTGTTGTTTGGTTTATTCATTTACATTTTCATTACCAGTTTTTAATCTTTATCTAATGGACCACACCTGAAAAATATTCCAGCCATTTTAACACGCATTTAATTTTAGTTTTTTTTTTCTTCTTTCCTTTTTAATACAAAAGCATTCAAGCATACAAATATGCCAGAGGCAATTAAGTGCGCCAAAAACAATTAGTTTTAATCCTGAAGATTTTATTTTAAGCAAAGAGTATCGGTCGGTCTGCGTACATTAAAAGTAAAGATTAAAACAAAACAAAAAATTTCTTTTCACATAATTTTTACATACATTTTTTTAAAGGTTTAATCGGCAACAATAATGTTTATAAGGGTTTGAAGGACATTTATCTGCAAACAAAAATAGCAACTGTGCGTTTAGATTTATTCGCTCAAGAGAAGTAAATTTAATACCTTCAATGAAGTGTTTACACCAGTGGTGACCAAACTCGCATGTTTCTATACCAGCGAGAGTAGAACATAAAATTCGGCTGGGGCGAGGCCCTTACATTGTACACCATAAAGATCTTGGTGCGAGCCGCGAAGGCATACATTATGTTGAGGCATTGTTTACATATCAACAAAGATCATAAAATTGGCTGCTATTTACTCTTATTAGTACATACAGTGGGCATGCCTTTTCAAAAAGGTACCTTACTGTTTGTTGCTACTAATACAAGCGTATAAATATGAATGTACTTTACTTACTTATTCTCGTGTTCTACACGCTCTATCTGCCCATCACTGCTCTGCGTACAACTTTACGAGTATACGATATAACTTGTGAATGCTTTATACCAGAGGCGCCCAAAGTTCTATACGTATGAGCAAACACCAATTTCATTTAAGGAAAAACTACTTTTATTTTCTTCTTCAATCAAAATTATTTATCACAGCAGATTTGTATTGTAAAAAATCCTTCTTAAGAAAAAAAACTTAAGAAAGAAAAAACCTGAACTATAACCCGTTGTACAAATGTACAAACCAAAAATTTAATTTAAAAAATTATAAAAAAGTTCATCAAAAATTCAATACTTTTATTTTTGTTGTAAGAAGGAAAACAATTTACAAAAATAAAATTTACACTGAGCATGCGAAAGTGACGTTGCTTTACTTTTGTGTGTGTGTATGCAGTGGAGAATGAGAAAAAAATATATAAGACGAAGTTGTTTGTGTTTTTTCATAGCTAGTGCTGAGTTCAGTATGTGTGTATTAAAGAGCACAGCCGTATAGCTAAGCATTTTTACGAAAACAATTGAGCACCAAGCGCATAGGACTTGGGCATACCTGGTGTATACCAATTTTTAGTAAACTTTACTTTTCGTGCATTAAAATGTGTCCATTTATAAAGCACGATATTAAGTCTGAGTCAAGGTTTTTATCCAACTTAATTTGACACTTCTTTGTTTCTGTGTTTGACAACTTCTTGAAGGCTTTTATGAAAATAGGAGTTCACATCAAAATGAATTTCGTGTACATTGCAATTTTTTTGTACAGCATAATTGACTATATATGCCTATAATCGGAAGAAGCGTGAGCAAATTTCAGCAAGCCGTGTCTGCAGGCTCTTTGCAAGCGTTCTAGACTAGCAAAGCTCTTCTAACGCGTTCTAGACTAGCGGCATCAGCGGTGCGTACTTCTGCGAAAATGAGGTCTGCCAAGCAGTTGTCGTGTATAGTGTTCACTATCGCTAGATGATGGACTTTTTATGGCCAGAAATGTATGATATTGATCTGGATGGACCATCCAGTGTGGTGCCACTTGCCACACAGCCAAGAAAGCACTGGTTCTTTTGCGCCAGAAATTTAATGTCCATATTATCTGTTAATTGTTCGCCATCATCATGTATGTGATTTGACACCGTTGGACTTCTTCTTTTGGAGATATTTGAAAGAAAAGGTATACGTCAATAAGCCAGAAACAATTTAAGAGCTAAATGATGAGACAAATCCGCACATTAACGGCATTGAACCTCAATTATATCTCAGAGTTATTGTAAATATGGACCAGCGGATGAAGCTGTGGCACCAAAGCCATGACGAGCAATTGGCCAATATTTTACTTTTCCTTTGGGCGTATTTGAAAGAGAAGATCTACGTCAGTAAGCCAAAACCTACATTACATTAACGTAATTGAAGCTCAAGTATATAACAGAGTTATTAAAAATATGGACCAGCGGATGGAGGCATGGCACCTATGCCATGACGAGGAATTGACCAATAATTATTATAGATTTTGCTATCATTATAAAAGCTATTTAGATAATTCTCTAAAAACTTTTTGTTTAATTTAGAATTACCACCGCGCGTTAGGGTTGGACTATCTTTTATTTTCAACTTTTGACAACTTTCCGCTGCTCTAACGACCTTGTATGAATTAGAAAATGTCTTTTGTACAAAATATGTCTTTGATCTTTTGAATTATAGCTTAAGGCCTTTTCTGATTCTGCCACATTTGCTACGAATAAGTTTGTTATAACCTGGTGGCCCCACTCTGTCTGCTGAGAGAAAAAAGCGGAAATGATTTTAATGAATTTTCCAGCTTAAAAAAAAGTAAAAAAAAAAAAAATAGAAGCAACTATCAAACATTAAAAGGAATTTAAATGACAAAAAATTAACGTAAACAAAATGTTTTTAGTTAAAAAAGCAAATTATGAAAGACATTTGCAAAACTCAAAGCATTCAAAGCTACATTAATACCGAGTAAATGATTATCATAGAAAATATTTTGTATTAAAGAAAAAAAAAAATAGTCTCTGCAGGATGAATGAAATTGAAAAATAGCAATTGCACCTTGCACTAATGTAAGATAGCAAAGATTTCTTTCTGTCTAATGCAAAATGACTTAGTATTTACCCAAGCATTTTTAATACAAAGGATAATGACATTTCTCTCCTTGTGTGATTTTATATTTAGCCTGCTGTAAAGCAATAACAACAACAAAAAAGAGAAAAAAGAAGCATGGAAATAATGAATAAAGAAACCTGTGAAGCAGACATATTCAAAAATAAGAAAAATCAACAAACTCATCTTTTTCGTTCATTGTTTTCTATTTCGTCTGTCTGTCCATACGTCCGTCTGTTTGTCTGTCTGTGCTGACACACAAGCCGACCGACAACGAGTTGGTTAAAATGCATTAGAAGTTGATTTGTTGGCTGATAAAAGAAAAACAAAACCAAGAAAAAAAAAAACAGAAATATCATTTTAGTTTGAAGTTGGTCTAAAAGGACTCCGTTCTCTAGTATTGGCTGTTATTGTTTTGCATTTGTTTCAATCTGTATCTTCATACAGGTTTTCCTGTGTTGTTGTTTTTAATATATTTTTCATACAAAAAATGTTGGCCAAGTTTTACTATGCAATGCCAATGTAACAATCTAAAATCGCTATCAAGAAAACCATGAACCGTGAATCTTCATTGAACAAAAACTAAAAAAAAAAGAACAACAATTTCAAAAAAAAAAAAAAAAAGAAGAAAAGAAAAACTATAACCATCTGTCTTTTCTTTGTATTTAATAACACAAATAGAATAGAGTTATCCTGCTTGTTAAACAAGTTATCAGTGAAAATTTCCATTTGTCTGCCTTTTAGTCTTCTATTTATTTAGCTGAATGCAATCTACCTGTTTGAAATTGTCTTCAATGTTGCGGTAATTTAAAACGGCTCTTAGTTTTATGACTACAAGTGTTAAATTTTTATGAGAATTTAAAATACAAAAGAATCCCTTTTTTTTATTAACTTCCTTGTTGGTAGTCAGTTTCTGGAGTTGGCTACAATACAAGGTTTTCGTTTCATTTTGAAACTCGCGCTGGAGTGAAGTATTGTTATGTTACCATTTCTAATTTTGATAATGAAACAGGAAATGCACCGGCCTTGAGTACGAGTATTGTACAACGATTAAGATTGTTGAGCAGCTCAATGCCATCAATTTAACAAAATTGCTGAAAAAAATACATAGAAAAAAAATTTTGAGAAAAACTTTAAACTAAAGAAAAATATTTAAAATGAGTGTCACTTAATGGGTAATGGACGGGCAGACGAGCTAGCAAGAAGGGGATGTACTTTGAATATTATTCATCATAAGAACAGTTAGAATTCCAATGGGGCTTATTAAAAGTGGTATCCATATATGTTTTCTGCAGATGTGGAAGTCTGAGCAGATGGAAGTTGGCCGTTAAAGTGGCCAACTTTTGTGGAGAGATAGGCAGATTATAACCTATAACAGCAGAGATACAACCAGATTGCTGTCAAAAAAAAAAAAACCTAAACACTTGGTATTCGCTAGACAGGCAAGTGGATTTGAACTACCCTGTAACGATTTTTTTCATGGTTGCAAAATTAGCGAGCAGGAAGAAACGGTCGTCCACACCCCTTTTTCTAGGGTACTATATAATTCCCAACGTTGGTGGTACCTCATAGTATTTAAAGTAGTTCGAACTAATTATTTTATTTACTACACTGGATTCTGTTACCTGAACAGGTGAATTTTTTATAGTTACATTTTCAAATTGTTAAAAAAGAATTTCCTAAACTTGTACTACTACCACATTTATATTAAGAAACATTGTACCAGAGCTTTCCAAAGTATCTGTGATAAAAGTACTTCTTCGGCTTATCCTATCCTTTCATTAAATACTTCTCCAAATATTGTTTCTATAAAACATGACAATATAATCTATTTTGAATTTAATAATCGCAACCTTGAGTTGAATAACTATTGTGATTTTTGCTTCGTTAACGATTTTGTGACACAACTACACTACTTAATGATTTTTTGGTGAAAGGGCGAAGATTTTCTGTATTTAAAAGCGAGTTCTTTATATAACTTTTCGGTTCCCAAGCAGCTCAGAAGGTCGTCAAAAAGGCGATAAGTATTTAATCATATATGCCTTTAATTCGTATTTTGGAAATAAACATCATATTTTGGAAACATCCAAAATGATAACAAAAATCATATCTTCTCTCTC
Source organism: Thecocarcelia acutangulata (assembly GCA_914767995.1). Lineage (NCBI taxonomy): Eukaryota > Metazoa > Arthropoda > Insecta > Diptera > Tachinidae > Thecocarcelia > Thecocarcelia acutangulata. The sequence goes on along the minus strand of OU612096.1, from coordinate 117,047,910 downwards.
TCTCTCTCTCTCTCATTCAACAGATGATGTTGTAGTGTAGACCAGAAAGCGCGTAACCAAATTTGCAACTGCACTTTCTGGAATAAATGATGTCCTTCAATTGAGAGATTTAAAAAAATGCTCAAATCAAAAAAACATAAAACTTCAAGTGGTTTGGATCTAAGTACTCAATATTGGAAAATATAGGTATTTTGCGAGGAAGCTAAAACTAAATAAAGTTTTTCTAGTGTACACTCAATTGGTACCTAAATCCCCTTAGGTTATTCCCAACTCTTAGTAGCCTCGCCAGGTTTATCCCCAAACCGCTAATTTAATTGTTAATTTAGCTCATTAACTTATCAGGTAATTAAACACATGGTAGCAGGTTGTACCTAATACTTTGATGATTGCGCTATGTGTGTGCTTTGATGCTATGGGGTCATCCCGATGCTATTTTACTGCTTGCGCGCAGTGAAATACCACGTAAATCAGCCAACCAAAGGTTTATATATAAAATAATAAATTAGTATTAAAGGAGCAATTTTTTGCCAAGCTATTAAAATTAAAATATTTATTCATGATAAACTTTCAATAATATTTGGAAATCAAAAATGAAATCGGGCTGATCCTCTTTTTAATAAAAGTGATGAAATAAAGATTTTCGATGTTTGACATTACATCTGTCGCAGCGACCTAAGTTATGTATATGGTTGTATACGTAAAGTTTCTGCGTCAGCTAAAATTTCTACGAATACAAGGTAAGATCAAGACGTATACTTACTGGTATTTAAATTTTGATCTCCGAAATACTGAGTTCCTTGCACACTCTAGCGTATGTTTCTCTATTATATAGTTGTTTTATAACCACGTTTAATAAAATAAATGTGTTCAACACATTGTCAATAGTGCGCTCGGTAGCACCACAAAGTAGAATAGAGATGAAACGCAACGAGAAAAAAAACATAATAAACATAAAGCTCTAGGCATTTCACTAATTTTTTCTCACGGTGTTTTGTGCTTTTGTTTGTAAATAAAAATAAAACGTGTCAAAAGTTGTTTCCGGCTTACTGCATACATACATGCTTGCAAGTGCGAATTTGTGAATGCAGGTCTATACTCTCAATACCAGGGATGCCCAAAAGTTCTATATGGACATTTTGGGCATCCCACGAAAGTGTTGTTGCTTTGCTCTTGTGTGTGTGCAGTGAAGAACGACAAAAATATATATAAGACAAAGTTGTTTGTGTATTTTTCATTGCTAGTGCTGAGCACAGTATAAAGAGCACAGCCCTATAACTAAGCGGTTTTACGAAAACAATTGAGCACCATACGAATAGGCCTAGGCACATCTGCTCTGTACAATTTTTTGGACAGATGAATCGCGTAAGCAACAAAAAAAAACACCATGTTGGTTTTGATTTGTTACACTTATTCTAATTCCAGTTTCACCATGATATATTCCATTTCTTTTGTACATTCTACTCTGAATATATCGCTCCTTTATTGCAACATAGTTACAACTAAAAAAAGCTTGTGTCGAGGAAAACACATTTCACATATTTGATTTTTATACAAGTCCTAGAAAATTTTTTTTTTTAGAAAATATCTCCTAAAGGACACAGATTAAAAGTAATTTGAATAAATTTTTGGCAAAATATAAAAGGTAGTACTGTTGACTCGAAAAGTTTTTTTTTATATTTTTTTTTTTGAGATATGACTATGTTGCAATAAAGGAGCGATATATTGAAGTTGCAAATACAATTTATTGTTTTTCTTTATCGACTGTAAAATTCCAATATTTTTTCTTCTTTTAAAGCATTTTTAACGCCACTTATTCTACACCACAGCTGATTAACCTTTTCACCACGAAAATGTCAAATTTTTCTGTAAGCAACATAAAAACAACAGAAAATAAAAACAACAAACATTCGGTATAAAATGTTTGGAGTAAAATACATTAAGAAGAAGAAAAAAAGAACAACAAATAACAACAGTCTCAAGAGTAAACTTACACATAAACACTCTGTTGTATAAGTGATTTTTCAATGCACTGTTGAGTAAATAGGAACAACAATTTATAAAAACAACAAAACCATTGTCGGCGTCTGTGAACTGTTAACCTGTAGCCGCAAAAACAACTACAATAAAAATATTGTTTTTATTTGGTTGCTGCTGCTGCTGCTGCTGCTGCTGAAGTTTCATTTATATACATATTTCTACAGCAAAAGGAGATGGGAAACAGACAACCAAAGGTTGATACAAAACTAAATATGTACAAATGAATGTACTCGTATGTATGTATGTAGGGGGGCATACATACATACTACGTACAAATGTATAGAAAAAGCAAAAGGTTACGGCGGCAAAATGAAATAAAAAAATAAAAAAAAATAAAAAAACCGACAACTTTGTTAAATTAATGTACACAAAATATAATTTTCTTGTAGTTGCATAAAAAAATAAATCAAGTACCTACTCTCATACTTTTTTAACCTGTACAAATAAATAAATAAATAAAAAAAAATTAAAAAAAAAAACGGTGATGATGGTAATGAATGCTTCGTCATTCAATATTAATCATATTTATGCTCGACAATTCCACAGCGAATATCCACAAGAGTTTTTAGTTTTTGTTGAAAAATCAACACACTAATGACTTTAATTGTGATTATTTGTCACACACATACGCATATACATACATATGTACATGTGGACACATGTAACATTTTGGACCAACATACATATGAACATTAAATGTATGTATGTAATTACGCACATATGTGCATACAGTATTACTTACCTACATATACATATGTATACCTATGTATGTATGTGCAAATGTTTGTTTGGCCAAGTCTTACTCCTATTTTCTTGTTTCAGCGCACTTGAACCTTTTTATAAAAGCCATAAATTGTTTTTAACATTTTTTAAACCTTTTTGGAGAAACAATAATGCCAACCAATTATGTTTCTTTTTTTTTTTTTGTTTTTGTCACAAAATAAATCAAAGTAAAAGTGGAACACAACTTTTCTTTACAAAAATTTTGTACCATTTTTTTGCAATAAAAAAAATTTCTTTCATTTTCACATTCGTTCGCGCTTGTATTTTAGTTTTACTGCTCGCAATTTTTTTTTTTTTTATTTTTTTTTTATTTTACCGTTGTTTATTTTTATTTTGTGGTGAATTTCAGTTAATTGTATTTTACACTCACAAAAATTTTATGGCGTTAAATCGTAAACATTTAGGAAAACATAAAACGAGTAACGTTAACCCATTTTATGATCTCTGTGTATAAAATTGCGAATACACATTTTCTGTAAAATGACTTTAGAGCGTGACAGATTTGTAAACGTACGTGATTTAAACATAAATGTAAACGCCTTTAATCATAATAATGAGACGAATGCCACAAAAATAATTTTTGTACTCTCATTGACTTGATGTCCGTTGCACCTTTGATTAAACTTTTATATAAACGTACCACAAAAGTAATAACTTACAAACACATGTATATACTTAAATATGTATGTGTGTATGCATGTACATATGTAAGTGAAAAGAGACGTTAAACAACCAAGTGACCGTTTGCTCTTGTCTTATATCTTGGTCAAGTTAAATACCTCAAGATTTGTTTGTAGCTACCACCATTGTGGTAAATAAAATTTCAAAATTATTATTTACGCTTTTTATGTTAGTTTTTTATTATTTTCATGCAAGCCAGAGAACGACTACAAGTACCCGAAAACATATTAAATCTTGTTGAAATACTCGGTGGCTAACCTTCATTATGAGTGTTTAAGAAAAACACTGACTATTTTAAATCAGTAATGAGGAATTCTGAATTTTGCTTTTGTTTATGCACGCATTTTTTGTGGTGTTCTTTGATGCTAAGTTCTCAAATTATTACTTGTTGTCATTCTCTGCTGCATACCTTTTGATTTTGTTGGTTTTCTTGGTAGATAAAAATGAGGTTTTTTATTCGTTTTTGATTTAAAGTTAAGTTTTTTTTTACCTTTGTTAAATAATCTTTATTAATGTTATTAAATCTTAATTAAAGAAAATGCGTGCTGTGGTTGAGTTTTTTGTTTGGGGTTGTGTTAGTTTTTGTTTGGAATTTGTTATACAGAATCAGGTCATTAAAACTGCAACCAGTTTTGAGGATTTTATTGGGTTCACTCAGTTTAATTTATAATTCGTTGCAATTTGTTTTTAACATTTCACTTTAAAACAAGTAGTAATGTTATGCGCTCAAAAAAAAAAAAAAAATAAAAAAAATAAAAAAGAGTGATGTCAAGGCATTATAACCGTTATAAGGCAATCGAATGTGTTACCAATACCACAGTAAGTTGCGTTTTTTATGACAACTGTTTTAAGTCCAATGTCAAATCATGCAGAAATATTTAGATTAATTAAGCACAGTTTCCTTTCGTGAATATGTAAAATTCAGTCCAAATCAGTCAAAACGGCAAGTCACACAATTTTTGGAATATTGCATGCAAAATATTAAACACACCCTTGAGGTGTGTTTACACCACTAAGCCAATATTACTGTGTCTTAACACTTGCCAAAAAGTGTGAATCAAATATGATGTCAAATCACTGGTGATATACGAGTAATAACTGACGTATCAGAACAACCAATTATGAGTCTAGATTGTTGTATGATATTTAATAAAAGTTATAGAACTGTAACCATTTTTAGCTTTATTATACTTTGGTATTATATCACAAGTGTAAATATGATATAAAAGTATCTTGATAAATAGTGTCTTACAAAACTTAATTTTAGAACTAATATTTAATTAATTTTATGGCCATTGCCTAACCATCATATCGCTCCTTTATTGCAAAATAGTCGTAACTAAAAAAAAAGCTTGTTTCGAGAAAAACACATGAAAAATTTTTAGTTTCCATAGAACGCCATAATGGCGTTTTCTTTTCTAGAAAAAATGTAACATTTTCAATATTGTTTTGCCAAAAAATACAGAGCTATACAGTTTTCTCAATTTTTTTTCAGATATTTATAGTTATTGCGACATCTTCTTTTCATCTCAATAAAACTTAAGTTTTAAATTTAAATTTTAAGAAAAAAAGTGCAGCATAAAGGCAAAACTTTTTCAGAAAAGAAAACGGCATTAGAAAATTTTTTCTTTTATAAAATATCTCCTAAAGAAAACAGTTTAAAAAGTAATTTAAATAAAGGTAGTACTGTCCACAGTTCTGCATTGTTAACTCGAAAAGCCCCTTTTTTGAGATATGACTATGTTGCAATAAGAGCGATATGTAAATTTGCCAATTCACAAACTAGGCAGCACTTTCCCAGCAAAGTGTGATACTTGTTACCACAGCTTGAAAGTTGTAATCAACACTCAAAGAAAATACGCCGACATATTTATGACCCGCCACATCAATATTATTTACATGCAAATAATCATCAGGAATGTGAAAACTGACATCAATCCCAATAACAAAAGTCATCAGAGAATTTTGTCATATATTGTTCAGTATCATCAATACTACAACTGTGACATCAATTCAATGATGCATTTTGTTAATAATTATAATACATCCAATTTTTCAAAATTGATTTAAAAAAAGGGTATGTAGTTTTAGAATATTTTCGATTTATCGTTAAAAATGAATTTTGTTAAAACTATTATTTTTAAATTTAAATTAATTTTTAAGAAGTAGAAAAGTGCATAATATTGATGTAAATTTGTAATCACAGCAAGTATTGTTTAAGTGTGTGGAACTATAAAGCGAATATATAAATGAATGACAATATTACACATTGTATTTATTGATGATACTTAGTCATCATATGCGGCGTTAGTTAAATAATGAATATAATGAGAGCATAGGAAGTAAAATAAAAAAAATGGAACTACGAAGCAAAGAAAGAGGGTAATTTCACGTACACCGCATACACACAATCAAAGTATGGTAATGCAATATACAGACATTATTTTGATGCCAGTTAGTTATCAAAAGTATTGGAACATTTTTAATTCTCATTAATTTCTTGAAAATGGTAAAATATAAAGTTGCATTTTTTAATATATTATTGAAATCATTAAATTTAATCAGTGCTTAAGTATAGTATTAGAATTTTTTAATTCTCATTGATTTCTTGAAAATGGTAAAATATAAAGTTACATGTTTGAATATATTTTTGAAATCATTAAACTTAAGCGGTACTTAAGTTTATTTGATGACAGCGTGCCATGGTACTTATGATATTTGGTTATAAAATTTACTTCACTTAATCATTTTTCTGATGTCAATGAACCAGCACATCAATCAGATAGATTTTTACATCAAATTGAGTCAATATTTTAGTTGGTCTGATGTTAATGTGCCATTCTATTGATAATATTTTGTCATTACATTGATTTCATTTCATCATTTTATCGATATTATTATATCATTCCGTTAAAGCATTCCCATGATGTCAGTATGACATTTCATTGACTAAATAATTGTTATAATTGTCGCTAATGACAATTAGAAGAATTGATGTCATCACAGCAATGAAAAGTGTCATGGGGTTATATATGACAACATTTGTCGTTGCATTGATGTTAAAATACATCACAGTTAGAATGGTTTTTCTGTGAGTATTATTTTTTTTAAATCACTAATAATTTATTAATATGGATTTTCATTCACGGACGACGCTCTCACACATCTGTTGGCAGCATTTACATTTCGTTTGATTGTGTGGGTTGGCCGGGTGGTTTGTGTGTTAATTTCGGTGTCTAACGGATTAATGATGTGTATCGTGAACATTGATATTATAAATATTTCTTTCTAATGGGTGATTTTATAAGAACTATCGGAAATTTAAAGAAAAAAAAAACACTTAAAATTCAGAAAAATGCATGAAATATTTATTTGGATCGATAGTTGGGTCGATATAATTTAATGTTTGAAGATTCTTTCATGCAAATGTTGGCCGCGGCTGCGCCTCAAATGGTCCATCCGCTTAGTCCAATTTTGGCATACTCTTTCCAACATTTCGGCCGGTATCTCACGAACAGTGTTGGCAATGTTGGCCAACATTATTGCGTCAATCGAAGCGGGTTTGTCGCTATAGACATTAGCCTTAACATAGCCCCACAAAAAATAGTCTAGAGGCGTTAATTCGTACGATCTGGGCGGCCAATTGACTGGTCCCAAGCGTGAAATAAACTGTTCACCGAACTCGCCTCTCAATTGGTCCATTGTTTCGCGTGCTGTGTGACATGTGGCACCGTCTTGTTGAAACCACATGTCATGTAAGTCAAGCTCTTCCATTTTGGGCAAAAAAAAGTTTGTCATCATCGCACGGTAGCGCTCACCATTCACAGTAACGTTGTGATTCGCATCATCTTTGAAGAAATACGGCCCAATGATGCCGCCAGCCCATAATCCGCACCAAACGGTTGTTTTTGTGGATGCATTGGTAGCTCTTGCAATGCTTCTGGCTGCTCTTCACTCCAAATACGGCAGTTTTGCTTGTTCACGTATCCATTCAACCAGAAATGAGCCTCGTCGCTGAACACAATTCTTCGATAAAAAAGTGGATCTTCATCTAACTTTTCAAGAGCCCATTCACCAAAAAATTTGGCGTTGTGGTAGGTCTTTTGGCTTCAATTCTTGCACCAGCTGTATCTTATAAGGCTTCACACCCAAATCCTTCCGCAAAATTTTCCACGTAGTGGAGTAACAGAGGCCCAATTGCTGCGAACGGCGCCGAATCGATAATTCACGGTCATTACCAACACTGGCCGATACGGCTGCGATATTTTCTTCAGTTCGCACTCTACGTAAGCGTGTTGGTGGTTTAATGTCCAACAATGTAAATTTGGTGCGAAATTTTTTTACAATAGCCCAAATAGAAGCCTCAGTAGGTCGATTAAACTGACCATAAAATGGAAGAAGCGCGCGATGAACTTTCTTAACAGAGCACACATTTTGGTAATAACATTCAATAGTTTGCAAGCGTTGTTCGTTTGTAAGACGATTCATGATTAAATTATGGACCAAACTGAAGAAGTTTGACAGTGACACAAGATACAAAACGTGCGTGAGCTGTCAAAACTAGTGTTGCCAAAAAGATAATAGCAAAAAAATCACTCGTTACTACAACGAATAAAAATGCAATTTAGTTAATTTTAGATTAGATGATGACATGAAGAATTGCTTTTTTAACAAAATTGTGTGTTTAACAAAATGCTCAAAATGAAATGAATGAATTTTTAAAGCTGTATAGTATAAATATATAGCATAAGTATACGTATATGTATGCGTGTGCTTACCATTTGTTTTAAATTTATACATTTCTAACACGGCGATACAACTTTTCAAATGATTATTAAACAATTTTGCTTAATTCTGATAAAAAAGAAAAATAATTGATCCAAACTCAGCAGCAAAAACTGCTTGTGGGTGGGCCAATTTAAAGGCTTATGAATTTGAAATTAATTTCGGTAAAAACTTTCATTAATAAAATCCGACCTCATTAATATTTATTTTTGAACCCAAATTTGAATATATTTTTATGACTTCTTCAAAATAAAAAAAAGGCATAAGCAGATCATTTGAATAATAAAAGATTAAACAAAATTGTGACAGTCAACAAAAGAAACATATATTTTTTATTACACCTTTTATTTTTATCAAATTTAATTGCTGCCTATATTTAGCTAAAAATAAAAATAAAAAGAAGAACAATTTACAACTAAAGCTGTGTAATTTTAGTTTTAATCATTTGAATTTCAGTGAACGTTCCACTGATGTATATATTCAATTCACTCGCTTATCATATGCAGTCCGACAAGAAAATGTTTTTATCTAGAGAACAAATTTTCATTATTTAGAATAACAGTGTCTGTTTAATATCGCTTAGTTGGATTATTTTACGATTCTTTAATGAGGGTAAGGTGGTTATAAGTTAATTTAGAAATATTCTGTTGATATCATCTTGGGCATAAGGGTTCCGGCTTTTCCCTGCTCATGCTATGAATCTACACTTTATAAAGAATGTTGTATTAAATATTTAGTTATTTTTTAGTTTAAAATATTTTAGTTATCACAAGTGCATACTTGTGCATGTGAACGTGTGCAACAGAGCGTGTGAATTGAGTAATTTTTTTTTTAATCTTAAATTTTAGTTTATAAGGATTGCTTTCGAAATTTTCATTTAATGGGCCAAAAAGATAAGAATCTTCAACTGTTTAACACTAATATATCACTGTCATTTTTATTTTTTATGGCTCTAAAAAAATATATGTGAAACATTCTTTTACTAAATTATTAATAAGAATTTGTTTCTCTATTTCTTTACAGGTATGTGCGGTTTTTGTTGAATTTACAATTAATGAGATTTTTATTATGTTTGTAAGTATAAAATAAATGTATTACACATACAACACAATTAATGGAATGGTGACACTAGTTGAAAATGTTTTTCTCTGAATTTTAAATGAGTCTGCCTAGTCGTTTTAATCATTCGTTAGCCACCATTTTTATGTTACCGGTGGTGTAAATATTAAAAGTTCACTAATAGGCTGCAAGAATACATTCATTTGTTTTTATACACTGTCAAAATACGTCGTTCATTCAAATATCGAAGACTTTAAGAGAGGCTGCAAGAATACATTCATTTGTTTTTATACACTGTCAAAATACAATATTCATTCAAATATCGACTACTTTAAGAGAGATTAACGAAGTAAAACGAGAAAAACCTTAAAAAAAGAGAATGAATTACATTTTATACTCGTAGTTGGTCGTAATAAATAGATTCTGTCGTATACTCTTTCTTATTCAAATATGTATTTTCTCTTATTTGTAAGAGCAGAAGTACGCAAATACAATATAATTGTTTGATAGAGTGCAAGTAAAATCGAATGTATGACTGAATAAAACGATTGTAATTCGAATGCACATTACATTCGTTATACTACAAAGAAAAACATTTTATTAAGATGTAATTTGCTTTAAGAAATTTGCGCAATAAGGTCTGAAAATTTTAAATTGGAGTTGGTAAAAGAACTTTGATGGTATGTTATTGCACACACTTAAGGCTCGATCAGACTATTATACAAGTATAAATACTTTCATTCGATTTTGTGAGATAAAAGTCTAAACACATTTCTTGCTACTGTCTAAAAGTCTAACGCAAATTAGATTTTGCATTCACACCATCACACTTGATATAAACCAAAAATTTTCAGTAGAAAAAAAACAGCTGTTCATATTTTTTTATTTATTCAGCAGAGAGATGTGCCAACATAAAACTTTACACGGCGGCAGGTGAGCTCTTCGTTGTAGGCGATAGACGTGCCGGCGTTTGAAAATCTTTAGCAGCTAATATAATAATTATGTAAAACAGATCCAAATTTAAAAGCACCAACATATTTTATGTTCTACATATAGCATGAGCAAAATACATTTATATACGACAGTTAAATCCCAAATTTCGAGCTTTCTTATAACTACAAAAAATACTATCGGTGACGGCACCCCATCGGCTACGAAATAGACGACTACTCAATTTTTAATTAGCTGGTTTGCTAAAAAACACAACTCTGATCCAATGTAAAGTATTATCGCTTTGAAAAATTTCAAAAAACAACAAAGTCGTATGGGATGTCAAATTTGTATCGTATTATTTTTCATATGTATGATGGATTACATTCAGACTATCAGACTTGCACGTATTATTTGAATTTTTGACAAGTATTAATACACAGTATAATAGTCTGAACTGGGCTTTACGAGTACATATATACATACATACATACATGCGTAAGTCTAAATGCATACATATTTATTTTATTATATATTTTTACATGTCTCATAGAAATATGTGTACATATATGTATATAAATACATATGTATAAATACAATCGAATGCTACTTCGATTTATTCGAATGATAATATATTTGAAACTTTTTCTTCCTGTTTTATTTTTATTCGACAGTTGTTGTATTCGTTTCTCCACGAGTTGGGTTATTATCATTATTCGTTCGGCTTGTGTACTCGTATTCATTTATTTGTTTTTGTTAAAACAGTATATGAGTCACTTCGTAGTCAGTTGTGTGTGATACGAAGCTTTATTCATTCAAAAACAAATGAATATGTTAAAATGCCGTTTCAGCGTAATAATGCAGACGTTTAATACCCAGTGAAATTTTTGTCACATACATCTTTGATCTAAGACCATTGACAATGTAAGCGCGATCCATCCGAAGTCTGTATACAATTCCTACTTACATTTACACAGCGATGCCCTAGGCCGTAAGATGCATCCAACACTGTATACATTGTAAGCGAAGATTGGATGAGTTCAAAACTATATTATTAGCATTTGTTTTCTTCTTTGCTTCTTATGTACAGTTAATTTAACAAAATGAGTAGAAAAATACTAATCTGAATCGGATGCTAGTTGTTTGTTGTGTTGGATGTGTTTATTTTGATTTTTTCTGTTGACACAATCGCTTACAATCGGATGCTTTGCAAATTGTAATAACTTGTGGACTGCTGGGTACACATTTAAATTAAAAAGTGAGTAAAATTCCAAATAGGCATTCAAACTGCATGGGATAGATTTTTTCTGATTTTTCTCATGATGCTTGCAGTAAATTCTGTCACCCCGTTTCGACTTAATGTTGAGTTCTGGGATACCCATTGTGATAGTTTCGAAATTTTATGTTTTATAGACCATATTATGGAAAGGAATTAAAAAAAATTAAAAAAAACCATTGCTTTTTTAAAGAGAGGCCAAATATGTTTAAAAAGCTTGGACTTCTTTCACATGTTAGTTAATAATAAAAGGAAAAAACGATTTTTTTTATTTTCCATATGCAATAAATATTATTTTACGACATTTCTTAGCGCCACATGCACCATAAATCTAGACTAAGAAAATAAAATTTATTAGTCAGTTTGTTAATTATATTTTTATCTCTTCTATATTCTTAGACAGCAGAAAACTGAAAGGGCTAAAGAACTATTATCTTGTAGTAAACAATTCTTTCTCTTCCTAATGATTTAACGATAAGAAAATGGAAAGATTCATGAGGGGAATTGTATGTTTTAATAGACTTATTTTTTCCATTTTGTCTGCGCTCAAATTATTATTAGCGTTTTTCCAAAGCATTAACACAATTTGTTATGGTATTAATGATTTTATAGATAATTAATTCATTAAATACAAGTGTTAAAAACGAAGAAAAAAACTATTAATTTGAATTTAAACTTCACGGTAGCAACAATTGTTTACCGGAGGGAAATGTTCTAAAGAGTTTATATAACAATTTCTTACGTCTTTCTATCATATTTATTATCTGGATAATTTTTCTTTTTTTTATTTGTTTAATTTACTTTGTATGCATTTTTTCTACACAGGTATTTTGTATTTGTCTAATACGCACATGTTTAAATAGTTATAGTTACATATGTACGACTACATACATTTCAAATATTTACATTTTCATTGTTCACTTTTCCCCTTGCTCAGTCTTGGAGCTAAATAAATATTAATCGTGTAACATACACATCTTTGAAATAGACATATTCTTGAAAGAGTTTAAGTTATCTCTTATCTCTTTTTTTCTGTATAATTATTGTGTTATATAAGTTTTAAAATTTTTAATAATATTTGTAAAATTTTTCTTCTGATTTATTAAAAATCGCTTTATTTGGTTAAGGCCACACTGAAAAGAAAATTCGTACTTAAATCAATCCCAACGCTTGTAAAAAGTGCGTTAAGTACTGATTTTCTTAAATCAAGTACAGATTACTTGTCTCAAGTACATATTATCCAAACACTAATACTAACTTTTAGACATATCTCTCCTATATTGCAACATTGTCATAACTGAAAAAACACATTTAAAATTTTTAGTTTCCTTACAAGTCTTAAATTTTTTTTTAGAAAATATCTCCTAAAGGGATCAATTTAAAAGTAATTTGAATAAATTTTTGGAGCAATGTAAAATCTAGTACTGCTAATAATTCTGTATTGTTAACTTGAAAACCTCATTTTTTGAGATGTGACTGTGTTGCAATAAAGGAGCAATATGTAATCCCGAACACGTACTAAAATTAAGTCTAAAATGGGATTGATTCGAGAAAACCTGAGATCGAATCAAACTTAACTTAACGGGGTTGATTCAACCCCGAATCCGTACTAGAAATAAAAACAATTGCTAAAGTGGTCAAAACATATTTGGAAACGTTGAAATCGGAAGTCCTACCCTAACCACCATATTTTCCAGATGTTGCTTCCTCGGAATATCACTTGTTCCGAGCAGTGAGACACGGCCAGTAGTTTTGGTCTTCTGAAGAAGTAAAAAATTGGATCGATTCGTGAATCGCTTTAAAAGAAAGTGTGAAAGTGTAGAAAGTAGTGGAAAATACTTTGTGAAAGTGTAGAAAGTGTAGAAAGTAGTGGAAAATACTTTGAGTCATAAATGTATAACCAGTTTTTTATTATAGAGGTTTGAATTTCGGAAAAATCTGCGGAAGCAAAGCTGTACACCTATTATTTCATCTGTGTTTCCTAAAATATTGTTAAACTGTTTTCCTTGCACAATATATTTATTTATTAAATAAAAATGTCAGGAATTTTTTCGAGCTCGAGGTCAAGTTTTTAACTTTTTTTTTTTAAATTTCCAATATTTCGCTACACTACACTCTATTACTGTACAGTAATAACATACAAGGAAAAAGGATCCCTATTTTGTGTTCCTAGTGTTCTTTTGAAAAAACAAAATCTAAATCCCTGATGATGCTACCCAGTGGTGCAGCGAAATATTGGAAAAAATTCTCGAAAAAATTCCTTACATTTTTATTTAACAATTATAAAGGTCGAAAAATCTATCAATAATTTGCAATATTCGAGGTCGTTTTTTATAAAAAAGTTTAACAAATTTATTCAATATTTCGTTTTCCGTTGGAAAACTTCTTCAGGAAAAAAAAAAACAAATTATAACTATTATTTTCCTGAAGAAGTTTTCCGACGGAAAACGAAATATTGAATAAATTTGTTAAACTTTTTCATAAAAAACGACCTCGAATATTGCAAATTACTCAAAAAAGAAGAAAATTAATTAAAAATCTATCAATAATTTTATATTTATTTATTAAACTACACAGTTAAAAATAAATTTGCAAAGTATAGGATGCACAGCACGGCCGGAGTAACGAAGACCTTATGCCCACGATGGTATTAACCGTAATCTGCAGCGGCGCTTTGACTGACTAAAATGACTTGTGCCTTCACATAAAAAGTTGCCGCTTGGTTAATAAAGAAATACCTCAAAAATACTGTAAGCTAATACAGTTAGTTACAAAAATACTGTAAGCTAATACAGTTAGTAAACAGTGAGAGCGAGAAGCCATACTCTCCAAGACCAAACAACAAGTACAAGCTTGGCCGCGCTTGGACTCGATAGCTGTTCTTCAGCCCAGAGCTTTACGACTGCCTTCCACAATATAAAAATTAAGCTTTCATATTAAAACGTATTGTGTGTTAAGATGGAGCTTTTAAAAAAGACGCCTAGAAAATAGCCGACGGTAGGAAAACAGAATTTTGTTCGAATGTTTTGTGTACATTCATCTGGCAAGACAATAAATAGTAACGAAAGGTAAAGACAGACGATTTTTCTAAAATTACTGATAAAAAAACAGATCAAATGGAGCAAGTGAATGTAACATGATTTTGTCAGCAAGCTTAAAAGAAAATCCAAAAAAGTCATGACTTTAAATCATAATATAAATGAGGCCTTAGTTGTTTTCTGCTATACAGGAAAAGTTCTTTCTAAAGGGTAAGCTTGTGGTGCATATCTTACCAATTATACATATGTATGCTTTGTATATTTCTAAGAAATCCACGATTTGAGTGTTTTTAAAAGAAGTAAAAATATACAGATATATATTGTATATGTTCCTTCACTCCCAATACATATATAACTTAAGTAGCAATATATATTAATGAACCAATAAGTTGCTTAGATTTTAAATGCTTGCCTTTGGAACGCGTACAAATCTACCAAAATTATTTTAAATAAAAATCTTAAGGCAAAAATCCTGTTTAAAGTGTTAAACCGATTTCAGTTTGTTTTCTATGCCTTTGACTGTCTGCAAGCGATTGTTGCCAAGTTGAAAAACTCCTGAAAAAAACGCGACTTGCAAACAAACAAATAAACAAACACAACAAAAAACCTCAGACATCTGTATGTGTTTTCCACCTGCAACATGTAATGACTTTTTTTTTAGCTTCCAACAATCATAACGCTTTTGCTGATGCCACTAACAACACATGCTACAATGAAAAATGGTTACAAGGTTTCCCTAGATGTTTGTATAGAAAAACTGGAAATTTAAAGGATAAAATAAAGAAAAAAAAGCAAAAACAAACGTCCAAGTAAACGAATACGAAATTAAAAATCACATAAAACAAAAAGCTGAAAAACAATCAAGGAAAAAGACTTTAAAAAATTCTTTAAAATTGTTGTGTGTGAAAAAGTAAAAAAATTAAAAAAAGTTCATTTTTTTTGTGCCACAAAAGTATGCAAGATGAAGCGCCCCGTGTTCCTCATAGAAATAACCCCTCCTAAAATTAAAAACTGCAGTTGTGATGGCAGAAACAAAACAGGGGAAAGAGAAGAAACGGCCTAAGAGCCTTTAACAATTTACCGATTTTATGCAAAGGCATGTTGTTGTATGTTGACGGTTGACATAAACACTTATACATAGAAAAATGCATAAATATATATGTATAAATGTATGTGTGTGGACATACCATATCACTAAAGAAAAATGTTGCTACAAATATTTCCATATGCTGAAATCTTGCATAAACATGTTTACAATTGCTTGACACACACACTCCCGGAAGTTTGAATAAGGAATTTCAAAAAATTGCAACCAGTAAACAAATGGCCCAGGCAAAAACCCGCCCGTCATTGGGAAATTTAACACCTGTAGATTTTTTTCTGACAGCTCACAGTCTAATAACGAAATTTCTACAAATGCTACACTGGAAGAAAAACGCTTCGTTACGGAAATAAAACTATTTCGTTCACCATTATTTCATTAATATCATAAAAAGTTACATTTTGGTTAGGCAAGCTTCATTAATGGGATGACAATTTTGTGCAGCACCATTTTTTTTTCTTATTTTTTACAACTTCATTAACAAAAGTGTTTCATTCGTGTTACGAAAAACTTTTGCAGGCAAATGTAAGAATTTCGTTATATCTACTAAACCTAAATAATGTAGTAAATATAATAAAAATATTTCATTGTATTAATGTAAGAAAGCTACGAAAAAATGTGGTTAAAATAATGGGCATATATACACACGAAGTGGTGTCGTATCTTGAAACGACTAACGTGAACGATGAGCACTGCATAATCTTACTCAACGACACGTTTTACTACCGCAACTGTATAACTCAGAACTGTAGAAAATGTAATTTTTTTTTTATATTGGACCAGTACTCAGGGGACTACCCCTACATATGCAGTGCATTGTACCAGAACTAGGAAAATAGGTTGTGAGGAGGGGGAAAGCGGGAGTAGTGTTTGTGAACATATGACTTGAATTTTCCAACGTTATAACAGACAGAAAACACTTCTGCAGGCAACTTGTTCCACAGACGAAGCGTGCGGCTGAAAAACGAATTCTCTCTGTAATGCGTAGTACGATTTCCCGGACAAGGCACCGTCCCAAACATGAGAGTTGTATTCCATTTTCGGTCGGATGTAGGTGGTATAAATATTAAGGAGATGGGATGGAGTGAAGTACATCTTACACCGTTTCAAAAAACCGAGACACTTGAATGCTTCTTTAGAGACATGAAAAATGTGTTCAGTCCAGCGAACATCACACTGTATCTTCATTCCAAGAACATCAAGAGCATCCGATTCTTCAATATTTATACCATCCATGAGTACAGATGAAACAGCATTTGCGGTCGTTTGTTTGTGCGTTAATAAGCAACATTGGGTCTTACGAGCGTTAAAGGTAACGCTGTTTTTACGACCCCATTCGGAGATTAATAGAAGATCACTATTCAATGAATCGTTCATACTTAGCCTCTTGGCAGTGATCTCGGATAGGTTGGGCCTATGACCAAAAGAACGAGTGACAAATGCTGCTGTCATCTGCGAAATAGTGGATAGAGTTGGAAGTTTGATAGAGAACGTCGTTGAGGAAAATAAGAAATAGAATAGGAGAAAGAACGCAGCCTTGCGGCACCCATGAATTAATCTTGAACTCGTTTGATGAGACCCCATCTATAACAAATCGTATAGTGCGGTCTCTGAGAAAGCTCGATATAAACCGATAGAAATCGTTACCGACACCAAAAGCAGTAAGTTTTGCCAGTAGTGCAGCATGCCACACTCTGTCAAACGCTTTGGAAATATCAAGAGCCACCACCTTGCTTTCACTGAAATGATGGATTGAGTGGCACCGTTTCTCCGAAAGATATGCCATAAGATCGCCATCAAACAAGATACAACAATGGCGCATACCGCACGACTCTCAAGCAAAATTCTGACACCTCAAAGATTATTGTACCCTTTTCTAATAACTCGTAGTGCAGCATACAAATTTTTTTCCTTGTGAATTTTAACGCAGCTTTGTTTCCTCCTCAACTTAAAAAACCAGCCTTTGCATATGCAAAAGCTCCAAAAGTACTTTAACTCGTAGTTGAAGAATGTGAAATAGCAGCTGTATTGCAGTCAGTGCATTGTTTGTTGTTGCTGCTGCTGCTGCTTGATATTGTTGAAGGATATTTGCATACACATGTATGTGTTTGTATGTTTTAGGCATTATATATCATTTTGTATGGCAACTGGCATTAAGAGCTTTATGAAAAGCAAAAAATCATTTCATATCAAGTGAGTAAAGGCAGTTGTTTGCAGTTGCCCAGTAAACAAACGCATTGTTAGTTTTTAATCATTTTTAGAGGACCATTCTTAATAAAATCGATGTAATGAATATATTAGAAAAGATTTTAAAAATTTGCTTTACATAACTTACTTATGTCTTTTTATTACTGCTAAATAGCAACGTAACAAGTGCTTGGAAAAATCGTCAAATGTTGTCTTATTTTAAATCAAGGATGGCTACGGATTACACCTTAAACTAAAAAAGCATGATACTAGAGTAGTTGTTACTGGAGGAAAAAAGATCTTGTCACATATCATTACACATTAAACTAAAAAAGCATGATACTAGACTAGCTGTCACTGGGGGAGAGAAGATCTTGTCACATATCATTACACATTAAAGTAAAAAAAAGCATGATACTAGACTTGCTTTCATTAAGAATATTTTGATATATGCAATAAATTTCTCTCAGCTCAAGGTCCGTTTTCGTTTTGTAAAAAGTTTGCTATTTTATTTTTCAATATCTCGTCTTCCTACGGAAGGCTTTTTCAGGAAAATTTGTTTTTGTGTTATAAATTCAATAAAATATTAAATTGAATAAAGGTCAAATCAACTATGATCAAGATTTAAGAATATTTTGTTTAAGCCTGCATTCCACTAGGGGAGAGAATATGTTGCTACATATCCTGTCACAGACACCAAAATATGACTTTATTTTCTGTTTTTCACGGGTGAAGGAATATACAGTAGATTTGTTGATGCAGATAAACTTTTTCAATGGGAAGCCCGCAAAAAAATTCGACTGCATGGCGATAAATGACAAAAGTTAAGGCCATTCTTAAAAATAACAAACTTCTAAAAAAGCAGGGAAATGAAATGCTCCATTATTTCACTACTCGTAGCCTCGCTGAAGTTCCTAAATAATGTAGAGGTGATTTTCATTTTTAAATATATTGAGTAAAATATTATTATTAAATTAAATAAACTTCCCGTTTTTATTGACCAATTGGACTTTTGTGGCGAAATCTAGGAATAGTTCAACACTTTTCTGGAGAGGTGTGATTATGATTATGGTCCAAACTTAACTGCTCACATACTCCGTCCTTCTTAAGTGCAACTGTAACATCACAATTTTTAAATTCCTTACATACTTTTAAAGGATTAAATACTTTTAAAGGACTATGGTAATCCAATACCATGCCACACAAGCTTTACAAGCTTTATTTCTATGGCATTAAATCATAGCAGCCTAACTTGAGATAAGATCGAAAACAAAATTACAACAAAATTTCATCAATAATACGAAACAATATTATTGGCGAACAAAAGGATAACATATATTGTAAGCTGTTATGATAAAAAGCTACGGATATTTTAGTCGTTTTTCATCAGTCAAAATATTTGAGTGTTTTGATCTTTATATATGTTTATTCCCTGATATTCTAGATTTTGCTCTGAAACAAAAAGTAGTGGGCACTTTTTCCCCCCTCGGAAACACAACGCGCCATAAGGTACATCGTTTTGTTATATCGCATGCTCGGAACGAAATAATGCAATGTGTTATTTTTTTCTTATTTTGTTTGTCTAAATGTGTCGCCATAAAAGAGTGGTTCCCCCATCACTGCTGTTATTTTATAAATATGTTTGTTGGGTATTGCATAAGAGTTTGTTTGCTCCTTGATACGTGCATGATGATATATGTTAGTATGCATTTGTCTCTTAAGCTTAACAACGACTTAAGTTAACATATGCATTTATGTCATTGGCAAAAAATAAATTACCAACAAGAACAAAAACAACAACAGCAACAAAACGCGATTTCTCGACACGCATTTCCCAACTTCCTATTTGATTTCATGCGCCTCGAGAACAGAAAAGGGAAAATGAAAATAAAAATCTTCAAGTGAAAGGAAACAAAAGTGAGTGGGTTGGCAGGTTGGCTGGTTAGCAGGCTGTCTCACAGTGTGGCAGACGGTTTGCTATTTGATTGAACAAATACTTAATGTGAATGAAGTGAACATGTATGTATGTACTCGTTTGTGTTTGGTAAAAAGAGAAAAAAAAAATGTCAACCGGAGACAGGTGGTTTGAGTTGTAAAGCAGAGTTATGTAGCTTGGAATTCAGAAGCAGCTGTTTATGATCTAAACTACAATAGTGGCAACAGCATAACACAAACTTACTGGGAAATTAGAAAAAAAAAACAAATAAAAGTTTGCTAGTAGTGTAATTTTTTTTTAACAAAAACTGAATTGATAAGATGATGTGCAGAAATAATGTTTCCCTCAAAGAGTTTTTACGAATAAATGAATATGGTTAACAACTTCTTTGCCGAGAAGATGCATTTAAATTAAAAAATTGAATACTTTCCACTCTTCAGACAACTATTCGTAAGTTCCCATGCCCAGAATAAGTGCCAATATTATTTATCACTAATATTGATATTGTTGTAGTTGCCCTCCCTCCTAGGGGGCAATAAAACTAAATATCAATAGCACTAGAAAGAGCAATCACAATAATTTTGCGCCGTTTTAACTAAATTGTCTTATAAAATCAAGAATTTCAACGAGGACTTTTAGACACGGCTGAACATTCTTTTACAAGGAAAAACTATCGTTATTATCCTTGAAACCACAGCTCTTACACATCATGCTGGTGAACGTAAAATTCAGTAATCATGGCTAGTTAACGGTTACCATAGACTGTAACATTCTGACCAGCATCGTTTTTAAAAAAGTACGGACCAATGATTTCACCAGTCCATAAATCATACCAAACTGCCTGTTTTTCTGGATGTAACGGTGTCTCAACATACACTTAAGGGTTATGATTATTCCAAATATGGCGGCTTTGTTTATTGACGCATCCATTCCAACAAAAGTGATCTTCAACCCTAAATAAAAATCATTTATGAAAATCGCGATCTATGGCAATCTTATGTTTGATCTATTTGCGCAATTTTATTACAATTTTGTTCAGGCGTCAGTGTTTTTCTGTGTAAATAACAAACCAAACTAACAAAAATCCCCTAATAACTGAGAAAATGGCCGCCAGATAAAAAGGTCCTGCCAACTTAAAGTTTTATACCTTTATAAAAACACCCTTTATATATAAAAGTTGGTTAAATTTCAAGGGCCGATGTTGATTTTAAATAAAACACAAACTATTTAAGAAATTATTGTAATTTTATTTTATTATGATATATTGGTATTACTCAATTATGTGTGGAACAAAATATCGGCCAAATGGGCGCTGCGACCACGGAGGCACACTTCCATCCTATGGTCCAAATTTTCGATGACCCTGAGGCATAATGGAGGTTCTATGCTGTTAATGTGCCGAACTATCTCATCCTTTAGCTGTTGAATTGTTGCTGGCTTATCGACGTACACCTTTTCTTTCAAATAACCCCAAAGAAAAAAGTCCAACGGTGTCAAATCACATGATCTTGGCGGCCAATTGACATCGCCATTACGTGAGATAACACGGCCATTGAATTTGTTGCGCAAAAGAGCAATTGTTTCGTTAGCTGTGTGGCAAGTGGCACCGTCCTGCTGAAACCACATATCGTCTACATCCATACCTTCCAATTCGGGCCATAAAAAGTTCGTTATCATCTCACGATAGCGAACACCATTCACAGTAACTGCCTGACCGGCCTCATTTTGGAAAAAATACGGCCCGATGATGCCGCCAGCACATAAACCGCACCAAACAGTCACTCTTTGTGGGTGCATTGGTTTTTCGACAGTCACTCTTGGATTCTCATTCGCCCAAATGCGGCAATTCTGTTTATTGACGAATCCACTGAGGTGAAAATGTGCCTCATCACTGAAGATGACTTTCTTCGAAAATTTATCATCATTTTCATAATAAGTCTGGATAACTTTAACACGCTGTTGGATTGTGTATATGGTTCAAATTGAGTAAGTCTGAAATAGAGAAATGTTAAATAAAATTCGGAAAAAAAATTGGCGTTTTCAACATCGGCCCTTGAAATTTAACCACCTAATTATATATATATATATATATATATATATATATATATATATATATATATATATATATATATATATATATATATATATATATATATATATATATATATATATATATATATATATATATATATATATTTAGTGCTTTCATTAAATATGTTACAGTACTTGGTAGGTCTGTACCAAGCGGACCCATTGTTTTATCAATTATACTTCCATCTTCCATACACAATTTTCTGATCGATCTAATTTCTGTTCCAAACGGACCCATTGTTATATTTTTTCACGGCTCACAACTTTAACGACCGACAACATACAAAATCCAAAAACAGATTTTTGAATCTTTTCAAGGAATGCTTTAAAGGATCCTCTGAGTCCTCTAAATATATCATTATTTTCTCTATTTCAGTTGCTCCCGCTGTAAGTTGCACCTTAAAGTAGAACTATGTATGTTTTGTCAAGTTTTCAGAAAATATGGCAGCTTCAAATGTTTAAAGCTCACTTTAAAATCTACCATGAGGATAAGTTATCAGTAACTTCTCAGGTTAATGTTAAATTGTAATAACCAAAAACCATTATATATATAGGATAAAATCTTAACTATTTGTGAGTTGTAATAATGGCCCTAAGAATATTAAAACTTAAAGAAAAATATAATATTTTTATATAATTAAAAAAAAAATTAAAAAATTTTTAAGTGTAAATAATTTAATTATTATCTACTTTGCTTTTTAACATTGCTTCATACAGGAGTACCAAACTCTTGGTAGTTAGTGAATAGGGATATGCAGAGGTATTTAATTTACAAATTTGTCTTTACACCCCTTTTACACAATACGTTATAATACATAACTTGTGCACAACATATATGTTATGCTTTTATATATGCTTTAATATTAAAAACAAAAGCTACATTAGAAGATATAAAGGATTTATTTTCTCTAAATATGCTGAAAGAATTTCAAAGATGTAAAATGTTCATATTTTGCTTTTAATTGTTGGTTTGAGGTTATCAGTTGTAAAATATATTCAAACTCATGTTGCCTTAAAATAAGCGAGGATGGACTGTAAATATTTTTCTGCCGGAATTTTGAAGTTTGTAAGAAACTTTAGGACGTTGACACTCTTCTAAAACGAAGACTGTAGACAATAAGCCAAATGGGATAACAGCACGGCAGCATAACATATAGCTGAGACAAAACCCTTGCGCTTGAGCAACTCCCAAAATCGCCATAATTAAATGTGTGTAATCTGGCAGCACCATTTAAATACCTTAAAAATTAATTAGAATTACGTAATAAAAGTTTGATTGTCAAAAAAACGTTCTACCGCCCTCGCCATTTTGTAAAAACTTAATCACGAGACGTTTCAGAACTTCTGGAATATAACCAAAATAACTAAATTTCCAGAAATTTCCCTACCAAAAAGTATGGTATTTTTTCCTTGAATTTTTTATATATTATTAAAATGTTTAATTATTTCTTATTTTTTTATAAGAAATTTTGTAAAAATATGCTGCATATTAAATCAAGCCTTATATTATGTTTTGTACTTTGTTCAAGACGTCTCAACAATGGTCTTTCGAACCGAATTGTTATACATGTCTATAGAAAATAGCAGTTATTCTGGTCCAGCAGCACAAACTGCCCTCGTATACTTGCATATTTAATACACATCAAACATCTATTACATAAATGTATATTTGTGTGAATAAATTTTTAAACATAATAAAGATACTTCTGCAGCGGATGATAAAGCTAGAAAACAACAACAACAAAATAAGCAAAACAAAAAAAAAAAACTTTTTCCACAAGGATGTTGCTGCCGTTAAACGATGATGAACGATGTGAATGAGTGTGATGATGATGATGTTGACTATTTTGCTGCATTTGAAAACAACGATGATGATGATGGTGATGATAACGATGATGATGATGAAGCTGTGACATGTGTGTACACTGGTACACTTGAGTCTGTTGAACTTGAAATCAAAGTGAATAATGCCGCTTGCGACAGGAGTTACAACTTTTCACATTTCATACAATTTATTTATTTATTTACATTTGTTCGCCTGTAAGTGCGCTTCTACAGCCGTTTTCCTCATATTTTCTTAATGCCTTTTTTCTACACGCTTTTTCATCTCTGTTAAATAATTGACATGTTTGACGCTTAAAGTGAAATGCATTTTAAATTCTAAGATTTTTGTTGTTGTTGTTGTTTTGATTAAACATTTTACTTCCTTCAATGAATTTAAACAAGAGAACATATCTCAAGTTAAGAAAATGTCCATTAAATAATTTCGCATTTGTTATCTTGCTTGCAAGACTGACATGTTGTGAAATGTCTTAAGGATTTCATGTTGTTGGTGCAAGATTTGTGAAATTGTTAAAAAATGTGGCAGGTTGTTGTTCAGAATGTTTAAAGTAGCACTTGAAAAAAAGAAAAAAAAAATTGAAGAAAAAGAATTTGTAACATTAATTAATATGTTTTTAATTAATTGAAAATATGCAGCTATATACACCAGTTATTTATTTTTTTATTAATATGATTAAAAGTTTAATTATAATAATTATAAATTTAATTCAATCATATAAGTTTCATTGAATCGATTAAAAATAATAATTATAATATTATTATTTATTTTTTAATTGATATGATTAAAAGTTTAATTATATCAATTATAATGTTAATTCAATCAATTAAAAATATTAATTAGTGCATTATAATTTTCTGTGTAATGTGTGAACGAAAAAATTAAACGAAAAAATAAATATTCCAAAAATTTTTTTCTAAAGTTATCTCGCTTTTGAAAAAATGAAGTTGAAATTTTTTTTGATAGATTGATGGTGTGTGAAGGTAGCGTTTTAAAAAAATTTCGTACATGCAAAAATCATGACAGGCTGTGATAGATTGAGTGTGTTCATTGCGCTATTTACACGAGTATTTAATAAGGTAAGATAAGAAGCATTTATTAGGAAAAAACACAGATTAATTGAGATTTTCATAATGAATTTGGATGATTCTCAAAAGACAATTAATACCCACAAAATTATAAAATATGTGCTATCTTTCTAGAAAAGGAATATAATAGAGAACAACGAAACCACAAAAGTGTTTGGCAGATATCACCATTCAGAATATTTAATCATTCAGAATGTTTAAAAAAGCTCTTGCAAAAAAAAAAAAAGAGAAAAAGGAATTTGTAACGTTAATTAATATGTTTTTAAAATATGCAGCTATAAACACCACTTATTTATTTTTTATTTAATATGATTAAAAGTATAATTATATTAATTATAAGCTTCATTCAATTAAGTAAAAATATTAATTATAATATTAATATTTATTTTTTAATTTATTTATTTAATTTTTGTACAGTAATATAAAGCCTTTATGGCCAAAATAATAATTAAAAGTTTAATTATATTAGTTATAAATATAATTCAATCAATGAAAAATATTAATTATAATATTAATATTTATTTATTTTATTTTTGTACAGTACTATATATGCTTTATGACCAAAATAATAATTAAAGATTTAGTTATATTAATTGTAAGTTTAATTCAATCAATTAAAAATATTAATAATAAATTATTAATTTTTTAATTGATATGATTAAAGTTTTAATTATATCAATTATAATTTTAATTGAATCAATTAAAATATCAATTAGTTCGATTTCGTTCGTGTGAACGAAAATTTTGTTCAAAAAATAAATATGCGAAAAACTGTACTGTAAAGTTATCTGGCTTTTGAAAGAATGAAATTGAAAATTTTTTAACTGAATGATGGTATGGTAGCGTTTTTAGGAAATTTCATACATAAGAAAGTTGTGGCAGGCTGGGTTAGATCGAGATCAGTGCGCTATTTATATTTAATAAGATAAGATATGAAGTATTTAGTGGAAACAAAACGCAGATGAGTTAGGATTTTCATCACGAATTGGGAGGTGTCTTAAAACACAACAGCCACAAAATTTTAAAATACTTTCTTAAAAAAGGGATATAATAGAAAACAACAAACGCACAAAAATGTTTGGTAGATATCACCATTTGCATGTACGAGTAGTGCCAGGACCAGGAATAACATGAAGTAAGTGCGCCAAGCTATAATAGTCTGGTTAAATAGTTAATTTTTTTGCTTAAAATTGCGACAAAAAAAACTATTGATACAATGTAAAATAGTGTTTGTAAAACAGATAGTTAATTGTACATAAAAATAAAGGTAATTAGGTTTGAAAAAGTTTGATTTTGTGAAATACTCCTATTAACTCTATTCTAAACAGTTTTCAACGTTGCTTTGAAAAATCTTGCCCATTATTTAATTATTTTATTTTTTATTGAAAGTTAATATTATTTGATTGTTTACCGTAATTAACATTTTCCTTTTTCCTTACAATTACATTTAGAACTTTCATTGAAAATTTTTTTAGAACAAAATTTTTAAATGTAATCTATTTTAACACATTCAACAGGAAACCCAATATCAACTGATAATCTCATAGTTAAATATTGCACAATAAAACAAAACAAAATGTCATAATGTTTTACTAAAGCTAAATAAACAAGCTTATGTTTTATATTTGTATAAAAAAAGTAAAGAAATCTTTTTTTTAATAATGTTAGGGAAAAGTATATTTGACAATGTGTTGATTAGATTTAAAACTGGAAATTATTCAATATATGACAAAAGTTGAGAAGTAAATAAATAAATGTGCTTCTATTTTGTTGTTTAATTTATGAGTAACAAGTGGTTCAGATTACATTTGTAATCTATGTCTGTTTGTTATTATGAAGATTCAGTCAAATGCTTAGTTGTCATAAGTTCAATTCTTTTATCAAACCCAAAAAAAAAGGTAAAAGGAAAGTGCTCTTAAAAGCAATAATGCTTTTATAGGCAATAATGCTCTTGGAAGCAAAAGTTTTCTTAAGCAGTATGATTCAGTATTATGCTTGAAGTGCACATTAACTACACAAACGGTTTGACAAAACAGCGGTGTTATTTAGATGTTACTTTTGCACAAGTATTTTTCGTTGTTTAAGGGAGTTCTTGCTTGTTTGTACAAGCTGTTTGTGCGGTTTATTTGCCCTTTAAGCATACTAGTTCACAACCTTTAATATTATTATTACAAAATATGAATATAGTAAACAAAACAGCGAGGATGTTACTTTTGCACAAATATTTGTCATTGTTTTTGGGGGTTTTTGCTTGTTTGCACAAAGAATGTTTGTCAAGCTGTTTGTGCGGTTTATTTGCTCTTTAATATTATTATTATAAAATATGAATATCGTAAAAAAAAACAGCGAGGATGTTACTTTTGCACAAATATTTGTCGTTGTTTATGGAGAGTTTTGCTTGTTTGCACAAAGAATGTTTGTCAAGCTGTTTGTGTGGTTTATTAGCTCTTTAATATTATTATTATAAAATATGAATATAGTAAACAAAGCAGCGAGGATGTTACTTTTGCACAAATATTTGTCATTGTTTTTGGGGGTTTTTGCTTGTTTGCACAAAGAATATTTGTCAAGCTGTTTGTGCGGTTTATTTGCACTTTAAGCATAATAGTTCACAACCTTTAACATTATTATTATACAATATGAATATAGTAAACATTTAACTGAAATAGTGAAATTTTAATTTAGTCTAGGTAAGAGAAGAACCAGCACCCAAAATGGAAGAGGAAAAAGTGTTTTTGATAACAATATAGAATTATATAAAAGTTTATAATCGTTGTGGCATATAAAAAAAAAAAACAAAGACATGTAAAAATCAGTGAAATTAAAACATGTAAAATTATGGCAAAAAAGTTAAAAATGAAATACTGCCTGTATCTATAGAGGAACAAACTATAATCAAACTGATAATATGCTGTGTTCAACAGTAGTACACAAGGTTGCAGAAAATATAATAATGTTGTCGCAGCCATATATTAAACTGTCTTTTCTTTGCGTGTACTTTTAGAGTTTTAAAAACCCATAAACGTCACCATTTGTTTGACATACAACCTAAAGATATCAAATGTAATATTTTATTTATCTATGTAACTAATTCGACAATAACTGATCTCTTTATTTGATGAGCAAATTTAAAAGAGACAAATTTTCTTTTGTGGTCCTCTTCAAACATTTACGCTTGTGTTACTCATGTGTATATGTATGTATGCGTATGTTAAATAATTAGTTCGTATTACGGTTTAGGCCAGTGGTGCCCAAATGTTCTATATGGAAGAGTAAACACCAATAAATTTAAGGAAAAACTATTTTTATTTAACATTTTTTATTAAAAATTGTTTGGTTTGTACACATGTACATCAGGTTTTAGTTCAAGTTTTTCCTTTCTTAAGTTTTTTCTTAAGAAGGATTTTTTACAATACAACTTTGCTGTGATCAATAATTATCGATTGAAGAAGACAAGAAAAATAATAATCAAATCTTTAGCTGGGGGACAACTAGCTGTTTCGTAGTCGCTACACTACTCATCAGCACCCACTGGGATTTGAACTCGGGTCATGACGTATCATGATGTACATGTGTACAAACCAAACAATTTTTAATTTAAGAAATTATAAAAGTTCAACAAAAATTTAACAAATTAATATTAACATTTTTTATTGTAAAAAGCTACAACAACAAAATACATACTGATATATCGCTGTCGTCAATGTTTACCAGCAAATTATGGGAAAGTGTTGTTGCTTTGTTCTTGTGTGTGTGCAGTGCAAAACGACAAAAAATATCTAAGACGAAGTTGTTGATGTACTGGGTGGCCCAGAAAGACCGAAGTGGTGTGAATTCCTTATAACTTTTTTATTATAATTTTTTTTTCTTTTCTTTTCAGTATTTTGTAAAGAAGACTTGGATAATTTATAATGGAGCAATACACAATTGAACAACGTGCCCAAATTGTTGAAATTTACTTTTCAAATCAACGGTCCATTGTGTTGACTCAGCGTGCATACCGTCGTCAATTTAATGTGCGGGTTGCACCCTCTCAGTCAACAATAAACCGTCTGGTTGCAAATTTTCGAGAACAAGGAGCAGTAAGGAACCTTCCTGGTCCCGGCAGACACCGAACTGTCCACACGGCTAACAATATTCAAGTGGTACAGGAGAGTATTCGGGAGGATCCAGAAACATCAACCAGGAGACGTTCGTCACAACTGGGCCTCTCAAGGACGTCGCTGCAGCGAATTTTGCACACCATAGGATTGTTTCCATACAAAATTCAACTTGTCCAAGAATTGAAACCAACAGATTACCAGCAACGACTTGACTATGCAATTTATTTCCAGCAAATAGCACAAGAGAATCCAAATTTTATTCATAACTTAATAATGAGTGACGAAGCCCATTTTCAATTAAATGGGTTCGTTAACAAGCAAAACTGTAGGATATGGGCTGCGGAAAACCCGAGAGTACTTCATCAACGACAATTGCACCCAGTTAAGTGTACCGTTTGGTGCGGTGTTTCTTCAGAAAGGATCATTGGCCCATTTTTTTTTGAAAATGAACAAGGTGTCGCCATTTCCGTCAATGGTGATCGATATCGGGCCATGTTGCAAAATTTTGTAAGGCCAGCCGTGGAAAACCATCCGCAAATATGGTTCCAACAGGATGGAGCCACAGCGCACACTGCGAGGGCCACAATGACTCTTTTACGCGACATCTTTGGTGAAAGAATAATTTCTCGTAACAGCAATTTTAATTGGCCTCCGCGTTCCCCGGATTTAACCGCTCCAGACTGTTTTCTTTGGGGCTATTTAAAAGGAAAAGTTTATGTTAATAAGCCTAGGACTATTGAGGAGTTAAAAACCAATATTCGAGAAGAAATTAACAACATACCACCGGAAGTTTTGCGAAAGGTCATGGAAAATGTGTTGGAAAGAGCACATTTGTGCGAAGCAGAATATGGCCACCACTTGCGGGATATCATTTTTAATAACTAATCCAAAAATATTCCCCATAAATTTAATATATTTTAAAAAAAAAAATTAAAAAAATATCTCTTAAATAAAAAGTTATAAGCAATTCACACCACTTCGGTCTTTCTGGGCCACCCTGTATTTTTCATTGCTAGTGCTGAGCTCAGTATTTGTGTATTAAAGAGTACAAACCTATAGCTTGAGCATCAAGCGCACAGGACTGGGCACACTTGATTTAGGCTGTTTTTGGGTGCTATTGTGTTTGTAAGTGCCCTAAATTCAATACTCAAATATCCCTTTTTTTTGTTTTTTTTTTTTGAAACGCCTTTTCTATTAGATATGGCGTTTTTAAATAACAGATTGTGTTACATAGTTTGGTGTGTGTGTGTGTGCGCGCTTTACAAGGGATGAGAGCAAAAAATTAGCCGGATGTTCGGGGGGAAAAAAACTGGGATAATATGTAAAGATGCGAAAAAGGATATTATTGTAGAGCGTGTAAGCGGAATACTTAAAAGCAAAAATAGCACAATGTTTGAAAATTTAATATTATGAAAAGCCTCTCGGTTACTGGGAAATTTCTTTGTGTATTGAAAATGTTGTGTTTTTGCTTACCTGGGTAGTTTTGTTGTTGTTTGATTTTAAAGGGTGCCTTAAGAGTAAAAAATTATCATATCATAGAGTCCTGTACATATTGCTCCTTTATTGCAACATAGTCATAACGCAAAAAAGCTTGTTTCGAGAAAAACACATCTCAAATTTTTAGTTTCCATACAAGTCTTAGAAAAAATTTTTAGAAAATATCTTCTTAATGAGACAGTTTAAAGATAATTTAAATAAAATTTTGGCACAATATAAAAGGCTCGAAAAGCTCATTTTTTGGGATATGACTATGTTGCAATAAAGGAGCGATATATTGATTGTTATATACTCATCGGGTTATTCTAAATGAACTGAAAGTTATTAACTTGACTTAAACTAGTAAAAGCCTATTAAGCCTATTCGAAACAGCAAATGTTGTTAAATGTTGCTGCTGAATTTCAATTTGTTTGGCTGCCAGATTTTTCAGTAAATGGGCTTACTGTCGTCTTATATAATTCACTATTTATTTTGTTGTTTAATTAAATATATTTAAAATAGCTTTGCCACAGCAATTGCCATCAATATTGTTTTTCTTTTCAATTTTATTAACTTATATAAATTTTGTGGTTTTTAAGTCTCTAAATTGTATGGCTTTTAATAGTTTCAAATTAAATTACAAATAGACTTAATATAAATAATGATTTTTTTTTTTAAATCATTTATTATGTTTTTGTGGTCATTTAAAAAATGTTTGTCTTAACTCTTTTTTTCTCTTTTTTTTTTTTTTTTTTGGTTTATGGTCTGTGTGTGTTTTTTCCTTGGGGTACTTTATTTTATGTCTTTGTCATTGATTAAGAGTCATCTTTTTTAAATTTGTTTACTTCTTCTTTATTTAGTCATTGTTCTTTATTTAAGTTTGAGTCATGCCATGAATGAATGTGAAATAAAGTTTCGTTGACTTCTTTTTTCTTTAATTTTGAAGTCACACGCGTTTGATTTTTTTTTTTTTCTTGTATCGTGTTTGTTTTATTTTATGTTTTGTCAATGTATAAAGTTTCATTCTGGAAAATAAATATACATATAAATATATATGCATACATATGCATGTTTATCTTTATGTTTTTATTTAATCGATGGTATAATTTAAATTAAGTATTTAAAGTTAAAATTTATTGAAATGATGGGAATTTGTTTTTCATGTAGACAACTAGTAGGTATGTATGCACATTAAAAAGCCAAACCGGTTTCAATATATTCAGCTGCGTTTACTTACTGGCCACCGGCTTCGAAGGACCAGTTTTAGGTTAGATTTTTTGTTCTTTTGTTTTCGTTTATTTATTATTACATTCCATAGCATATTCTCTACAAATACTTGTAAACAAATATCTTAATATTAAAGTTATCTTATGCACTGCTCTTTAGCATAATTGTGATGTCTGTTGTACCAGTAATATCATGTCATATTCTGCTCTTTACTGCCTACTTTAGGAATAGTGGGATCAAATCGAAATTCCTGATGAAGAGCTCAATTTGTATTAAATGATTTATCATTAGTTAATCACTACTTCTTTTATTATAATTTGTGGTGTTCTCATTTTGCTTCTAACCTCATATCTGAGCCTTTTGGTATTTCTTTCGGATACTTTTTTTTTTTTTTATCTTGGACCAGTACTCAGGGGATAGCCCCTACATATGCAGTGCATTGTACTGGAACTAGGAAAATAGATTATGAGAAGGAGGAAAGGGGGAGTAATGTTTGTGAATTTAACACACGCAATGACCAAAATAAAAGTTATCACAGCACTTAAAGTGTTGAAGTTAAATTAGTTAAAAATGATAAGTGCCCAGTGTATATACCTTCGACACTGCTCAGAATAACAAAAATTAGTTCAACACCTCGCACACCGTGATAGTTTCAGACTATCATCATACGAGTCTTAAGATTTTGATTAAATTTTGTAAGGCATATATTTAATGGCATTTATTGCGGCTGTTTTCACTCCACGCTTGAAGTAAAATGAAAAATATGTGTAGATCAGTCGCAAAGCAGCTTTGGACTGAAGAACAGCTCTTGCGTCATCGTAATTATTTGTTAGGTGTAGTCAGGCTTGTTGTTCAGCCTTCCAGAGTTTGGCGTCTCACTCGCTCTGGTTAACGGTTTGACTCAACTAACTGTATTGGTTGACAGTTTTTCTAACCTGCAACTTCCTATGTGAAGGCATAGGTCTTTACAGTTAGTCACAGCAATGTCGTACTTTCCCAAATAAACAGTTGATCAGGCTCTTTATTTGGATTTCCATTGTTATCCTTCATATCTGTGGCTCTTTTCCTACTAAGCGTTATTGCTAATATTTTTTGTTTGTTTTTTGCTCTTCCCCTGTGGGAATCAACGCCTTCAAGATGTCACTGTCTATTACTATCCTTGACAATGCGTCAGCGTTTGTATTTATATTTTATTTCGAAATTGTAATCACATAACTCCAATCTATTAGCTATAAATGATAGAAGATTGAACTCCAAAACAATTTTGTATGTATCTGTTTCTGTCTAAGCATTCGTCTGCTTCAGGAGAAACATAGCTAGATATTAGGATACTTAATATACGAGGGCTGATCAAAAAATAATCGTTATTTTCAATTTTTGTATGTAAGTATGTATTTATTTATAAACAACTTTCTTCTCCCCTTCAAAGTAATTCCCCTCAGATATACTACACTTATGCCAGCGTTTTTTCCAATCCTCGAAACACTTCTAAAACGCGTTTTTTGGTATCGGCAATAGGTCCAGTTTCGATTTTTCTTTTACCTCCTCAAATGTAGCAAAACACTTTCTTTTCATCGGTATCTTCAGTTTTGGGGGGAGGAAAAAGTCAGGGGCCAAGTCCGGTGAATACGGTGCTTGAGGCATAGCAACGAGTTTGTTTTTGGCCAAAAACTCACGCACAAGTATCAATGTGTGAGCTGGTGCGTTATCATGGTGAAAAATCCATGAATGTTTTTTCCACAATTTTGTGCGTTTGTGACGAAATGCTTCGCGTAAACGGCGCAAGGTAGTATGGCTAGTACGAGCTTGTGTTAAGAATTCATGATGCAGCACACCATTGCAGTCGAAGAAAACAATGCGCAAAACCTTCACATTTGACCGAACTTGCGGTGCTTTTTTCGGTCCTGTCTCTTCTGGACGCTTCCACCGGGATAATTGGGCTTGGATTTCAATGTCATAGCCATACACCCATGATTCGTCACCAATTATGAACTTTATGAGAAAATCTACATCATCGTTTACGAGGTTCAACAGCTCCTGAGCGTTGTCTATACGACGTTCTTTTTGCTCAAAATTTACTAAATTTAATAAAAATCGAAGAGCACACCCAAAACACGACTAACCTTTTTATCTGTCAAAAACAATGTGACAATCCGAAACGGCTGAGATTGCCAACATATATAACAGACATGTGTAGTAACATAACAGGAAAAAAAAAACCGAAAATCGAACATATGTAGCTCACGAAATTTTTTTTTTTTTGATCAGACCATGTATATCGGTCATCAGTATAGTCAGATGACTTTTGGGTTCGAAGTTCTCTATAATTGCTGATATATTTTTACACCAGACAGTAATGCCATGGGCTACCTATGTAATAGCAAAGCAACAAATATATTATGACATATGTTAGTGTTGTCTTTAGTATCAAATTTTTTGTAATTCTAGTTTCAACTCTTAAATGATCTAGTTAAATATTAAATAATCATCAGTTTAATTCAAGCTTAATTAAATAAAAAGGAGCCAAATACTATTTATGACTGCTAATAAATTTGTTTACAACAATTTGATTGTCTGGACGAAAATTAATGTAAATGTGGCTGATGCAACTAAATTAAAATTCATTTCAATAACTTGCTTAACGAATTGTACACTTAGAATATATTCGTATTACATGGTTTTAAAAAAAATTTTGGCTTTGAAGAAAAAGTACTTCACAAAACATAAACTTCATAAGTAATTATTACGAATGAGCTAATGTCATAATGATAGACATCTTGACATCAGAAACTGTTGTTTTCCATGTTCAATAACGAAATGCATTGAATCAATTAATAAATTATTTGAATGCAAACCTATAAAGGTCGTGGATTCAAACAATAGTTCTGTAGTGAAAAACATTTACATCAGCATCTACCTTTACGATTTTATCTAATGATGGACCAATTCCACGGAGTGAATTATTCAGGGCTCACCCCGTGTGGCTAACTAGGCTCACACAGGTAGCAATTTTTGCCATATGTTTGTAGCCATATGAGCAACTTCTTGTTGAGGACTTCTACTCCCTCCTGTATGCAATTTTCCAGCAATCAATGGAATACAAGGCTTAATGAGTTGGTAGACCGAAGCTCAATAGCAGAACCACCCGGGGGTCATGCCGATCCCCGTTCTATCAATTTAAACCCTTGGTAAGGGTTTCAGAAACCAACACAACATAAGTCATGCGCCTTCCTAGAGTTTTATTTGTTACAACAAACAAAGGACTCCTTCCCCTCTTTTCTCGAAAAACAGAATGCCCTGGGTTGGCAAACGCCGAAGCAAAACCTGTTCCTCGGGGGCTCGAACAATAGTTGAGTAGTAGTTTGTCTTTCATTTCGTGCACATGTTTTTCTAACTATCGTCCGCATTTATTTTTATATTTATATGTTGTCAAATGCACATGTTTTAGTTGTTGTCGGGTTATTCTTTTTTTTATAAGTTATGTTTTATTTTCCATGCGGTGTTTTTTTTTTTTTTTTTTGTGAACAATGTTTAACAAAATATAATTAAAATTTAAAGTGCATTCATAAAAGAAAAACAAAAAAATTAAAATCTCAATAACGTACAGTTAAATAAGAAAAAGAAAAAACAAAATATCAACAAGAAATCAAAAACAGCAACACTATACTAATCAGAAAAACCAACAGCAATAATCAATTTTACAAAAGTTTAACTACAATAATGCCACCCAACAAACCATTCAATAACCATTTCTAAAATAAAAAAAAAAAAAATAAAAAATAACACAATAAAACAAAGCAATAAAATAAAACAAAATGAAGCTAAATTAATATAAATAAAATAAAAACAAAAATAACAATAATAATAAATAAATACACGTTAAATTACATGGCCAGATTAGGGCTTTTATGGCCCTTTTTCAGGCATTGTTATCAATTCCTTACCGCGTCCATCAGTTGAAATTACTTTGCAATGCTAGGGGTGCCTGATTAATCGTTGTAGATCATTATAGTATCGAAGGTATATACACTGGATACTATATGATCAACTCAGCAACGATTAATTTCGGTTTTCACCTGCACTGCAAAAATAACATTTGTTTGTTGATCTTCCACCGGGATGACAGGCAACTTTAAAATAGACTTCTGCAACATACGTGGGCTGAGATCGAATTTTTTCTCTGTCTATGCTCACACTTGTCTCCATCGGCCGGATGTTTTCGCCCTGTGTGAGACCCAGGTATCTGAGAATGCTGATCCACAGGATTTTCATATACCTGGGTATCAACTCCTATCCCTCTTTCATTTCCATCGGGGCCTTGTAATTTATGTTCGCAATGAAGTTGTGTTCCAGTGCCAGCAACCATTAGGCATGCTTGATGCAGAATTTACCTGTCTTTGGGTTAAATTCAAAATCAGGTCACACTTTTTGCATTTCGGGTTTCTATACAGAAGTCCAAATGTGGGGAGGGATTCTACCCTTGCCGGTTTCGATGCCCTCTCCGACTCCATATCAAAGATCCTGGAAAGTTGTCCGAGCAGTGAAATCGTTGTTGCTGGTGATTTCAATGTTCACAACTCATCCTGGCTTCGCCATTCGAGTCATACAACTCCAGAAGGCCAATATGTTGAGTTATTCGCTGCGCACAACCACCTAGCGCAATTAGTGAATGTGCCAACGCATATTCCATGTGTTGAAGGGCACCATTCAAACACACTTGACCTATTCCTGACTTCACACCCTGAAAAGTATGAAGTCAAAGTTAGTGCACCTCTCGGCAATTCGGATCATTGCACCATTTCTGCCTCCTTTTTGATCTCTGAACTTCGTAACGTTTCGAAATCAGCTACGAAACGGTCAATATTTATTTACGAAAAGGCGCGTTGGGCTGAGCTCAACCAATTTTATAAGCATTTTAATTGGAAACTCTGCTTTCTAGACAATGACATAAATGCTTCAGCAAAAATGGTCGAGAACATGATATTGCTAGGGATGAAAACATGCATCCCCTCCAAGCAGATTTCGATTAAACCAAAAGCAAAATCGTGGTTTAATCAGACTTGCAAAAATGCAGTCAGATCCAGAGAGGAAGCATTCAGTAACTGGCGTTTAAACAAAACCCCAGACACTGACTTGCTACGCAAAAAGGCAAGATCTTCGTGTGCCAAGGTACTTAGGCGTGAAAAGTTTCTTCACGAACAGCGCCTTCGTGCCAAGGTCCTTGCAGCTCCTCGGGGCAGCAAGACCTTTTGGTCTTTCGTTAAGAGAGTAAAGAACAGTGCTAGTTCATCAGTCCCAACTCTCTTAAAGAATGACCAAGCATTCACCGACCCGGTTGACAAAGCTAACCTATTGGCTGAAATTTTTGCAAGCAATTCCTGCTTGCCGGAAAGCAGTCAACCACTTCCCGAGCTCGAAAGAGTATCTGTAACTATGCCAAGTATATTCTTCCGGGCGCGAGCAGTTAAAAGGGTTTTAGCAGACCTCGACATAAACAAGACTCCTGGACCGGATGGCATTCCAGCACTGGTCTTGAAGCAGTGTTCTTCTACGCTTGCGCGTCCATTAGCACACCTCTTCAGCAAAATTTACCATGGTGGTGAGTTTCCATCGTGCTGGAAGGTTGCTAATGTAACACCAATACCCAAAAAGGGTGAGGTAAATAACCCCGAAAATTACCGCCCAATTGCAATCTGCTCTGCGCTTTCCAAAGTAATGGAAAGTATGGTTAATTACCATCTTATGGGATATCTAGAGTCGCACAAATTACTTTGTGATCGCCAATATGGATTTCGTAAGGGTCGCTCTACTGGCGATCTTATGGCATATCTTTCGGAAAAATGGTGCCACTCAATCCATCATTTCGGTGAAAGCAAGGTGGTGGCTCTAGATATTTCCAAAGCGTTTGACAGAGTGTGGCATGCTGCACTGCTGGCAAAACTTACTGCTTTTGGTGTCGGTAACGATTTCTCTCGGTTTATATCGAGCTTTCTCAGAGACCGCGCTATACGAGTTGTTATAGATGGGGTCTCATCAAACGAGTTCAAGATTAATTCAGGGGTACCGCAAGGCTCCGTTCTTTCTCCTACTCTATTTCTTATTTTCCTCAACGACCTTCTCTATCAAACTTCCAACCCTATCCACTCTTTCGCAGATGACAGCAGCATTTGTCACTCGTACTCTTTTGGTCATAGGCCCAGCCTATCAGAGATCACTGCCAAGAGGCTAAATATGAACGATTCACTGAATAGTGATCTTCTATTAATCTCCGAATGGGGTCGTAAAAACAGGGTCACCTTTAACGCTCGTAAGACCCAATGTTGCTTATTAACGCACAAACAAACGACCGCAAATGCTGCTTCATCTGTACTCATGGATGGTACAAATATTGAGGAATTGGATGCTCTTGATGTTCTTGGAATGAAGATACAGTGTGATGTCCGCTGGACTGAACACATTTTTCATGTATCTAAAGAAGCATTCAAGTGTCTCGGTTTTTTGAAACGGTGTAAGACGTACTTCACTCCATCCGATCTCCTTACTATTTATACCACCTACATCCGACCGAAAATGGAATACAACTCTCATGTTTGGGCCGGTGCCTCAAAGTCTATTTTGGGGTTACTCGACCGTGTGCAGGAGAGGGCGAAGAAGCTCATCAGTGACAGTAGGGTATCCAACTCTATTGATTCACTTGAGCATCGACGTAGTGTGGGGTGCGTTACTCTGTTCTATCGTTACTACAATGGATTTTGCTCTGACGAGATTAGGGATCTTGTTCCCGAAACTCGCACATTTTTACGTAGCACGCGTTCATCGTCTAGAGCTCATCCATTTGTGGTTGATTGCCCGGGGAATCGTACTACGCATTACAGAGAGAATTCGTTTTTCAGCCGCACGGTTCGTCTGTGGAACAAGTTGCCTGCAGAAGTGTTTCCTGTCTGTTATAACGTTGGAAAATTCAAGTCAAATGTTCACAAACACTACTCCCGCTTTCCCCCTCCTCATAACCTATTTTCCTAGTTCTGGTACAATGCACTGCATATGTAGGGGTCATCCCCTGAGTACTGGTCCAATATATAAAAAAAAAAAAAAAAAAAAAAATAAACATGATGATAGATATCATGACATCAGTAAATTTTGTGTTCCATGCTCAATAACGAAATTCGCTGAATCAATTAATGAACTATTTGAATGCGAACCTGTAAAAGAATTCGTGGATTGAAACAATAGTTCAGTAAAATAATTACTGATCGGAAACCACAACATAATACGATATCAAATGTTATTTTTTGATATATGATATACAAATTATTTTTTCAGGAAACAATTTTGTTTATATTAATGTTACTATAATTTTTTCTGTGCTACATAAAGTATGTTTGTGTTACGGCTATCTCTCGAAAGAATTTTGAAAATTTTTTATAGTCACACAAAAGATAAAAATGTTAAATGGTATTACGACCAAGTTATGATGCTTTAATCTTGCATGCTCTTCATGTTATTGGAATGAAATTTCAGTATGATGTTCGCTAAACTGGACACATTCAAGTGTCTTAGTTTTTTGAAGTGGTGTAATAAACTTCACTCCATCTGATCCTGTTTATGTGTTGGGGAGAATTTTGCAAAGAAAATGGTATATAAAAGAGTTGAATAAAAAACACAAAGAAGTCGTTGTCAATTCATAAAGTCTTTATTGAGTATAATTTCATTCGCCTTTTGAAGGAGTCGCTCAGAACCAACTAAGTGCGACAAAAATTCTTATCAGTAGTAGACGTACTTATTATAACTTAACGCAAACATTTCGTATAAAAAAGTTACATCAGAGCAAGAGATTAATGCTGCTTATACAGCAATTAATTGGAGCCGAACCACACGCATGCTCATAAATGTAAAATTCATTATAACTTAATAATTGATCAAAACACTATTTGTGGGGTATACATCTCATTATCCGACAAAAAATTATATACTAATCTTATATTTGGGCCAGTGCTTTAAAGTTTAGTTTGGCGCTACTCAACCGACTGCATTGACTCACTAGAGCATCGCCGCATAGTGATGTGTGTTAATTGGTGCAGTGGATTTGGCTTTGGTAAGATTAGGGATCTTGTTCCCAAAACCCACATATATTACATAGTACACATTGATAGGCCAGGGACCAAACTCCGCTTCGATGCATTCTGAAATGTTCACCAATTTCAGTGTTGACTTTTGATTTTTGTGTCCGCAATGGGGATAATGAATAATTTTGACAGTTAAAGTATACACATAATAATAATTTTTTCACTTCAAAATCTTCGGTGAATTTTGGTTTTTTGTAAAATATTTTGAAGTTGAAAAAAATAGACAAAAGTATAATGTATGTATATTATAATTATCTACTAGAAAACTTGTGTGACACAGTTAATTTGAGAATTCAGCCTGAAGTAACACATTCAGCGCAATAAAATTTGTTGTTTCTTACGGAATCGCTTTTTAATGAAAAGTGAACACTGTGCCTGTCGGTGAATTTTATTTTGAGCGTTCACTGCTAAAAAAAAAAAATTCATGGTTGCGGAATCTGGCTCCAGGACTCATTTATAATTGATTACCTGGTGAATTGGACAACTCATTACAAAGAAAATTCGTTCTTTAGTCGTTTGATTTGTATATGGAACAAGCTTCCCGGCTGGCATTCTTTCCTCCTCCTCATCCAATCGTATTTTCGTGGTTCCAGTTCAATATACTATATATGTAGAAGTCCTACTTTAAGCACTGAACAATTCTCACTTGTTCGATAATTTTTTTTAATCTTTTCATTAGTTAAAACTGTCCTAACTAAAACCATTAATATTTTTCTCAGTGTACATTTCAATTCTCAGCAACTTTGAGAAAACCCATGTTTAAATTTAAATAAAAAAACAAAACTTAATGATGTCTGATTCTTTAACTTTGGAGCAACAGTAAACGCACATCACAGTCAAGTAAATCTTTCAATTGTAATTGTCAGAAGTGCAATCATAAGTAGTCGTGCAGTTTCTTAAAAGAAATCAAGAGAAAAGAGCATTTAAATTGATGTTGATGAGCACTTTTTGCTTCATTGCTTTTTCACTTAAAACCAAAATTTGTTTACAATTTTTCCTCTTTTTTTTTATATCTTTCAATGCATAAATTTATTTCAATCTAATATTCGTACAAAATTTTTATGACAATTTACGTCACTTCTGACGCAATTTTATGGTGTAAATTTTTCTTAGCTTTTTATGATTTATTGATAAACATTCGAAGGCAAAATTCGAAGTGAAATTGAATTGCAAAAGTGTGTCAAAGATTGCTCTACACAAAAAATCTAATTAAAACAAAAAATAAAAAAACGCAACATACTTGAATGGTAAAAAATTTTTACTTGCGCAATTTCAAAAGAATTTCATAAATATCAAAATGCCAAAAGTGCAGTAATTTAATGCAAGAAAACAAACTCTAAGAAATAAGCCAAATTTTTTTAAATTTTGGTAAAACTGTGTAGAAAAACAAAATCTTCGGAAGTTGATATGTTTATTATATAAAATCGCGTGGCCACACATCAAGCTGCTTTGTCAAACCAGTTTTTTCATGGTGTTAGCGAGGAATATCTCACACGTACAGTGAGGGGGAAAACAAATTGTATCGGTATACATATATATACTTTATCGTTATTTTTGAAAAGTGTGGATATGTTTTTTTGAACATCGATACATCGTTCGAAAATTATTCACTTAAAAAATATTGATTTTTCATAAACAAAAAATACTTAGAGAATTAATGAAAGGCTTTCCGAGAAATACAACACTCGATCTCTCCTTTTCAAAACGACTTTAACATGAAGTTTGGTAGAATGAACTTTAATGAAATGAAGTTTGATGGCATATATTTTTTGTACCTACACATTCATTCATTTCATCAAATAGTTTGATGTGTGGCCAGGGCGCTTCAAATGAGTAACCAAC
Organism: Thecocarcelia acutangulata; assembly: GCA_914767995.1. Taxonomy (NCBI): domain Eukaryota; kingdom Metazoa; phylum Arthropoda; class Insecta; order Diptera; family Tachinidae; genus Thecocarcelia; species Thecocarcelia acutangulata. The sequence goes on along the minus strand of OU612096.1, from coordinate 117,006,303 downwards.
TGAATGGTAATCACATTACACATAAAAAAAATGTTATGGCATATTCAATAAATGAGTTTACTGAATCAGTTCATAAATTGTTTAAATGAGAACTTACCTGTAAATGCACATGAAGTTTGGTAAAATGAACTTTAATGAAATGAAGTTTGAAGGCATAAATTTGTTGTATCTACAAATTCATTCATTTCATCAAATAGTTTGATGTGTGGTCAGGGCGTTTCAAATGAGTAACAAACCGAGTGGTAATTACATTACACATAGAAAAAATGTTATGGCATGTTCAATAAATGAGTTTACTGAATCAGTTCATAAATTGTTTAAATGAGAACTTACCTGTAAATGCATCTGTGGATTCAAACAAAACTTTACCAAAATTTGTTGTTGAACGAAATCAACTCTTTTTCAACAACACCACAACTTTTTTTGGTATATATCTTGTCATATAGGAAAAAAGCCCTAAGTTACCAAAAAATCGGCAGCGACTTTTTATATTGTTACATTTTTGTGTTTAAAAACTATTTGCGTATCCTTCAATTGCTAATGAAATAATGCCACTAATGATATTTTTGGTTCTACAAAAATGTGTCATTTTATTTGAAACTTTTCTTTTTGTCAACCTTTTTTTTTGCGATTTAAAAAAGCTTAAAAATAATTGATTTGCGTAACCCAAAGTAGCTACATATTTCCTTAAGAAGTACAATGTCTATGATAATTGTTTCTTGTGAGATTGTTTTGCCGACATCTGCCGCGCTGATTGCAAATTATTCCATTTGAGCAAACTCTACATTAGCTCATAGTTATAACCCCTTTTCAGTTCTCTCCATTTATTATTTAAGAATTCCCATTCTTTTTTTGGCATTAGTCACTTCTAAAAATGTCTCGATATTTAAAACTCAAATTAGTATACAAGTTTTAAATTTTCTAATTGAATTACTACACAAGTCATATAGACCACTTGCATTTGCCAGCCAAAATAAAGGCAAAAATAAGCAACTTGTTTCTATGGCTTTAAAACTAATATCGTAAATTAAAATTGTCACAATATGCGGCCAAGAAAAACAAAAAGATTTTAAAAACATTTCGAAAGTTTTGTAAAGTAGTCCAGCCACACAAAAACAACAATTGCGATTTAAAGCAAAAAAATAAAGGAACAACTAACATGACAGCTTAAAAGACAAATCGTACAATTGTATACTTAATTTTGTGTTACAAATGCTTTGTCGGCAGTTTTGTTGTACTCTTGTTTTTTTAACTATCCAGCTCTAAATGTTTTTCCGTTTTTATTTGAATCGAATTTATGTGAGTTTCTAGTTCCCCTTGTGTTGCTTCAAGATGGCAATTATTTTATAAAGTGGGGAAAAGTTAAATGAAAAATGACATGATTATATGAAAGCGTTACTTTAATCAAATCACAAATAGCCAACAAATTAAGCAATTTTCTTAATTTATGAACGTTTTTGTGGCCAAAACAAATCTCCTAGCAGTTCAATGAAAAATAGCGTGATTTTAAAATTAATTGCACAATATCTGTATAGTAAAGAAAATATGTAAGTTAAAGTCTTGTAGTTCTTGAACAAACGGGTTAATACTAAGTGAACTTATTAGTTCATTCAAAAGCTTTTCGTTCAATAGCAGTTTCATTTCAATTGCTTTCGTCGGTTTCGGTGATTTATTTCAAATGTGTGCAATTTCTTTTTATGGCATGTTCTTTTGTTTAAGGGAAGAGAAAGTACCGTTCATTAAAATGGTCACGGCTCTTCTACCCTACAAGAACTGTGGGGAACAAATGAACGACATTGTTGACCGAAACATAGGACACAAATTTCTAGCAATACAAAAAAAAAATTTACCGAAAATTTCTTATAACACGTTATAAAAAATATTATATACATCCCAGCTAGCATTTTCAATCGTCGAAGACTCTACTGTGAATTTCATGAAGAGGACTTTTGATCGTCGACGAGCTTATATTTTAATCACAGATTGTCCAAAGTAATTTGGACAAACAAAATTTCGTATTTCTGGAGTTTAAAGTAATTTGGACAATCAAAATTTCATATTTCTGGAGTTTATTCGAATTGCATAAATACGAGTATTTATTTCTATCTTTTTTTTTAATAAAATTTTCTAACTATGAGTTATAATGAATTATAAAATGAATTTCCTTATACTTACCATTTATATTTTCACTTACCTAATAGTTACTAGTTATAATTTTCCTATCTATACTTACCATTTTGTTGAAGTAATCCTATATTTACCACTTTAATGAATTAACCCTATACTTACCACTTTGTTGAACTAACCTTATACTCACCACTCTGTTGTTTGCATTGGCAATTCGTTCTAATGTCAGATTTAGATTGCCTGAAATTGATCATTTTCCGGTAAATCAATTTTACATTCGATTTTGCCAAGAGCAGAAGAAGTGCCAGAGCGAACTCTTTCACCTTGTAACCAACATTAAACATATGAAAGAAAAATAAAACCAACACATTGTAAATAAAACTCTTTTCATTTGAAAAGAAATATTAACACTCCTTTTATTTCTTTTCGCCAAACCCATTATAACTAACTCACCCGGAGTTAATTATAATCCCAATTCTGTTTACATAAGACAGAATTGGTTAGCACAAATTTGCTTTTTAGCCCAAAAAACGCAAGTTTGTTCACAGATATCCTTTGCACGAAAGTAAGTGTTACAAAAGCTGATTCTTCTATGAGACTCCTTAAGCAACTCAGCTTAAGACTCTTATGTTAGTCGTACAGGGAATCATTTGAGACTCGTGTAGATAATAGCTTACAACTCCTCAAATGATCAGCCATGTAATCCTTATATGATTCATACATTTTCATACTATATATAATTCGCACTGACCTACCACTATAATCACTACCCACATTTTTTATATTCAAATGGTTGTTGAAAAACTATTATACGCTGTTTGATTCTGTTTATCTATAATATAATTAAATATATAAGTATATAAAAACAAAATAAAATTTTGAATCGCCTAACAAACATTCTATGGTTGTGTGATGAGCGTGTCAGAAAATTTGTAAATAGAAATAAAAATGTAGATGTTTTTGTAATTGTAATTGTTACTCGTCAGATAATCGTCAGAAGATTCTTTTGGGGATTATATATTAAACACAATCGTCTATCAAACAAAGCTGGGATATAACATTTTTGTGAATACGTTGGAAACTAAGATTTGCCTCGATTTAGCTCTTAGTGTGCTTACTAAGTCTTTCACTAAGCGTTTTTAGTCTTAAGAAACACAAGGATTGTGTCAGTTGTGGCCTCTGCATACTATCGCACATGGAATATAGCCAGATTTCTCTTCAAAAGCACAGTAAGGAAACCTTGAACTTGATGTTTTGTTCTCAAGAACAAACTTCTTAAAGATACATTAATCTTGTTTTTTATCCATATCTATAAGAAAGATACATGTTTTATTATTCTTTATGATTTGGTGATATACAGTGGCACATCTCAGCACAGAGAGAGAGAGAGAGAGAGAGAGAGAATTCGTTTTTCAGCCGTACGGTTTGTCTTTGGCACAAGTTACCAGAAAAAGTGTTTCCTGTTGCCTATAATGTAAAAAGCTTCAAGTCAAATGTCCACAAACACTACTCATTCTTTCCTCTCCTCATAACCTATTTTTCTATAATAATTCCAGTGCAATGCCCTGCCTGCATATGTAGGATCCATCCCCTAAGTACTGGTCTATGATAAAAAAAAAATATATGGAGAAACCAGAGCATTGCTTTAAAACTATGATCAGATATTGACCGGTTAAAAGCCAATTGATACCTTAATGGCAGAAAATAGCTCTCAAGTTGCAAAGCCTCAAACAATGATGGTTAGCCAGTAAAATGTATAATGCCCTACGTCTAAGCAAGCGCATAAACAGTAGTCTTTGCTGCAGGGCCATTAGCCCTAAGTAAATCGTCTAGTAACTTAGAGATCAGTGGACAAGTAGATATAGCAATATCATGAGGGACAAAGTTGCAATGGCTTTCAATAGTAGGCGTAACCTGCATTTTTTTTTGCATCTCCTTCGAATTACATTATTAGATTGAAAACCCTTCAAAAATATGTTTTAACACTTAACTTTATATTTTATTATTTTCAAAAAAGTAATGAGAATTAGGAAGTGCAATATTCACATTATACTTCCCAAACACAAAAAAGCATTCTGTATTCTTTTCGTATTTTGTTTTTCTTAATAAGTCTTACTTTTCTTAATAACTTTTATGTGACGTTTATGGGTCACGAACGAGTGATACGTCTAGAAAATTTGTATGAAATACATTTAAAGTATTGAGTATATTTCATACAAGTTTACTGAACCTGTTATTCTTTCATTTAATTTATAATTTAAAAGTATCAACAAGGAAAACTTAAATATTTAAACAATTGAGATTACTATTATTTATTTTTATAGCTACTAAAATTTATTTTTTACAGTCACTTAGCAGTTGCTCCAGCGATTTTTCAGCTGCGTTTTCCATGTTAATTTAACTTTATCTTGACATAAATTTTTGCCACGCTATGACCAGCCAAGTGTCGAATTCTTTTAAGAGGAAGCATAATTGATTGCTTTGGACTATCGCGTGCATGTTCACAAACAGCGTTACTGTGCATTCTAAATTAGCGCGTTAAGCGTAATTTATTTGCCAAAAATCTTCATGTACATACAAAATGTATGAGACTAACCCAAATAGCGCTGCGTCAATGCTTTGCAATTGGAAAATCTAATTTTAAGAGCTTAAGAGAGAAAGCTTTACTATCTCTCAGTAAAATTCGCTTCAAAACAAGACGAATTTATACAGGTGAATGCAAGCGGAAAGGCGTATTCAGTACTATGTATTTTATTATTGTAAAACATATCGTGAATGTCAAAATCTAAATTCGCCGAACATTGTTCAGCTGGGAAAAAATTTTATATAAACTTTAAATATAAACTTTTATAATTGTTTGTAATTAAAATCACAGATTACAATAGTTTTTCACTTTTAAATTCACACAAATTTCTTGAAATTGCACTAAATGATACAAAAAAATTTTCAGACTAAAATGGCGCGAAAATTTTTGTAAACAAAAAAAAAAAAAAAAAAATTTGACAGTCTCATTGGAAAAAACGCGAGAAGCAAAAAATAATCACCTGGGCTGTCAAGTTCACCTAGTAATGAATTCGCCTTGCTTCAAAACAAATGTTACTCATTTTTTGCGGCCGCTAGTAATTACACTTTAGCTGCTTTCAGACTAATTTAGCGATTTTATCAGTTTTTATTTTATCTACTCAGGGAGTTTTATCAAACAAGATTAGTGAACAATACTGTTCATGACACAACTTTAACGTTTTTATGTAAGTTACTTACTATAGCGTTAAATCTAAGCGTTAAGTAACGTTGCGCTTTACGTCCTTAGCTAGGTTGCACACTGTTAATCTTATCTGCTGAAGTTTTAATTCGTTAGCGCTTGATTATTTGTTCATTATTTACTAACGATGTCAAATGCCAGCAGTTCTGCAATTAAGGCAAACCATTAAATAGGCGAAAGGTTGAACGGTTTTTTCGCCGCATAGTGACGGCAAATGTTGTTGTTGAGTGTGTTAAGTTCCCGAAGCAGCAATCTTTCATAGATAAAGCTAAAAGGCAAAATATAGTATAGGGTAACGATAGGTGTTGCAAATCATATATGCTCTTTACATATCTCTCTGTTTCCCCTATCAAGCGTTTGAGTTTTTCGTTTCGATTTTATTTTTTTATTTAATGACTTAGTGTAATTAACTAAATATTTCTTCTCTTCTGCTGCTTCTACTTTTCATGTAACAAAATTATTATGTTCGAAAAATTTTCTAGAAAAATGTGTATATTTTGTGGTTTCATTTGATACATAACAAAATCAATTAAATTAATTAAGCCATATCAAATGATTAATGAATATTTACATAAATTTGTGTTGTTTAATATGAGCATGAAAGTTTTATGAACTCCATTCTGGCCATAAATCTGTCACACGTTCATGCAAAGCTGATAATTTATGTGTTTTTTCTTTGATTTTGTTATTTTTTTTTTTTTTGGTTTTTTTGCAATATGTCAATTAAATTATAAATTTGAATAGAAAATAAAAAATAAATGTCATGTAATTATAGTGACTTTTTTTGTGTTCAAATTATTAACACTTTAAATAAAACCATGGACATTAAAGGCATTCATAGTAAGTGAACTGTATAACAAGAATATTGTTGGTTTTTTATTACTTAAATCTTTTTAATAATACTATACAAAGAGCTTAGACCTCTCTTGTTGTGGTTGGCGATTTCGAAAAAGTGCTTGAAGTAGTTTTGCAATAGGTTAATTTTTAAAATAAATTATGTTTTATAGCAAAAATTTTATGTTTTTATTTAATTCTATGACCATCATCAAAGTAGTATAACTTTCATCAAAGTATTATAACTTTCATTCACAATAAAAAAGATGACAATGATAATATAATATGGTTTTCATGCTAATATTATTAAAACTTTTACCAAATGTATGGTTGCATAATAATATGGTTCTTGGATGTACTTAGTTTAGCAAAGAATATTTCAGACTGGAACCATGTTATTTGGTTGTTTTCAACCCTACAATTCAACAATAGTATATTGCCCTTAGAATATTGTTATCCCAACCATATAATTTTTTCTACGTGCACTGTGTACCAAAACACTAGATTTGCTACTTTCTGACTTATGACGGTCTGGCACAAAGTAGTGAGTTAAGACATTACACTCAAAGTACTGCCACTACTTTTTCCCGCATTTCTGGTAGCATATGGATTCCGTGCCAAAAGAACTACTCCGGCTTTGAGGTAAAGAATAAATCAAGCGAATCTGATACCCCGGTCTAAAGTCAAGCGTACTCCATGAAGGGCATTCTGCATCAATCGAAACAAATGTTAGTCAAAGGGGCAAGGCTTGAGCTTTAAAGCGGGTGTGCAAAAATTTTCCATCTACTTTTAAACTAGTTGTTGACCAGTCTTGCAATCTGTGACGGAGCGTTGTCATGATGATGATTCTGATTGCTCTCTTCAAACGAATTAATCTCCTATGATCATCTGACCTGATTTCAGCAGCTTATAATATAAAACATCCTTCTGATCCCACCAAATACCGGGCATTACCTCGGCGTTAATTTGGCTGCTTGGCCGGGCTTTATAAATGCCTATTTGCGCTTGTAGCAAAACGATGCAAATATGACTTCTTTTTTTTAGCGTTCAAACATCATTTTCGGCATGTAAAATCGCTGGTCCACGTCTCTCGACTTCAATTAATTTGAAACCCAATTTCTTTGCTTTTGAATGAATCCTTTTTAAACGTGGAAAACTGGCTTGATGTGTGACTGTCAAAGACAATGCAAGTTCTACTTATGTTCAAAGTTCTACTTATCTACAAAGACTGTTGTCTTTGTCGAATAAAGCTTTCAATTCCTTAACCTCTAACTTTTTCAGCTGAACAGGCCGCTCCTTAACTTCTTCGAAATCACCACTTTTGAATCAAGCAAACAATCGTTTACAAGTATTTTGACCATAAGCTTTAACCTACAATCGATAACTTTCAGCAGGCGTCATTGCACAAATGAAAAAAAGTTATCAGACTGCCCCTCAAAAGAACTTTTTTAGGCAGAAAATTTGACAATAGTTCGAACCTCTTGGAAAACCGGTCAAAAAACACTAGAAACATTGAGGCACCGTACTTTGATCTGAACAGTGGCTCTATGAAATCGGCGCATACAGTTGCCCAAGTTTCTTTAGTAATATATATTAGCATTTTCCCGGCGGGTAGCTGTTGACTCACTTTGTATTTTTGACAGGTTTCTCACTTGCGGACATATCAGCGAGTAATAACGGGTGGCAATTCGGTTGCATGTTTGTCGTTGGAAAAACTGAGCGTTTACACTTTGATGTCTATTGAATACTGATAGATAAATGTTTGCTTTATGTGCTTTTCGATTTTTTACTAAATTTTGAGCAAAAACAACGTTGCATGGACATCGCTCAGGAGCTGTTGAGCATCGTCAACGACGATCCAGATTTTCTCAAAAACGTCATAACTTTTTTTTTAAAGCATTTTTTTATTTATTGAATCTTCAACATGAACTAACAATAAGTATTCAAATCTTAATACTAAAAGGCCATAACTGATGACGAATCATGGGTGTATGGCTGTGACATTGAAACCAAAGCCCAACCATCTTAATGGAAGCGTCCAGAAGAGCCAAGACCGAAAAAAGCACGTCAAGTTCGCTCAAATGTGAAGGTTTTGCTTAGCATTTTCTTCGACTGCAATGGGGCGTTGCTTTATGAATTCTTGAAACAAGGTCGTACGATTAATAAGGAATACTACCTTGAAGTTATGCACCGTTTGGGCGAAGCTATTTGTCACAAACTCACAGAATTGTGGAAAAAATAATTATGGATTTTGCACCATGATAACGCACCAGCTCACATATCGATGCTTGTGCGCGAGTTTTTTGCCAAAAACAAAACTGTTATCATGGGTGAACCACCCGACTTGGCCCCCGCTGGCTTTTCCCTCTTTCCAAAAGCAAAGACATTGATGAAAAGAAAGCGCTTTGCTACGATTGAGGAGATAAAAGAAAATTCGAAACAGGAGCTGGCGGACGATACCAAAAAGTGCTTTTCAGCAGTGTTTCGAGGATTGGAGAAAACGCTGGCATAAGTGTATTATATCTGAGAGGGACTACTTTAAAGGAGACAAGATAGTTATTGATGAATAAATGAATACTTTTGGGAAAAAAATTAAAAATAATGGTTAATTTTTGATCAGCCCTCGTATATATGTTATTATTGCCACAAACCATGTGATAGTTGCGCCATGTGTTGTCCAAACCGACATTGCTAACTTGTGTACCAATTTTTAACACGTTTTAAATTTCTCTTAAAGCTGCTTATCCTAAAAATAAAATAAGCTATAAATCATAAAACATCGTTATCGTTGTCAAATGCCAATTTTGGAGTCAAAGTAATCAGGCCGGTAAAAGCAGATGTGATCTCAGCGCATCAAAATCCATATCGTCCACATACTTTTGTTTAAAGGACAGCCATAAAATGTTGTTTAGTTGAATAGTGTTATGAAATGTGAAAAAATAATAGCTATTAAATTAAAATTTGCTAAAAGCTTTTTATAAAACGAATTATAATTTAGACAGATTTGTATTCATTTTAAGTGCTTTTAATTATGAAAAATATTTTATTTCAAGGCATTTATGTAAAAGTTTTATTTATAAAAATATGCGCTAAAATATAAATGACATACATGTTTGCTTAAACACACAGAAATCTATTTTCATTAATTTAATTAACTACAACATCGTTTTAAATTAATTAATTCAACAACAATTGTGTTTGCTTTTGAAAAAGAAAAAATTTAAGAATTTCAGCACTCAATACAGTATTTTGTGCTGCACAAAGTGTTGAAATATAAAATTATCATAAATTTTTCAAACAGCCAAATGCGACAAAGTGATTTAACTATCGCATGTCGTCGCGCTCAAAACAAAATATCATATTAATCAGAAGCGAAAAAAATTCATATTTTTTTTAGCCAGCAGCAAAAAAGCTGCCATAATGATAAAAAATAATAAAACTTTTTTTTTTGTTTTTGTCTGTTTGCATTGAAATGGCATTAAATAAGCCAAAATTTTGTATGCAGAAGCAATAAACGGCTGCGTATGCAATGAAATGCATCTAAACAAAACTGAAATAAATTTGAAATAAATTGCTTACATTAGATGAAGTGACAGTCGGCTGGCGGCTGCTGGCTGGTGGCTGGTGGCAGACAGATTGCAGATGCAAGAGGTGTAAGCTTAACATCTGTAAATTAGCCTAAAGTAATGTTTAGCATAAGTTTGTGTTAATTTCGGCTAAAAAGTTATTTTTTATTTCACTATGACAAACATAAACAGATAAATTTTACATAAACAAATCTATATATAATAAATTATAATTAGAAAAACACATATTTCAAATATGAGATAACTTGTTTAAGGAAATAAAGTGAAGAAATTAAAATTTATATTAAATTTATGCTGTTCACACTCTGTGCTTATTTATAATAGCGCTTTGAAATTGGAGTAGAACCCTGAAGACCAGATTTTTATCTCTATTTAATAATTTCTATCAACTAGATTTATTTAAAATTTTTGAAGCACAACTAGCTGAAATAAAATAGCTTTCAGATTAAAAGTAATTTCAAGAATTAGATGATTTGTATTAAAAGATTCATGAATTTGAGTTAGCAACACTGCTTTTTATATGATAACTCATTTAACAGCTGATAGTTGCTTTTTGTTTAGTATCCATAAATAAAATCTGGAGAATTGTAGTTATTTATGTAAATAAAACAAATAAATAAAAAGTTAAATAAAATTTAATTGAAAATTGTTTAGTTTGGTTTGACATTTCATTATACGAATACATATGATGAAGTTAACTCATCTAACTAGTCATTTACTGCAATTGGTGATTTTAGTTCAGCATTAAGTGTTTTCATTTAAGTTTGGAGGGATTTTAATATTCCACTTGTATGCTACTGTTTCGTTATTACTTCTCATTAACAAAATTGTTTAATATGTTCCCTGGTTTAAGAGGTTTACAACTTGAAGTTAGCAACACTCATTTTTAAAACAAACTGTTTAACAACTGATAGTTAAATTTTGTTTAGTTTCACATTCAACACTAAGCGTTTTCATTAACAAAATTGTTTAATATGTTGCCTGGTGTAAGAGGTTCACAACTTTAAGTTAGCAACACTACTTTTTATGACAAACTATTTAACAGCTGATAGTTAAATTTTGTTTGGTTTGACATTCAAGACTAAGCGTGTTTATTTAGGTCTGGAGGACTTTTAATATTCCACTTGTATGCTACTTTTTCGTAATTAATTCTCATTAATAAAATTGTTTAATATGTTCCGTGGCTTTAGAGATCCACAACTTTAAGTTAGCAACACTGATTTTTAAAACAAACTGTTTAACAGCTGATAGTTGAATTTTGTTTAGCTTCACATTCAACACTAAGCGTTTTCATTTAAGTACGGAGCGCTTTTAATATTCCACTTTTATATCAATTTTCGTAATGCTTTCACAATTAATTCGCATTAACAAAATTGTTTAATATGTAGCGTCCTTTTTAAATTTCACAAGTTTAAGTTTGCAACACTGCTTTTTAGGGTAAACTATTTATCAGCTGATAGTTTTGACATTTCGCTGTGGATGTACTTAGGCCAGAACAACGCTTGCAAATTGTTGACATTTTTGTCAAAACAATGGCTCTGTTCGTCAACTAATAATATTGGTATTGAATTTCCAATAAAATCTTTGTTCTCCAATAAAACCTATTGTTGCACTTGGAGTAAGAATAATCCACCAGATTTTGTTAAAACGCCATAACGTCCACAGGATATTAGTGTTTGCTGCACTTTTTTGGCTGGCGGAGTCACTGGTATATGCTTTCGATCGGTTTATTATCTTTTGCCTTGTGTAAAGTCACTTGACTTACGTCGAAAAACTAGAGACAATTGAACGTAATACGTATGTGTAATTGATTTGCAGCAACACCTGTCATGAAAAGCCTAATCAGAAGATGGTCAAATTCCACGGAATACCAATTTACCGCAGGAGGCTGCTGACTTCTGAGTTTCACATTGGTGGCAACTTTTCGCTTATGTTTGTGCTCATATGAACAAAGAGTTTAGTTCGGGTCTCGTAATTTCTCCCGTATGCAATTCTACATAAAGTCACAGGAAGTCTAGGCTTCGCAAGTTGGTGGCCTTAAGTTCTTAAAGATATTCAACTCTTAACCAACTCACCCGTCTTTCCCCTCACTCATAGAACACGTTTCGTAGGTATAACAATTTTTTGACTTTATTATATGCAACATTATATGATTTTGTTGTTGTTTTTGGACCAACGTAAGGCTTCATTCGTGTTATGAATATTGTTTCATTAAAGAATAAGAATTGAAAAATAGAATGAAACTTGTTCGTTTATGAAAAAAAGAGTCTGTGACGAAATCGAACCTCCGACCTCGAGACTGCTCGATCATTCTCCTAAATCACTATTGAGTATATAATAAAAGTCTTACATTTACGAAGTATTGCCATTATATTTACTACACTGTTTAATAGCTCTAACGACATTCTTACAAAAGTTTTTCGTAACATGAATGAATCTATTTTTGTAATATTAATGAAGTTGAAAAAAATAATAAAGTGGTGTTACGTAAAACTTGCATCCCATTAATGAAGCTTTCATCACCAAAATGAAACTATTCATGGTATTAACGAAAGAATGGTGAAGGAAACGGTTTCATGCCGGTAACGAAACGTTTTCCTTTCAGTGTACTTCTAGTTCCTTCTGTTACATATATCTGGTGCAAGGCAATGTCAGCTCGAGAACTATAAGTAGTTCCGCAAAAACCGGTCATGCACTGTAATTACCAGCGAATGATAATTGCTTACGCAGCGGTTCTAGGTCCAAACCACAACATTTCAGCCTAGATGCAGGCAGCTCAACCAAAAGATTGGCATCAGGATAATTTGTAAAATTTAATTTTCTGCAGGCATTTTGATACCTTTTCCATTAATGAACACTTGGTGAGGGGCTTCGCAAGTCCCAACACAACCTAAGTCATGCTGGGACTTCCTAGAGTTTTGAGCTACCTCTATCGGGATATAGATATAACCCCGGCAATCACAGCGCAAAATTATAAATACGCCCAGGTAAGATCTGGAAGAGTTATTGACCAAATACGGTACAAATGAGGAAAAAAGTTTGTCAAAATTGATATTTCAGATTAAGGTTTGTACATGCCAGTCGCGCCGGCCTCAATATCGAAATCAATTCATCTCGTTTAATTATAAGTCAATAAGTCTCGTTTAATTATAATTAATATATTATTCTCTATTTTCTTATGATTTAAACTTGTGTAACTTTATAGAATTAAAAAAATTTTAGCTTTAATACTTCATCGTGCTGAGGTGAGCCGTTGAAAGAAGTCTCAGTGTTTCAATTCAGCTCTGATGCAACGCATCAATGATTTCATATTTTGACCATATGAATCAACAACAACTAACAGCCAGACAAAGTGGCATAACTGGCTCATGTTAGATGAAGTAGAAATCCGCTCTAAAATCACAGAAAATATTTATGCTTTTTTTATAGTTTATTCTAATATTATTTTTAAAGTTTATTTTAAATCACTTTTGTTGGCTGGCATCGATCGCTTCCTTATGAAGAGAAAAAAATCTTGAAACTATTTTTATGCTTAAAAATCTAAACAAGTGACCAACCAAAAGAAATAATAATGAAAACTACAAGTGGCGGCTCATCATCGTCATCGGCAGATTTTAATGAGATAAAAACACTGGATAAAACACTTTTTCTAGCAGTCGTCGTTCGAGTCAGGCAGGCATCAAAAATATTGTATCAAATATGCTGGGCACGTTTCACTCAATGGACAAATGTTTTGCTGGCTGGCCGACAAACTGACGGACTGGTTACTTGAATGGAAATCTTGCAACTAAATTTAATAAAATACAAAGTGTACAAATTCTGTATTTTTTCTACTTCAAGTGGTTTTCTTTTTATTTTTGTCCTAAATCTCAAAGTGTCAGCAATAATTGAAATTGAAATTTGTTTTTTTTTCCTTGTTAAGATTTTTGTGAGGCAATTGTGAATAAAAAAAAGTTCTCTAATACTCAGCAATACATGGCTTGTGTTTTTATAAGACAAGTGTTTGTTTGCTTTCAGATTGTAATTATGATATTTTATTCATTTTGATTTGGTATACAGATTACTAAATACTAAACTACAAATGCTATCTTTTAATAAAAAAAAAACAATAATAAATATTTCCATTGTCTTGTTAGAAACAAAAATAAACTTATGCAAAATAATATCAGGATGTTATTTTACATATAATTTAATTAAACTACATAAATTTATAAAAATGTTTGAAACCAAACAAAAAATTTATTGATTCTTTACTTTTTAATACATTGTTTGTTTCCAATCAGGGCTGTTTGGTATAGCATGACTGTTTTAATGTTTTAATTGGAAACACGCCAGAAGCAACGACTTTAGCCTGGCTACAGAGAATTCGACTCCACCCGAACCGCGCACAAAAACTCTAGCAACTCTTTAAAAAATGTGCTTGCTCTGCAAAATACTCATGTCATAAAATGTTTAATATCTGGAAGTTTTGTAACACCACCATAAATGCAACTTACTTTAGATTGTTCAGCTGACGAAGCGCTATTTTATTTAAAGTGACGGAATGAGTCTAAATTTTTTTAATATTTGTCATATCACAATTTCATAACTATTTTCTTGAAAAATATAAAGGGCTTTCATGAACGGTAGTGAAAACTGTGCGAACGATGCAAATAAGAAAAAAAGCATCATAGCAAATGCAAAATGGATGGGATTTTGCCGATTACGGCTGTGCAAATTAACCCATAGTGAGGATTTTTTACTAGAAAAAATCAGGAACTCTTACCCGGCTAGGCGTAACACCGAGGTAAAATCTGCTTCCCGTGGAGACGTTGAACAGACAGATGTGAGTGGTGAAATGAAAATGAAGATGTGAGTGCTGAATTGAAATCATCTTCATATATTGTTTCACACATATCATAATAAAAACTATCTTCTATCATAATAAGAAAATTATCTGAAAGCTTTCGTGCGTTTTTGTTAGAGCATTCTTTATAAATAAATTCTCTTGTTGTATTTTTACAATGTTGTATTTTTACAATGACCAGTGACGAAGTAATAGATGGGTCTTCCATTATGCACCTACAACGTTTAATTGTAAACGGCTGGTAATCAGAGATCGCAACCGATCAACCAAAAAAGCTCTTCAAAATCGAGAGCACAAGTTTGCAAGCTCAGATTTGCAAGCAAATACTCGTATTAACAATAGCATTTTATGCTTTTCGCGCGGTACTGTTATTTGTTAAAGTCACTTTTATACACTATATATAATTCACAGTAAATTTTCCAGTTTTCTGTAACTGCGCATGTTTGTCAAAAATAACAATTTACCAACGTTTTATAGTATTTGTTTTCACTCTTGCGTTTTAGTTGCAATTGACATAAAATGCAATAGTTCACATCAGCTGTTTTATACTGATTTTCTCCCATTTGTCTGGTGCGCTAATATGTGTAATACGTTTGGGGTGCGTTACTCTGTTCTATCGTTAATACAATGGACTTAGCTCTGACGAAATTAGGAATCTTGTTCCCGAAACGCGTACATTTTTACGTAGCACGCGTTCATCGTCCAGAGCTCATCCATTTGTGGTTGTGTGGCCCGGTAAATCGTACTACGCATTACAGAGATAATTCGTTTTTCAGCCGTACGCTTCGCCTGCAGAATAAGTTGCCTGCAGACGTGTTTCCTGTCTGTTATAACGTTGGAAGGTTCAAGTCAAATGTTCACAAACACTACTTCCTCTTTTCCCCTCTTCAAATCCTATTTTCCTAGTTCTGGTACAATGTACTGCATTTGTAGGGGACATCCCCTGAGTACTAGTCCTTAATAAAAAAAATAAAATAAAAAATATAAATAAATAAAATTTTTGCACTGTAAATGCAGCCTGAAATTTATAGAAGTAAAGTATTTTTTGGCTTACTTTTCAGGTATGCAGTTTATAGTGAGGAATACGATAAGCACGCATTACACAAAGTATAATTTTAAGGTCTCAGTGGCTTTTAAAATTTTTATTTATTACAAAAAGTTTTTTTTTCAAAACGTTTTTGTATTACTGTAAACAAATGCAGATATTTGAGAACTACTGATAGCTCTGCTCCAGAATAGTGTTCTAGAAATAAAAACATATATGCGAGCCCTCAACAATCCTCATATCTGACCACCGTGAATCCCCTTATTATAATTTTTCTTGTCACTAACTAACTGGCTGACGATGTCGTTTCGTAAACGTTCGTCATAATATTAAAGGTCGAAAAACCTATTCCTATGCCCTTTATAAGCTTTATTTTTATAAAAATGTTTAATAAATATATTCAGTATTTCGTTTTCCGTTTTAATACTTCTTCAGGAAAATAATTGTTATAAAAAACAAATTATAACACTTATATTCCTGAAGAAGTTTTCCAACGGAAAACGAAATACGAGTATTGCATAAATTTATTAAACATTTTTATAAAAAACGACCTCGAACATTGCGAATTATTAAAAGAAGAAAAAAAAAAAGTTCACATTTAATTGTAAACTTGTTACTAAATTGAAACAAATTGGTATAAACACTGGTTTTATTCATCCCTTTTGCCAGTTTCCGATCACAATATTTACTAATTGGAAAAGCCTTAAAAATTTCAACAAAGGATATTTGCATTTCGTGTTATTACTCAGATAAAAAAAAAATAAACAACGGACCACAACACCAAATACGAGTAATATATTTTCGCTTTTACCTTAACATCCTGTTAATGTGTCAAAATGCGAATTAATGTTGCGTGCCACATAATCCTGTTAAAATACACTTTGTTCATAGACCGTAAAAATTAAACAGAATGAAAAGAGCATTAAGAAAATATAAGTATGTATGTGTTTCATTAAAGGTATTTGTTTAACGCTTGTTGGCCAACAGAAAAAGGCATAATCGTATAATAAAAGTTCAACTAGTTAAAACTTTTAGCACTATCATATACACCAGGGACTCTTTGTACGGAATTATATTCGTTTACGGTTAGTCTGTGAAACAAGTTGTCTGCAGCTGTGTTTCCTGTCAGACATAAGGTTGGAAAGTTCAAGTAAAGGGTCCACAAAAACTACTTTTCTTTCCTCTTTCGCTGAAGCTATTTTTATAGTGTGCTTGAGAACTGCTTCCAGAGAAAAAATTGGACATTGCTGGCTGCGTTTCTATTATCTTGATTGATTATTTGATTTTATGCGATGTGTATATACATACATATAATGTTTTCCTTTTAATGCTGCGTCAAAGTGTTTATGGGTGTCGTTATTGAATTTTATTTACCATAAAAAATAGCTGAATAATCAGATATGGAAAATACTTTATTTATAAAATAACTGCTCCCATAAAATGGCAGAACTTCTATATACAAAACGAGGGATGTTATATTTTTTGGCAAAGAAAAATAAATGGGTGGCAGAGATAGTGACAAGAAAAAGGTTTTTATGTTTAAAAGAAACTATCAGACCTGGAAACCTAAATTAACAACGCTTTAAACATCATATGTTATGTTATATTTAGTTTTGGGGATGCCATATGTTTAAAGTAGTTCGAGCTCATTATTAGTATTATTATATATGTATATGTATATATATTTTTTTCTATTATCAGAACAAGTTTTTTCTTTTTTTTTAACTTCATTATTTTATTTATTGAATCTACATAAAAAAATGTAATGACAATAAGTATTCAAATCTTAATACTAAAAAAAAAAATTATGATTAAAGTCCTGCCAGTGCTGGACGAAAATTTATTTTTATGCGAATATTATTTCAGAATTCAGTCATCTGTTTAGAGCTCTAATGGTAGCCAAAGTATCCCTCCTTCTCAGACGGGTATGACCACCAAAATTAAGAATATTAGCTGCAAGAGGATTTGGATGGAATTCAAGTTTGTTAATATACCTTGTCGCGTACTTCACAAATTCAGATTTCACAAAAGGTACGTTCAGATCTGCGTGGATTCGTGAGTTTTTAACGTACCATGGAGCATCTGTAATTCTACGGAGAATTCTATTTTGACTTCTTTGAATTTTCTCAATGTTGGATGCCGAGGCTGTGCCCCATAATTGAATCCCATAGCACCATATTGGCTTTAGAATCGAGTTGTACAGCAAAAGTTTACAATCAAGCTTCAAGGTCGAATTTCTGCCTAGTAGCCAGTTAATTTGCACTGCTTTCAATTTCATCTGCGTTACTTTTGCCTCGATGTGCGACTTCCATGTTAGTCTACGGTCAAGATGAATTCCGAGGTATTTGACTTCACTGTGTTGAGGTATTACTTTATTGTTAATAGTAATGGGTGAGCATGTTCCTAGACGCAGTGCGAATGTAACATGGGCACACTTTTGTTCATTAACCTTGATTTTCCAAAGCTTGAGCCATTTCTCTAGTTTGTCGATATGTTCCTGTAAGTTTATTGATGCTTGCTGGTGGTTACTATGTATGCTAAGGAATGCTGTATCATCTGCAAATGTTGAAGTGTGAACGTTGGTGCTTGTTGGCATGTCAGATGCGTAGATCAAATATAAGATAGGCCCTAATATGCTGCCTTGGGGAACTCCTGCTTCAATAGACTGAGCGGGGCTTATGAAATCGCCTTCTTTTACTATAAATTGGCGACAATATAAATAGCTTTCTAAAAGGTTATGTATGTTTGCAGGTAAGTAAAACTTTATTTTATGCATTAAGCCATCGTGCCACACTTTATCAAAAGCCTGTGAGACGTCGATGAATAAGGCGGAGCAATATTTTTTATCATCAAATGCCTTTCTTATGACGTTAACTAACCTGTGTGTTTGCTCAATGGTGCCATGTTTCGCTCTAAAACCAAATTGGTGATCAGGAATACATTCAACCTTATGAAGCATTGGATCCAACTTCGCCTTTAGCAATTTTTCGAAAAGTTTTGATATTGTTGACAGTAGACTTATTGGACGGTATGATTCTATTTTCGTGTGATCCTTCCCTGGCTTAGGAACCATTGTTATCATGGACACCTTCCACTCTGCAGGGTAATACTCAAGTCGTAAAATAGCATTAAAAATAAAAAGAACAATTCTTTTAGCTACACGAGGCAGCTCTACGAGCATTTTCAGAACAAGTGAATTTTTTATTATTATTATTACTTTTTCAAATTTTTTAAAGAATTTTTTGAGAGTGGTGTTTGTCTCTCATTAGGTGCACACGTCTTTTGTTACTGCTGTCCGTATTTCCAATATGTGTATGTTCATTAATTGAATTCGTATGAGACCGAATTGCACCGTAATAGGTAGCAAGTTGTGTACACGTTATTTTTTTTTTTTTGCCGTTGTCCGTATTTTCGTCATATATGTATGTTTATTACTAATTTCGTATGAAATGGAAGTGCACCGGAATAGGTAGCAGTATGTGTACACGTGTTTCTTCTTTTTTTTATCTTTTTTTTCACCGTTTTTCTTTATATGTTCAATATTAATATTATTTTTAATGAACTTCATTGCCTTGTGGTGTGGAAGGTGTTGGTCTAAATTTTGCTAATCTGAGCAGTGTCGAAGGTACATATATACACTGGACACTGATCAGTTTTGGCTAATTTAATTCCAACATTTTAAATGCTGCAATAGAGGTTGTTTCAGTCTTTCTTGTTGTTATCGTTAACATTTCGCGAACACTACTCCCTCTTTCCTCATCATCATACCCTGTTTTCCCAGTTCCAGTACAATGCGCTGCATATATAGGGGTCACCCCATGAGTACTGGTCCCAGATAAAAAAAAAAAAAAAAAAATCGGATTTTCTAAGCTTATATTACTTATTTATATTAAGAACCAAATTTGAGTTAATCTATTTTTGAATTTAATAGTCACAAGCCTTAATTGAATAATTATTGTGATTTTTTGTTTAGTTAAAGATTTTGTGACATAACTTAACGATTTTTGACGAAAGAGCAAACATATTCTGAACTTAAAACTGAAGTTTTGTAACTTTCCGGTTCACATTTTCGTATCGAGTAATTCCCCAAGAAGCTCCACAAATATCGTCAAAAAAGCCGATAAGTATTGATATTTTAACTTATATTTGAAAAATAAAGTGGCCTTTACGTAAGTACCCAATATTAAAAAGTATAAGTATTTTGTTTTGAAGTTGAAAGTGGCGTTCACTCAATTGGTACCCGAATCCCCTAAGGTTATCCCCAACTTTCAATTCCTCGCCCGGTTTATCCGCAAACCAATAATTTTATTGTTAATTTAACCTAGCGATTTAGCAGGTTACCATACTATAAAACTTTAAAATACAATATGTAAAAGTTGTATATTTTAAGCTGGTTTCGAAAAAGGAGAGAAGACTTGCAGTTAATCATAGTATATTTAAGCTCATCCGAGTTTATTGCTGGAATTATTTTATTTGATTAAAATACTTCTTAATGTGCTGAAGTTTATTTTTCACTTAATGCTGAAACCATCCTCGTTTTATAATGGATACTGTCATTGAGGTTGGATGTGGTTGGTTTACGCATGTAAGTCTGTATGTGCGTAACTGTGATAGCATAATTTGTTTGCGGGGATTATTAATCATAATAATATCTATTAGACTAATTAATTTCTGTGTTAAATTAAGGCCTGTTTATAATAAAGCTATTAAATAAGCGAAATTTTTTGTTGTTGTTTTAAGTTTTTCCAAAATTTTATTTGATAGAATGAATATAAATATCTACATGGGGCCTTTGATGACTAGAAATATGCAGTATACCTAAAATTGTACTATTTTTCACTGTATGGGAAATTGTAAAGATAATTTTTGCTTGCTTACTTGCAGTATTTGACTCTGATGAGGAAACTTTTTCAGCAATAAATTTTCACCTACTTATTACTCAAAAAAGATGTTAATGAAAAAACACTTTTATTGTTATGAAGGATTGAAAAACTGTTAGTGCATTTTTATATTTATGTATTCTGAAAGAAAAACGCTTCGTTATAGAAATGAAACTGTTCCGTTCATCATTTTTTCGTTAATACCACGGTAAGTTTCATTGCTATTATGAAATCTTTAATAATCTCCTCGCAAGCACACAGTAGAATTATCGTAGCTGGTCCATCTCAGCCTAGATATTCGGCAGGTAATCACACTAGACTGCTTAAGACATAAGCAGGCTCTAGAAGCTGACGTTGTACCTGAGTCTTATAGTTGTTAAGCGGGATTTCAGCCATCCCATCTATAACCCCTTACTGCTGTTATTGCATATTACTGACTTAAAAATGTTAGCTTAGCTGTCAATATCTCTAGGACCTTCCCTGTTTCTGTCACATCTTAGATACAGTTTTAGTTAAAATGATTAAATCTCTGAGTTACGAAGCCAAAAAAACAGCAACTTTAAAATGCCAGTGTGGCCAAATCAAAATAACTACAAAAAAGTTACAGACCTCTAAGCACAAAAAAAAAAAAACTAAACTAGTGCGTTGTTAATTTGAAACTTGATATTTAGTTATTTACTTTATATATGCACATATATAGTCGTATATATGTTTATGTCTATATATGACCATATTTTCATGCATTTTTATGATTAGAATTTTTCCTTTGAGCATCAACATGGATTACTATTCTGTTTTTCTTTTGTAAGTTATGTGAATTATAAATGTTCCCATAAGAGCAGCGATGGATGCACTGTTGCAGACAATAAACACTTCGACAATTAAAATGAAAATATGTACATTTTCTAAAATCAATATGTTCGTGCATATGTACGAGTATGTATGTTTGTAAAATATTTTTAATGGAAAACATTTCAATTTTAACAGGAAATATAAAACCCTGCAAAGCCGTCGTCTAGTATATTGCGAAATAGTAATGCACTTAAACATAAAAATATGCCAAAAGCTGTTTGAATTTTTTTTGCATAAAATGCACAGAACAGGAATTGAAAAAAGAGAAAACAAACGATTGCAATTTTTCTATATATATATATATATATACATTTTTTTTTTCTTTTTTGCTGATCCTGTTGTCTACTTGTTCTGCTGTGGAACTCTGGTTAAATAAATAAAACATAAAGTGCTTACTTGCAAACATGCAGACAAATGCGCATTAAACCTTGCAAACTGTATGATTTACGATACGCACGCACAACAGCAATTCTACCCTACAAATGAAAATACTTTAGCTGCGATCCGACCTTTTTTTTTAATCTTGGCAGAACTAGGAAAATAAGTTATGAGGAGGGGGAAAGAGAGAGTAGTGTTTGTGAACATTTAACTTGAGGTTTCCGACATCATAACAGACAGAAAACACGTCTGCGGGCAACTTATTCCATAGGCGAAGCATACGACTGAAAAACGAACCCTCTCTTGCGTTGTACGATTCCCCGGGCAATTGACCACAAATGGATGAGCTCTGGACGATGAACGCGTGTTACCTAGAAATGGGCGAGTTTCAGGAACAAGATCCCTAATCTCGTCAGAGTAAAATCCATTGTAGTAACGATAAAACAGAGTAACGCACCCCACACTGCGTCGATGCTCCAGTGAGTCAATAGAGTTGGATCCCTACTGTCGCCGATGAGCTTCTTCGCCCTCTCCTGCACACGGTCGAGTAACTCCAAAATAGAGTTTGGGGCACTGACCTTTGACAGTCGATAGCGAGCACATTCTCAAAACTATAGTTTGTATGATCTGAGTCACCATGAAGAGAGAAATAGGTGAAAACCCATTTTGTGTGATTGTTTTGCTCAAAGTGAGTGTTTTGTTCTAAAATTTCATGGCTTTGCTCTTTTCACGGTCGCCATAGTATAAAATATCTATGGGAAGGGTTATTGGTGTTGAGGCGGATACACCTTCATATGCAGTTCTCAGAGCTCCTATAAACATTGCGTTGAGAGAATTTACATGTGTAATGCACTTAAAAAATTATACATACGGGTACTATATGTGTTGCTCCCTATTGTTTCAGAAAACTATTTATTAATCCATTGGTTTAGTGAGCAAGACCGAACACCAAATTTATCGACAACATCGCCCCTGCTCGAAAGAGTGTTCAGCAGAATTCAAAGCTTTGAATTTGGCCCCTTTCACGGAGAGAATACAGTCTGCTGCTAGAAAGCTGTGAACCCTTAAAAAGTTTTATTTTATTATACAACTAAAAGTAGTAGTAGTTTCTTTAATATTTGTTGAAATTGTTTTGGTTTTTTTTTTTACCACATCTGTATGTATGTGAGAAGCTTCTTTTTTTCTATTTTATTTGTTAAGTTGAGTTATTTTAACGTTTATTGGCTTAAGCGTTGCAAGCATTTGACTAAAAACCTATTTACAACACATCGTGAACAATGAAAAGTTTACCAGCCACCTGAGTAAGTGAACAATAAGTTTTTGCTTGATACATTGACAAGTAATCTCTACTCTAAAGTAAGTTTATTTTAGTTTTAAAACAACGTTGAGCAAACTTGATTTTACATTGTTAAGTTTGACAACTTTAATTTTATTTAAAAGGGCAAATAAAACTTAGTTAACTTTAATTTTAGCACTATACAAATTTTTTCGACTCTTGTTGATTTTTTTGTTCCAGTCTAAACAAAGTTAAGATATTCTAGTACTCTAGTATAAAGCATAACTTTAATCAGCTGCCTAAAAAAAAAGAATGAGAATTAGTGTCTGTAACAGTTTTCAAGATATAGGCTAATTAATTATTTTGTGGTATAAGAGATGCCACACCCTCTGTCCTTGTTATAATTATTTGACATACTATCGATAGGGTTTCCCCAGCTTTGTAAATTACAGAACAGGCAATCTGCCTGGCTCACGATGTTGTTTTGTTAACGTTCGCAAATGTTTTACATGAAAAATAAGTGGCTTACAGCCAACTATTATTCTACTAACGGATATATCAGAGGTTAATGATACAGCATCAGGGAAAAATAAAGCTTATAAACAGCTTCGGAATAAGTTTTTTCACCTTAAAGATTATGACGAACGTTTACGAAACGACATCGTGAGCCAGGCAGAATATCTCTCACAGCTGGGAAGCAGAAAGCCCATTTGATATGAATAGGAGTATGACCTCTGATCCCTTGCTGGTATTATTATTAATACAGTGTATTATATTACCGTTAAGTTATTAAATTAATAAACTTGAGTGCTGTCTACAGAACACAGACGAGCGGCTCATTCCCGTAAAACACTTGTTCTCGTAGAACACTTTGTATGGAAACTACTCAAATATAAATTTTCTAAACGAGCCGCTCGTCAGTGTCCACGGATTGTAAATTATACAAACGCAAATATTGTCCTTAGCATATTGTATTAGTCCTTAGTATATCTGATTAGTCCTTAGCATATTGCATTAGTCTTTAACATATTGTTAAGAATTTTTATCACATCTACCCCAGTGTGTAGCTGTTGATCTGATAAACAAGATAAAAGTAAAAAACATAATACACAAACAAACAAACATACATGATTTAAAGTACGCAAAATTCCAAGTAAATCAACTGCAAATGATGCTGTGGCTATATTTCTTATTTTTGTTTGTTGTTGTCAGTTGATTATTGTTTGCAAGCAAGGCAGCTTTAACAGGGCAGTGGTATGTATAAGCACAGCTGTCTTTCGTTTCCTTTGCGTAAATTTGTCAAACACACATAGCCTTCCTTGCTTTTTCAAGAAATATTTTGATAACTTTTCGGAAAGTGATGTTTTTTGGTGTTGTATTTATTGTAATTCTGCCACTAACCTAAACAGGCTGCCTTGCTTGCAAGCATATGTGTGAATGTGTATTTGCGTAAGAATTACATTTGTACATTTGAGTCTAGAATTATAAATAACTAGAAAGATGGTAATGGTTGTAGAAGATAATAATGAAGTATAAATAACAGGCAGGTTGGCGGCAATCAGTTTACTTTTAAACTTTGGGCGAGACAGACATAAGTCAGAAAGTAAGCAAGTCTAGTGTGTTAGTACACAGTGGTATCAAGTGTAAATAAAGTTGTAAGTTATTTAAGTACTATATAACGAACGAGTGTGAATATCATTATTTATTTATTTTACAGTCAATTGAGTTTATACTTTTATAGTTCATTTATGAATGAAGAATTTATTTAATTTGAACGCAAAAATAACGTTGCATAGGTGCCACTATTTTCTGGTTTCGCATAGAAAATATGTATGATGTTATATGTGAGGCTATGAGTTTGCTTCCACCTTCAGCCAAGATAAATAACTTTTGATGCAAGAAGACAGGAAAAATTAATGAATGCTAAGCTGGTTGCTTTTTTGGCCCCTATACTAAACTTTCGTGGATTTAATTATTTTTTACATTAATGCTACGAATTTTTCGTTGTTTTTGGGCTAACGTAAACTGAAAATGAGCTTTGAGCCATTTTATATAAAATCAGGAGTTTCTTTTAGTTGGAAAGAAATCAGAAAATCAAGATATTGTTTGTAATTGGTCAGTTTTGGTTTACGTAATATAAAAACCCCACTCAATTTCGTAGGCCAGGCAAACCAGAGCCCTTCGTTGCCATAAAAAATGATAGAAGATTTTCAAAAATAACACAGTTTACACACACACACGAAAAATTTACTTTGCAAAGTCCTGAGTGTGCTAATGGAAAGGTGGCAAAATAAAAGGCGTAAGAGGGCCACTCTCTTTTCCCTGGCCACCATCAAACTCTTCAGTTTACAAAGCAAATGTTTTTTGTGTGAAAAGGGTGTGAATACAATTAATGTTACAATTATGTTGTCATGTTGAAATGAGGAAGTTATAGATCATTTAAAATTATAAATTTAGTTTGCTCCACCCTGTAGTTTTGTATGCAAAATGATTTTTTAAGCAAATAGCTTTATTCAATTTATGCTGAGTATAAACTTTGCTATTTGCTTACGTATTGTTGATGATGATACATATTCTTAATAGGAATAAATACAACAAGTTTTAACACTTTTATATATTTACATTAAATAAATACTTGCCCATATGTATGTATGTATGTACAAACATGAGTACATTTCGTGTTTGACTGTTCATAAGCCCTGCACTTTATTTTAGGAATCATGCTTTCAGAATATAAAACGGCCCAGTATTTAGTGCAGACATCAGATGTTAAAAGTGTTGTATTATTTTTTCATTTAAAATGTTTGTATTTTTTTAATGCATTTTTGTTTTTTTTTTTGTGCTTTTCTAAACAGTTGAGTAATTTTAATTACTCCTGGCATACCATTACATAAACAAAGCAAAAAAATAAAAAAATCAAATGATAGAAAAATGTTAAGAACCTTTTATAAATGTAGTTGTAGCATCATCATCATTACTCGTACTTCGTTCGTATATACGAGTATGTATATATCAGCATAATTATTAAGTCATGTGCTGGCTGTTCCAGCTTATAAACTTGCATATACATATGCGTCTAACTCCATTAGAGTTGCCGCAGTTTGCCAATAGATTTTTTTGAGGTATCGTTTAAAAATTGCTGATTTTTAAAGATAAATAATTTTTATAGAATAAATAATTTTTATAGATAAATAATTTTTAAGAAAAATACTGAATACTCGTATATCAAAAAAAAAAATCCTTTTTTGAAAAGGCACAAGCAGAGAAAAATGCCCTTTTCTAGAGATATTGGCTGTAAGAATGCATTTGATAATGTGGAATTTCTACCATGAGTTAAAGTCATGCGTTTTTGTACAACATAAAGTTATTCATTACATTTTATACATTTATAGAAAACATGTTCAGCCATTTTGTTGGTTTTCATCGACACCAACTCGTAAATCAAGGACTTGTAAGCAATTCCTGAAACTCGCACATTTTTACGTAGCACGCGTTTATCGTCCAGAGCTCATCCATTCGTGGTTGATTGCCCAGGGAATCGCACTACGTATTAACGAGAGAATTCGTTTTTCAGCCGTACACTTCGCCTGTGGAATAAATTGCCTGCAAACGTGTTTCCTGTCTGTTTTAATGTTGGAAAGCTCAAGTCAAAAAAACTCCTATATACAAAAAATTCATACACAAAGAAAAATTCTTAACAATATTATCAAATTGGAAAATTAAAAAATAATTTTTTGTAATGGATGATTTTATAAGAACTATCGGAAATTAAAAAAAAAAAAAAAATCACATAAAATTCAGAAAAATGCATGAAATATTTATTTGGATCGATAGTTGGGTCGATATAATTTAATGTTTGAAGATTATTTCATGCAAATGTTGGCCGCGGCTGCGCCTCAAATGGTCCATCCGCTTAGTCCAATTTCGGTATACTCTTTCCAACATTTCGACCGGTATCTCACGAATAATGTTGGCAATGTTGGCTTCCAGTGCGTCAATCGAAGCGGGCTTGTCGCTATAGACATTAGCCTTAACATAGCCCCACAAAAAATAGTCTAGAGGCGTTAAATCGCACGATCTGGGCGGCCAATTGACTGGTCCCAAGCGTGAAATAAACTGTTCACCGAACTCGCCTCTCAATTGGTCCACTGTTTCGCGTGCTGTGTGGCATGTGGCACCGTCTTGTTGAAACCACATGTCATGCAAGTCAAGCTCTTCCATTTTGGGCAAAAAAAAGTTTGTTATCATCGCACGGTAGCGATGATAACAAATACGGCCCAATGATGCCGCCAGCCCATAATCCGCACCAAACGGTTGTTTTTTGTGGATGCATTGGTAGCTCTTGCAATGCTTCTGGCTGCTCTTCACTCCAAATACGGCAGTTTTGCCTGTTCACGTATCCATTCAACCAGAAATGAGCCTCGTCGCTGAACACAATTCTTCGATAAAAAAGTGGATCTTCATCTAACTTTTCAAGAGCCCATTCACCAAAAATTTGGCGTTGTGGTAGGTCGTTTGGCTTCAATTCTTGCACCAGCTGTATCTTATGAGGCTTCACACCCAAATCCTTCCGCAAAATTTTCCACGTAGTGGAGTAACAGAGGCCCAATTGCTGCGAACGGCGCCGAATCGATAATTCGCGGTCATCACCAACACTGGCCGATACGGCTGCGATATTTTCTTCAGTTCGCACTCTACGTAAGCGTGTTGGTGGTTTAATGTCCAACAATGTAAATTTGGTGCGAAATTTTTTTACAATAGCCCGAATAGAAGCCTCAGTAGGTCGATTAAACTGACCATAAAATGAAAGAAGCGCGCGATGAACTTTCTTAACAGAGCACGCATTTTGGTAATAAAATTCAATAATTTGCAAGCGTTGTTCGTTTGTAAGACGATTCATGATTAAATTATAGACCAAAACAAAGATACAAAACGTGCGTGAGCTGTCAAAACTAGTGTTGCCAACAAGATAATAGCAAAAAAATCTTTCGTTATATAGCAATTTTTTGACAATAATTTTTAAAATTAAAATTTTTAATAACATTTTAATTTTCCTGACGATAATAGCAAATATCGGAATATCGAAAATAAATAATGTTGAACTTTTATATAAAATTGAAACAATATTTAGCTGCAAAAATAAGAATTAACTACTTAAACAAGATGATATGAATAAATAAAAAATGTACATAAATAAACAAAAAAGTTACGAAATTTTCAAGCCCCACGTTGACGTTTGGGGACAGGCTATATTACTATTCAACATACATTAAGCTTTATTCGCCTAAACTTATGCATGTGCTAAAGGTATAAAAACGACAAAACAATCCATTCCCGAAAAATGTAAAAACAACACTGTTTAATGTTAAATGCTTTTCCCTCTGTGCATGATATCGATAAGAAAAAGAAAGGAGATATATTTCCATGGAAACTAAAATGTGTATTTCTTTTTATCAGACATTCAAGCAGGACTCAGTTTAATCAGCCTTTTAAAAAGAGAAGAATACATGTCGGACATTGCATTTGTGCTGCGGACTAAAATTATTCTTAGGAGCAGTTTCACGATCTCAAACGTTAATGATCACTTGCTTCATTTGTACCAACTTATTAGCTTTACCGTAAAAAAATATTCCGGTGTTATCAACTTTTAAAAATAAATTAAAAGATTATTTGCTTAAAAATGTAAGTTTACTTCTTGCATATGAGAATTAGTCAATTCTTTTTTATTTGTGTTTAGTTTCTGAGTAATTTTTGTGGAATTTTTTTAATCACATTGTAAATATGTATTGAATTATTTTATTTCTTTTTTACGAAATTGTACCTAGTTGCCTTTAAGCCTCTATAAAGCCATTTGGCGCTGAGGCATAAAAATATTATTGGGAAATTACAATAATATGGAAATAAATTCATTTATATAAAAAAAAAAGATCGGAAATCTGGTTACTCGACTGTGTGCAGAAGAAATCGAAGAAGCTTATCGTTGTCAGTAGGGTATCCAACTCTATTGACTCACTGGAGCATCGACGCAGTGTAGGGTGCATTACTCTGTTTTATCGTTACTACAATAGATTTTACTCTGACGAGATTAGGGATCTTGTTGCCGAAACTCGCACATTTACACGTAACACGTGTGCATTGCCCATATCTCATCTATTTGTGGTTGATTACCAGGGGAATTTTACAACACATTACAGAGAATATGACGGAAACTTCTGAAGAAGTGTCACCTCATTTCCCTAATAAAAAGGAATGACTTAAAATATTTCACACAGATATGCTGGCAACTCTCTTATTTGTGTGCTATACCTCGTTGGCAAGTTGTGCTAGTGCCTTTACTCTGCTGTAAGCTGTGTCAAGTTTGTAGTGTTTGAAATACTTTTAGCTTAATTATTGCAACATTTACTGCATACATATCGGCATCAACTCCAGTTGATGCCACACCACAAATGCAAACTACGCCTTTCCTAACATGGAAAGAACATTTTTTACTGTTTCATTTTCATTTACATATTTTTTTATTTGAATTTTTTTTTAATATTATTTTTTTGTAGCCCATTTTTCCTACAAACATCATATTTACATATTTGTTTGTTGTTGCATGTTGATTTCCTGTAGTGTTTGATTTAGACTTTTTTAATTTCTATTTCGTTGTTTGTTTGCTTCTATACTCTATTCAATATGCTGCTTTTAGTAGTGTGAGATTTTGCATTGACATCCTTTATAGTTTTGAGGCAATATGTGTGTTTATCTGTTTGTGTGTGTATATGTGTATATATTTTTAGAATTGTTTTGAAAATTATTTTATGTAAAGTGTGAAAAATTTCACACCTGCAGAGGGTGAAAACTTATTTGCATTACTTGCAAGTGTTGACCTCATGTAGAGTTTAAATTTTTTTTAACACTTTCATTTTGTGAAACCTTTTAAAATGTTGGTTGCTTTGGCGTAACATAAAGTTTTTTTCTGTCGATCAGTGAAAAAGTAGAAAAAATCAATAGAAAAACTCATAAACTGAATATATAAAAGCTTGGTGTGTACAAAGTTTTGTTTTTCCACACAAACCACAAAAAATATTGTACACGTAGCTTCTGAGAGGACTTCCTTTAATGTTTGGAATAAGTATATCTGTCTATTTGCCGCTTTTGTCAGTACTGTTTTTTGTTCAAGCAGTACTAATTCAGTAGTCAACGTTTCGGGAATTTAGATGAAGTCTTCTCTTTTTAAGCTTTCATGTAAAATGCTAGAAATACTGGGGGTGAAAAGGTTTGCATTTATTTATCTCGAGACCATATACTTTTTGCCTTATGCTTCACTATTCCATTTGTCACTTATGGAATAGTAAAGCCATTCGTCACTTATGCTTCACTATTCCGTTTGTTCCTTTTCCCTAAAGTCCAGCTATAGGTGACAGTAGGGCACCTATGGATTCACTGGAGCATGGTCGCAGTATAATACATTGCAATGTTCTATAGTTTCTATAAACAATAATGTTTCTATAAACGAAAATGTTTTAATGAGATATTATTCTCAAACCACATTGTGTTCTGCATATGAGAGAAAATTAAGTCTTTGCCGCCCCAAACGTAGCTAAAATAAACGCCGTCTAGAGACAGGCGACAGTAGGGCAACTAATATTATAGATTCACTAGGGCATGTTAGCAGTACATGATACTTCTATAGTTTCTATATACAATAATGTTCTTATATACAAAAATTTTTTAATGAAATATTATTCTAAAACCGCATTGTGTTCTACATATGAGAGAAAATTGAGTCTTCGCAGCTCCAAACGTAGAGAAAATAAACGCCTTCTCGAGATATTTCTTGTCTAAGAAATTTCTTTGTAAACACAAGAACCTTTTCGAAAACTAACTCGCCTAATTCAAGAAAATTGCACTACATGAATATCGCCGTGTGTTTTGTTATGGAAACTGCTAATCCTTATTCTAAAGCACAGGACTTTCTAAGTTAGAGAAAATTTCGTAGTTGTGGGAAAGAGCCGTACACTACATTACACCCATGTTTCCGCAGCCTGTTTTAATTTATCTTGAAGTTGACGATTTTTAATTCAATGTTAAGGTAAAATTATCTTCGAAATGTACAGAAGTTTAAATATTTTTGAAGTATTAGTTGTAATTTTTTTCTGGTCTCTGTTTGCTACTCTTCTGACAGCTTCTCAAGGTAAGCTGCGGGTGCCTCGTTAGCTGATTTGGTAGAGTACTCGACCAACTGTAGAGTACTGTGACAAGGCTGATTCAGCCATGTAACAGAGCTCAATTCCATTTGGAAACTGAATTGAATTCTTTTCTTGCTTCTTAAAAAAACGAAAAGCTAAAAAACTTTTCGGAATGAAATCATTTTTTATTTAAAGAATAAAACTAGTATTGTCAATTCTGATTTCATTGCAAAAAACTTTTTAGAATTTCGTTTTTTGAAGAGTTCAAAACGAATTCAATTCCGTTTCCGAGTGGAAGTGAATTCTGTGACATGACCGAATGTTTATAGTATAAAAAGCGTTACACGAAATTTTGTTTGCACAAACAATTTGAGTTCTTTTTTTGGGAGTTTTAACATCCAGCTTACGCAAGGAAAGAATTCGATACAAAGTAAATTATCTTCAGATGCACATCGGAATGGTGATATTGCATTATCATTCTCGAAACAATAGTTGATTGCTGCTTTTCCTGAGTTTTATCACCAGAAATAAGAATTAAAATATTTTTTACTAGAGGAGTCGTTGAACAAAACGTGCTTATTTTCATACTTTCATTATATCTTTTTATTTAAAATAAAATTTTTCTTTATCTGCTCTTTATTTTTTTCTCTTCTTAAGATATATGAAAATATACATTTTATGATAATATAAAACAACATGTAGAAAAGTACATTTTGTTCTACGACTTCTCAAAATCACTTTTCGTTTATGTAAAGCAGCAGTTTTTATAGAATGTCTTCAGATGTGTGTTATCATTCTCGAAACAATAGTTGCTTTCTGCTTTTTTCTATTCCCGATTTTAATGACCAGTAATAAGAATTAAAATATATTTTTTATATTGTACCAGAGGAGTCATCGAGCAAAACGTGCTTATTTTCATAGCTTCAATAAATCTTTCTATTTAAAATAAAAATTTTCTTTATCTTCTCTTTATTTTTTGTTAGAGAAGAGATTTCTAAATGAGTTTTTCTTCTCAGAAAATATAAAAATATAAATTTTTTAACAATGTAAAATAAAATGTAGAAAAGTACGTTTTGTTCTACGACTTCCCAATTTGCTGTAAATAAAGAAAAATCACTTTTCGTTTATGTAAAGCAGCAGCTTTTATAACATATCTTTAGATGTACATCGGAATGGTGATTTTGCATTATCATTCTCGAAACAATAGTTTCTTTCTGCTTTTTTGCTAACCCGATTTTTATGATCAGTAATAAGAATTAAAATATTTTTTAATATTGTACCAGAGGAGTCATCGAACAAAACGTGCTTATTTTCATATTTTCAATAATTCTTTCTATTTAAAATATAAATTTTATAACAATATAAAACAAAATGTAGAGAAGTATGTTTTGTTCTACGACTTCTCAATTTGCTGTAAATAAAGAAAAATCACTTTTCGTTTATGTAAAGCAGCAGTTTTTATAAAATGTCTTCAGATGTACATCGGAATGATGATTTTGCATTATTATTCTCGAAACATTAGCTGCTTTCTGATTTTTATGACCAGTAATAAGAATTAGAATATTTTTTTATCTTGTACTAGAGCAGCCGTCGAACAAAACGTGCTTATTTTCATAGTTTCAATAATTATTTCTATTTAAAATAAAAATTTTCTTTATTTTCTCTTTACTTTTGGTTAGACAAGAGATTTCTAACCCAATTCTTCTTCTAAAGATATATGAAAATATTAATTTTATAAAAATATAATAAAAATATAAAAAAGTACGTTTTGTTTTAGGGCTGCTCAATTTGCTGTAAATAAAGAAAAATCACTTTTCGTTTATATAAAGCAGCAGCTTTTACAAATTATATTTAAAGCTAAAAAAACAAAATACTCCTTGTCCAACCCTTTGCATCTTCTTTCAAATTTACCAAATTTATTACGGTAACTAAATCAATGTTCTTTGTGAATGCAAATTTAAATTTATGATACTTTTTCCCCCCATTTCAGAATTAAATTTTATGAGTTCTTGAATACGAATAATGTAAATTTAAAAAAAATTAAATAGCGATAAAAATGAACTGTTATCTTTGTATTCATATCTTATAGATTTTTAAACGTTTTGGTTGTGTTACTCATTTGAACAACATACTTAAAACATAAATACCAATTTCACAAAGACGCACAGCCAACCAGCCATTCATATAATCAATTGTACGAAAGAAGAAGAAAACAACAACCGCTTATTGTCCCCCCAATTGTGTGGGTAGGTCGTGGTGTTGCGTTTTCATGTCTTTTTTATGCGCCACATGCTCATTTAATATGGATCAACATCTGAACGTGTCAATAATCTGTCTAACGTCTGCTGTGTTCGCCACACAGCTTCAGTTTAGTTCATTCTGCTGTTATATTCTTCGCTGTTTATTATTGTTTTATTTTTATGTCATTGTCATTAAATCCCTTAAAGTAGCAATAAAACGTCAACCATACAAATTGTTTTGGAATTAATGGCACTTCTAAGCAGAATAACAACAACAACAACAACAACACCAAAAAAAAATCAATTTTTCATAGGGGGAAGGAAGTGTTATATGCAGCAAAGTTTTATTCTATAATAAAAAGCGTATGATTGATATGTCGGACAAGGGATAATGTTGTACGTTGGAAAACATAATTTAGTTTTTTTTTTAAGTTTTATTAAATATGTACGAGTATTATATAGAAACTATTTCTACCAGTATTAGTTCTTTGTTCGAAAATAAAAAATAATTCGCTTTCAGTTAAATAGAATGCTATAACACTATACAATTTTTCGTTGATCTGGAGAGCATTCAAAGTGAAATTGAGAAAATTCCATATGATAATGAAACACTCGATTTAAAAATGAGGAAACTCCAACTGAAATCAAGAATTCAGTATTAAAATTCTAAATAAACTCGAGAATTTCAAATAAAATGAAAAAAAATTCTATCAGCCATGTTATCAGAAACGCGCGTTCTAAAACCGCAAGGCGTTCTGAAAAACGCTTAATTGATTTTTAGGTGTTCTAAAGAACGCACGTTTTACTGGCGTTTCGGAGTTTTTTTTTCCGAAAAAAATACAACATGTGTTTTACATACGTATATATATGTATGTGGTAGTTATATAAAACGAAAAAAATTTGACAACAAATAGAAATATTTTTTAATTTAGTTTTTTTAATTGAAAATTTGCAAAATTCTTTGAACTTTTTATTGAAATAAAAACAAAACATATAAAATTTTAATTGTGAATATTTTAAGACCTTTTGCGAGTTCAGTTTTAGCAAATTCAATCAGTTCAGTTCAATTTACACATGCGAGTTGAAGTCACCAATTTTAAGCGATATGCATTTTCCAGTAGTGCAATTCACTAACTTTTAACGATTTTAAAAGAGCTTAACTTAACGCGAGCTATTGTAGTTTGCACTAACGCTTACGTGATTCACTAACTTATTCTTAACACCTCTGGATGTATGTTAAAAAAATTTGAAATAATGTGGCAACTTTGTTAAAAATAAAGAAAACCACAAAGAGGAACAGAAAAAAAAACAAATTTGCAAATAATTCCATGTTTAGGGAAAGTAAAACTATTTATATGTTTATTATTTAAAATATTTTTTGATAAATAAGATAAGTTCTTCTCACGGAGAACACGCCGACCGACTGTTGGAGTCTTCCGACAAGTCGTATGCCAGATACTGTGAAGTTATTCTAGTAGAATTTTTTTAGTGTTAAGATAAACACCACAAAAATAATTGGTGTTTAGTTAACGCTAATCAGTCAGGATATAAAAACAGCTGAGATAAAACGAAGACAAATAGAGTTAAAAACTGTTATAGAATCGCGAAAACACCAACGCTAGTGTTAATTTCTCTAAACGAATTTTATTAGCGTTAAAAAAGGTTAGTGAATTGCACTACAGAACACCAATTTGGCGATTTCAAATCGCAAAACCATACTTCTTGTGTTATACGTTTCTCAGAACACCTATTTTGCGTTTTCAAACCGTAAACGCTAAATTGAAGCGATTTGCGTTTCTCAGAACAGGCCTGTATATAAAATTTATTAAATAAGGTATTCGAATGGTTGTCATAAAGTCATAAGTCTTAAAATATTAGTATGAAAAAATATGAATACTGTGATCATTCTCACATAAATTATAAAAATTTCAGTCAGCTGGGAAGCTTACGGTTTAGTTACGACAAACTACGTCTAAAAAGTCTCATTACGAGTACTTTCTGACTTTTTTGCTCGAAGCATAATATAAAACATTATTGGTTTACCTAGTAAAAGCATAAAATATTATGACATTATGCTTGATATGACACCGCTTGAGTCCACCAAATACTATTAAAATCTGCTTAGTTTCTGTAAAACTTGTTATAAGACAACATTGTAATTTCGATTGTCACTTGACTTTCAGTAATTGTCAAAAAATTATTATCAAATCATCATCCGAAATCTCAAAAACACTTCAGCTGAAAGTTGGCTGCAAGTGCAAAACGTCTGATAGTAAAAAAAAATTTATAAATGCATGTTCTGAGAAACGCAAATCGCTTAAATTTAGCGTTTTCGAGCTGAAAACGCCAAATAGGTGTTCTGAGAAACGTATAACGCAAGAAATATGGTTTTGCGATTTGAAATCGCCAAATAGGTGTTCTGGAAAACGCATTTCGCTTAAAACTGGCGACTTCAACTCGCATGTATATATTGAAAAGAACTGATTGAATTTGCAAAAACTGAACTTGCAACAGACAATAAAATTATTCACAATTAAAATTTGATATGTTTTCTTTTTATTTCAATAAAAAATTTAAAGAATTTTACACATTTCCATTAAGAAAACTAAATTGAAAAATTTTTTTATTTGTTGTAAAATTTTTTTTTCGTTTTATATGACTACCACATACATATATACGTAGGTAAAACACATGTTGTATTTTTTCGGAAAAAAAACTCCTAAACGCCAATAAAACGTGCGTTCCTCAGAGTACCTAAAAATCAATTAAGCGTTTTTCAAAACGCATTGCGGTTTCAGAATGCGCGTTCTCGGAACATGGCTGGTTTATTCAGATTTTTCTTGCAGTTGCTAAAACAGGTTCAAAACAAAATGAATTATTTGTACAAGTTGGCATCACTATAACAATCGATTATTTTTACTACATCTGTTATACAACAGAATTGGAGGCTACTAGATCAAGACTTGCGCCAAACGCAACAAGAATACTTTGAATCATAAAAGTATAAACAGTTTTTTACAATTAAGGCTAATATTGAGTTCATTATTTCGTGCGAAATTCTTTCAAATTACATACAAAAGTGTTTGTGTGAAATATTTGCGAAATAAGTTTAGAAATGTAGTACTGAGTTTTTAAAGCGAAAAACACACGAAATGTATCTGCAACATGTTTAAATTTAAAACTGTTTCTGGGATTATTTGTTTTGTCAGCTGCGAAATAACATAAGCAAAGTTTTTTTTCGCACGAAATACATACATGTATACTTAAAATTAAAAAGAAACATGAGCAAGAGAAAAAATTGACAACAGTGAGTACATCTCAATTTTTTCGTACGAAATAAGTAATGTTGCTGAAAAATTTTCGCACATGCAATCTCAATACTAGGCTTTAAGCGGAAACAAGGTTGTATGTGAAATTGTAATTAAAAATTTATTTGAATTAAAATCTAGTTTATGTAAAAAAAAATTAATACCATTATTTTGTTATTTAAGAGTTAAAAGCAACATTTCAAAAAAAAAAAAATCAAGAAATTTCTAAGAAATCGCCAGCAAATGTAAAGAAGTTGTCAATATTTGAACTTATGTACACAAAAAAATTTTTCTATTTTTACTTTTGTCTGGATGTCTGTTCGATTTGCTAATTTTATTACACCGCTGTGATATTCAACTTTAAATGCCATCTTACAAACCAAAGTAAACATGAACAGATTTGAGCGTTTTTGTTTCTCTTGTATTTTCTTATTGTAATTTATTATTGTTTTCCTCAAACAAATTTAAGCAAATTAACACGTTCGCACTGTTAATGAACTAAAAGTATGACCATGACCAATTGTACAGTTATTTTTGTTGAGCAGAAGGACCATAATAATATAAAAACTTTTTCTTCATTATGTTTTTCGTTTGTGAAGGGAGTCGCAATGTTTTCAGTACTTGAAAGTCTTTGAAAGACAAAAGAGCTTTCTGTGTCGTTAATAATTAACAGAAATAAGAAAAAAGAAACAAGTGTAATTTAATTATATGTACATACTTATGTACTTATGTATGTTTGTATAAGAAAACTTATTAAGAAAGTAGCGACATTTTGTTTTAATAAGAGCTAAGCTGTCAAATACTAAAATTACTGGGGTGACTTCAAAGTTTTGATGATTGCAGTCAAGTTCAAGGAGTAAATTAAGTGTAAGCGAGAAAAGAAAAGATTAAAAATCAAATAAACTTGCAACTTATTCGTAAATAAAAAATTTTAAATAAGCAAAGAATAGTTTCCAAGGAAACAATTATTTATATAATATGAAAAAAAAAAAATATTTTCTTTCCGCTCTAGATAGAAGAAACATATGCGGAGCATAATTTGCCACAGGACACTGAATTTTAGGAATTTTTGCATAAGGATTATAAGACGATTTTAAAGGTGTTTGAGTATTTTAAAAATTCAGCCATGGAGAGGCGTTAAGATTGTCGAAGTCTTTTATAAAAATGGGCGTTCAGATCAAAATTATTTTCGCACACTTCACCTTCAGCTACGAGGCACGCTTTCACCTCAGTGGATTCAATGCAAAGCATAATTGGTGCAGTCATGCACATAAAACAACTATTGATTGTTGAAAAGCCAATGCATCCATAAAGAGTTAAGGCCTTGTTACACTATCATACACGATCGTGCGATCTACTAAATAAAACATGTGTGCTGAAAATTTAATAAAAATGCAACTGTGCGACAGAGTTTTTGATACATAAATCGTGCGACTTGAATAATTTTATAAATATTGTCAAAACACAATGGTTTCTGTGCGATCAGTGTATATATTGTGTAAAATATAACAATATTGTTGGCGTCTCCAGAAAAAATTTAAGTAATGTAAAATTATCTTGTTAATAAAAGTTTGTAATTATTTTATTGTGTATAATAGTGTTGCCTACTACGCCATTTCGAAGCGATTTTGTAAAGTCGGCCAAACTTTTAAAACATTTTCCTGTGAATGAATCGTGTATAGTGAATCATCTTTACCGTTTAGTACACTTTATCGCTGGCTGGCAGCTTTATTAGGCAGTACTTCTTCAAAAAGCAGGTCGACCAAGCGGTTACCGTGATTAAAATAAATATCTGAAAACTTTCTGCTTTATTTAGGCCGAACATTGTGGTTGTTTGTTGGCTCACCTTTTATTTAGCTTAGGCATGGGAACTTTTGACAGGTAAATAGCGCTTTGCTTAGGACCATCCTTTAAGGAAAAGGACATTTGTGCTCGTAACACAGAATCCATCTACTTTGCATGACTGATCGTTTAAACGTTTACTTAAAGCCTCCTTTTCTCGCTCTACATATCGCTCTCTCTCTCTCTCTCTCTCTCTCTTTGACAGGTAAATAGCGCTTTGCTTAGGACCATCCGTTAAAAGAAAGGACATTTGTTCTCGTAACACAGAATCCATCTACTTTGTATGACTGGTCGTTTAAACGTTTACTTAAAGCCTCCTTTTCTTGCTCTACTATCGCTCTCTCTCTCTCTCTCTCTTTGACAGGTAAATAGCGCTTTGCTTAGGACCATCCGTTAAAAGAAAGGACATTTGTTCTCGTAACACAGAATCCATCTACTTTGTATGACT
This sequence comes from Thecocarcelia acutangulata, assembly GCA_914767995.1. Taxonomy (NCBI): domain Eukaryota; kingdom Metazoa; phylum Arthropoda; class Insecta; order Diptera; family Tachinidae; genus Thecocarcelia; species Thecocarcelia acutangulata. Next base: position 116,967,204 of record OU612096.1, on the reverse strand, counting down.
GGTCGTTTAAACGTTTACTTAAAGCCTCCTTTTCTTGCTCTACTATCGCTCTCTCTCTCTCTCTCTCTTTGACAGGTAAATAGCGCTTTGCTTAGGACCATCCGTTAAAAGAAAGGACATTTGTTCTCGTAACACAGAATCCATCTACTTTGTATGACTGGTCGTTTAAACGTTTACTTAAAGCCTCCTTTTCTTGCTCTACATCTCTGTTTCTCTCCCTCCTTCGTGGTGTCACTGTATTGTCTTATATCAGCTGACTTTAAATCATCTTTTACTTCGATTCTTCTAGTTAATTGACTACCGCGACAAAGTACTCAGGGATGAAAAATAAAAACAGAGTTTTGCATTTTGGGAGAGAAAAGTGTTTTGAGATGCCAAAAAGATTTTTTTTTTCAATGAAAACCCTTTTTTTGGGAAGTTGTTGAATAAACTGATTTTTTGGTCCAAAAAAAGTTTTTTTTTTCAGAAAATAAAAGATATTTTGAAAAAAATATATGACAACACTGCTTACACTTACTTTCGAGGTTTCAAACTTCTGTGTTTATGGATAAAAGCCAGCTGCATTAACGTCTACAAGGTGGCAGCACTACAGCATGTGACAGTTTTTTCCTACTGGCAATATGGTAAACCGTTTACGTCAAGTATATTGTTTACATTTTTGAAAGCGAATTTAGTGTTTTATTCTGAATGAAATATACAAAAATTATTTTGTGAACATAAGAATAATACAAATAAAAACAATTTCTAATTGTGAAAAGGTACTTTCACAGTTTATAATTGTAAAAATAGATACAAAAATTTTAGTTGTATTGTTGTAGTTATGTTCTAGTGCTGCCACCGTGTGGACGTTAATGTATATTGGATAAAAGCTTGAAGAGGAGCGAGAAATAAGAGTGAATGTATACAGTTCAAGTTTTCTCTCTCATTTTTGACTTCTCACTTCTTTGTGCTATGGTTTTTGAATCTAAGTCAGTGGTCTTTGCGAGTCAGTACTCAGTTCCCGTTTATTTGCTAGTCAACGCGTTTTCCATCTAACTCATTAAATTATATAACTTTGCAGCGTCCTGGTGCCATAGTGCAAATATATTTATCGCATACCAATCACCATAAAAAAGTGAAGTGTTGCTTTAATTAACTCAACTTTATTTATGTATCTTAGACTTTTTAATATAATATTTCTCAAGTTTCCCTAAACAAATATAAGCAATATATTTTTCCTGCTATTTAATTTCCTGTTGTTTAATACTTTTCTTACTCGACTTTCCTCAGACACTTTTCACTTTGGCACACTGTTTGTCCGTCTGTCTGTCTGTTTGGTCTGGGATCATTTACAGCAAAATTGATTGAATTTAATTACCACCCATCGTTTGCACTTAAGAAACACTCGCTGAACTGATCATGATGCATAATGTTGCAATGACAAGCAGATAAATTATTTTGTTGCCTTTAAGTATCCACACAGTTATTCTGGTATCTCTTAATTAATATAAATGCTACTTGCACAATTGTACAATAATAAATTTTAATGCAATTAAAAGGTAAAACAGAGAAAAATGCAAATATTTTAAAGTTGTTTTTGTTTGTGGCTGTCTTGCTGCTTCATTGTGGCAACAAGCTGAGTATAAGAAAAAAAAAAACAACACCACCCAGACATAAAAAGATTAAATCAACAGTAGTGTGGTTTGTTTTAAAGTTTATGTAGGAAATTGAAATTAAAAGAAGAAAGAAAAAAAACTAAAGAAATACAAAACTTAATTTTAAATGAATTGCTGATTTGTAAATTGTAAATTACAAATCGATTTGTGTTATTTATTTTGTTTTCTTTTTTCCGGCTTTAAATAGATTTCTTAATAAAAAAATAAAGGGTGCGAATGGCTTTTAAAGACTATAAAGATGATATTTATTTGTAATACAGAAAATTGACGTTATGTATTGAAAATCTTTCTGATGGGATTAAATTAATTGGTAGGATACAGCTGGGCACTGGGAAAGATGAAGTTAGGTTGTACAGTCAGAACCATAAGAAAAAGTTGAAAAACCAAGTATAAAAAAAGGCAGAAATAGCTGGAAGGAAAGACATACAAAAACGAAACAGAGAGAGAGAGAGAGAGAATGAAGGTGGCAGAGACTAATGTATTTTAAGCAAAAGATCTATATCGTAAAGGTGGTAATAAGGAAATATAGTGTTCTTATACAGACATTATAAAGAAATTATATATAGAAATAGAAGTAGCTGGTCGGAAATGAATCGTAGAGAGATTTAAAATGCACTGCGTGGACACTTAGGATACCGAAAAAAATTATAATAAAAATAAAATCAACATAGTTTTTGTATGAAAAAATAATTAAAAATAAATACAAAAATATCAAAAAAAATCCTTTGATATCGTATTTTGTTGTTGTTTAAAAAAATTTTTATTTTGGATCAATAATTATTTTTACTAAACTTTTGTTTGAATCATCGAATTCCTTTACAGGTCCGCATTCAAACAATTTATTAATTGATTCAACGAATTTCATTATTGAACACGAAGAAAACTTTTTTCTGTGGGGTTATAAACAAAAACTATTGCAATAGAAAAAAAACTCCAGAATAGTTTTTATATGGCGTTTCTGCAAAGGTTATTTCATCGTCACCGATTTTAGACTGTGTTGTTGTCGCTTATTATTACCCAATTAACCTTCGAACTGGGATTACCAAAATATTATTATACATGATACTTACATTCCTATGCTAGACGGCGAAGCCTTTTAATTTTACCACATCTTTCTTGGTTCTTCCAAATGTTTTTCATTTTAAAATTTGCCATCGAAATTACTATTCCTTTTTCTTTTTTATTATAAACATACGAGTATGTTCATAAACACAAAATTGTAAAATGGTGTGAAAAATTCAAAGCAAATCGTATAAAATTAATAAGTCAATAAAATATTTTTAACGGAAATACACAGCGGGTATTAATTTGAATTGCAAATAGGTGTGATAATGAAAAACGTAAGTGAAGAAAACGCATAATGTTATAAAAAAAAATATTTTTGTAACACACAAACGTTTGACAAAGTTTAAGGTTAGGGTCACTTTATAAAAAATTGTATTTTATAATCAATAAAAATCAAGCTTTTTGCACTTTAAGCTGGTCTTAAGCATTTGTTTTGTACAAAAGTTTACTTTGGTTTATAAAGAATTTTATGTTTTTCTCTTCGTCAGAAAATCAACTATTTTTTTTTTTTTTTTTTTTTTTGTCAAATCAGCTTGAATTCAATTTGTTTTAAATGTTATTCGCATAAAATTTTACAATATCGCTGATTTTGCATAATTTTTCATAATGAGTGAACCTCATTCCCAGAAATTTTTCATTAATGCAGTAAACATATTCAAGGCCGCAAGCTGCCAACTGTAAAAAATGCTAGCAATAATTGTCGCCGTGTAGTCAGCTACTTAATTATTATAATAGCGGCAGCTGCAATATGAACCAATGATCTGTAATTTTTAATTGCTGCTTGTTAGCGTCCGTATTATATTTTTAAGTAAAGGGTGAATAGCACAAAATTGCCAAAATAATGGGGTTTAAAATAAAAGAAGCTTTTTAACACGCTTTTATTAGTTTCACTTGTATGTTTATTTATTTCAACACTCGAAACCCGTGTCATATGAGTGATTATTATATGTATATGTAGGTATATAAAACTGTATATACAGTGCTGTTGCTTTAGTGCGAAAATTGGACTTGTCGTATTGCTTCCAGGGAAGTGGGGGGATTTTGGAGATTCACCAAGTTGGTTTTAGGAACTCCCATAAAAAATTCGAAACCACTTGGCTAACCGGTTTGGAAACAGTTTTTCATATTCGGGGCACGTTTTGACCGTGGAACGTGTAGTGTGAAAATTGAAGTTGCCGTATTGCTTTTGAGGAAGTGTGGTGAAGCCGACTTTGGGAATTCCCAAAAAAAAAAACTCAGAACCGCTTCACTAGCTGAATCAGAACCCATTTTTCATATTCGGTTCACGTTTTGACCGTGGAACGTGTAGTGTGAAAATTGAAGTTGCCGTATTGCTTTTGAGGAAGTGTGGGGAAGCCGACTTTGGGAATTCCCAAAAAACCTCAGAACCGCTTTACTAACCGAATTTTTTATATTCGGTGCACGTTTCGGTCGTGAAACGTGTATCTGAACTATTAACGGTCATTTGATTTAGTGCGGAAATTGAAGTTGTCACATTGCTTCTGGGGAGGCGGGGGATTTTGGTGGTTTCTGAAGCCGATTTTGAGAACTTAAAAATAAGTTAATAAATTACTATTTATTAAAATGTAATGATCTCCAAGTTTGAGGTATTTTTTGATAAAATTTGTGTTATTTCTTTATTTTTATTTTGATATCTATGCGTGTTTTTGAGTTTTTTAAGCTATAATTTTTTGTTTATAGTTATATTAGCGATTTGTTTATATATCAGCAACAATGTTGCCTGAATGTCTTGAGTTTTTTCACACAATGCACTGCATATGTAGAGGCTATCCCTTGGGTACTGGTCCAAGATAAAAGAAAAAAAATATATTCAAATAAGCTCAAAGAAAAAAGTCGGATACTGACAAATGTGTTTTCACCAGAAAACACTGTTGAGTTAATATCCGAACTACTGGAAACTATTTTCTCTTAGCAGAAATGTTAATCATTTTATTGGCATTGTTTTCCACATTCAGTGTTAAAAACCTTTCCATTTTCTATATATTATAATTAAAAAAAAAGTTATTATGGACTACCCTGTATTTACAAGAAATAATACTATATATAAAAAATGACATTAAATATAATAAAATTTTTATCAACTTTTCTGCAAAAGATAAGAAAAAATAAAAAATAGCAAAAAAAAAAAAAGTATATGTAACGAAAAAATTTGAAAAAAATAAACAGCTGTTAACTCTTTCAGTGATGCCATTTGAAGCTTTTTGGTGCGGTTTTTATGTTATGTTAACTTATATTTCATTTAACATTTTACATTGTCAGTTCTAACGTGATATTTGATATTTAGAAATTAGTTCAATTTGGCGGCAGATGAAACAGTGGTTGTGTAGCCGTGTATGTATGCCATTGTTTTTTTTTTTTTATATTGGACCAGTACTCAGGGGGTGACCCCTACATATGCAGTGCATTGTACCAGAACTAGGAAAATAGGTTGTGAGGAGGGGCAAAGCGGGAGTAGTGTTTGTGAAATTGTTGAAATAAGCCTTTGCATTTTAGCACATACTGTCTTATTTATAAAAAATATTTCATATTTAGGGCCATTTTCATAATCTAAAATTAAGTTGCCATTAAAAAATTATTAACTAATTACCGGTTTGCTTAACAGGCATTATTTAACCAACAGTTAGTAATTTTTGCACCATCTTTCGGTTACTTAACAGAAAAAAACTTAAAAAGTATGGCAATGTTACTTGTATTTGTTTACGAAAAATAGTGTAATGACAAACACAATTTTTAGAAACAAGCTTTTTTTATTTCTTCGGCCTTCAAATTTCAAAAATATTGTTCATAAAATTTTATTAAAAAAATGATGAACGGAAAATCAGCAAGTCCTCTTGCGAACTTGGCATTTTTATAAATTTTCTTGACAGCTTTGCAATTGATTTTTCTACCACAAGCATGTTTATAATTAAAAATATTGCAAAAATATAAATGTTGATTTCTATTTACGTCCATTTTATTATTATTTGTATGTTTTTTCTTTATTTGAGTCCTGATTAACTTCTTAACCGGCGAATTTTGATCGGTTAAATTTAACAGCAACTTTTCTGTTAAATAGTGCCGGTTAAGACTTAATTATACATTGTAAAATACATTTTTCTCTAACCAGCGGTAAAAGTCTCAATTAAAATATAATCAGACTTGGTGTAAATGGCCGTTAATAATTATTATTAGACAAATTTTGTATGGAAATTGCATGGAATGATGTATTCTACTCTATTTGTGACAGCTTGTAGTCAGTAGCCTGCCGTCTTGAATATGTTTAAGGCATAAAAAAACTTATTTTTTCGCCATAAAGGGGGGAATTCAACTTGAAATATTTAAGTCAACCGTTTATTTTCCAGCAATTATTTTATTTTTATTTATTTTGCTAGTTCATTTTATTAATTTTCACAGAACAGTATCAATGAATCTGTTCAGAGCTTTGAAATAAATGCAAATTTTTTGCTTTCATTTGAATTTTCACACTTTAAATGTTTGTAATTTATTCACCCCTTATTTGGAAACTAATTTTATGACTGCGACCAAAAGTCTGGCAAACATTTTTCGCCATGAATTTTCCCCATATTTTAGTTGCTAATTAAAATTTTTATTACTGCCTGTTTTCCTTACCAATAAACAAATAAAAAAGCCACAATTCTAACAATACTATACAAGTTAAACACATTATTTTGTTGTTGTTGCTCGGGTGTTAAAATATTTCTTTTACATGCAGCCTCAATTGATTTTTCTTGTTTACAGCAACATAATATTAAAAAAAAAAAGAAGCAAAATTGCAACAGCAAGCAACATTCAATACAAAGCACTGAGCCAAGCAACCAAGTGCAACAAACCAACAAAGCAGCAGACATCAAAAACTAAAAGAAAAAACAAATATTTTAGAACCTGATGACCGCCACATCAGAAATAAATATCTGTCTTTTGGAAATTTCTTACTGCCTGGCAAAGAATCACCAGCACAGAACAGCACTTACATTTTTGAACATGCACACATGCATATGTACCTACAATGCGAATAGTTAGTTGTATGATTTTTTTTTATTTAGATTTTCAAAAAATGTTTGCACTCGTTAAGGTTTGACGTTACATGGCTGCAACAGCGCATACAAGCTGCCACATTAACCTTATAGTTGGCAGATCATGCAACAAGTTTATTTATATTGCAAAATGTTTATGAATGAATAGAATAAAAGGAAAACACGGAAAACCAACAAATGGAATAAAACAGAAATATGTATGTTTGTTTTTTTTTAGCTATTTATGGCTTAGTCATTGAAGCCTACGTTTTTCATGTAAGTGTGTATGCTCACGTGGAACATTAAACTATATTAGGGGCATTCGCTTGATGATACAAATAAAATTAGTTGCAGTTAGATCATCGTCTTGCAAAAGTATAATTCTTAGCTTTTATTCATTCAGTTTGCGTGTGCATACTCGTAGTGAAGATTAAATTATATATGAGTATACAAATAAAGTTAAATAAAGAAAATGGTTTTGCAAAAGTATAAATCCTAGCTTTTACTAGGTTGTTAATTAAGTTTATTAAAATAAAAGGTTTATAAATTAGCTATGGCGGTTTTCCATAACTTAATACTAAACTTTGCTCTTTAAAAATATATTCATTCAAGCCTACGTTTGTGTGTGTATGCTTGTAGTGAAGATTAAATTATATTAGGGGCATTCGCTTGAGTATACAAATAACCTTAAATAAAGAAAATGGTCTTGCAAAAGTATAAATCCTAGCTTTTACTAGATTCTTAATAAAGTTAATTAAAATAAAAGGTTTAAAAATTAGCTATAGCGGTTTTGCATAAAAGGTTTATAAATTAGCTATATCGGTTTTGCATAATTACTTGCACTTCACATTAAAATCTGCTTTTTAAAATATTAGTCATTTAAGTCTATGTTTTTCATTTAAGGGCTTTCGCTTGCGGGCTTAAATGAAATAAGCTAAAGACAATGGTCTTGCAAAAGTAGAAATGCTAGCTTTTACTAGATTCTGAATAAAGTTTATTAAAATAAAAATCTTATAAATTAAACATTGCAGTTTTGCATACTATTTGCACGTAACACTAAACTCGGTTCTTTAAAATGTTACTCGTAGATGTTAAATCCCACGCTTGTCATTTGTGTTGTGTATAGAAATAAAATTAGTTATTATTATTATTGGACGGGATATGGCCCTGATCGGCCATTTGCACTGCGACCAGTGTTGATCTATTGTGTACGTAAATAAAAAAAAATTTGTTTAAAAAAATTAGTTAAAAAAAAATAGAAATGAAATTAGTTTAAAAAATTGCCTTGCAAAAGTATTAACGCTAGTTTTACTAGATTCTTAATAAAGTTTATTAAAATAATAGGCTTATAAATTAGCCATTGCAGTTTTGCTTAACTATTTGCACTCTTAACACTAAACTCTGCTGTTTAATAGAATACTGCCAGAGTAATTATAAGCTCTGTAGCGTAAAACTAGAAACATTATTTGTCAATACGCATCATCCAAGCTCAGTGCAAAAAGGCTTACAAAAGTGCAAATTATATATTTCATGTAATTATGCTTTTCTAAAGTTCTTAATATAATGGTTTGTAAAATACTGCTATAAAAATGATTACTTATAGTTCTGAAATATTTTGTAACTTTCGGGTAAAAAGTCTTGCAAAAGTATAAACTACATTTTTTTTATATTACTTTCGAATTCACCAAAAGAATAAGTATATAAATACAAAAGAATTAATTTATTGAATTTTTGTTGAAGTTTTCATAATTTTTAAATTAGATTTTTGGTTTGTTCGAGTACATTTGTACATCGGGTTTTAATTCAAGCTATTCCTTTCTTAAGTTTTTTTTTTCTTTCAAAATTAATTGACTCCCCAAAAAATTAGTTTTACTATGACAATCCACAATTTTTAATCATGAATTTTAAATACTCCATTTCATTCACCATTGACAGAACAGTGTGACCATCATAGTTTTTAAATATATATTGCCAATTTACTTCGCCAAACCACCAAACTCCATTTTACTCACCATTGACAGAACAGTGTGACCATGATAGTTTTTAAAGATATATTGCCAATTTACTTCGCCAACCCAACAAACAGTAATATTTCTTGCTTTTGGACTACTCTCATTCCAAAGTCGACAATTCTGCTTGCTAACGTACTCATTCAACCAAATCGGCCTTAATGGAGAACAAATCTTTGAATACATACTCGTATAACTAAACATTATCAGTTGACGAACAGAGCCATTATTTTGAGTCAAGATTTCAACAACTTGCCAGCGTTGTTCTGGTGTAAGTCCAAGAATAGTGAAATGTCAAGCCAAACCTGAAAAGAAGTCAAGTTAAGCTGGTAGCATGGTGCAATTATTAGGTGGCATCACTAGGAGTTGTTGTACTACATACATAATATTTTGTTTGTGTAGAAATCCTGGAGGCTGTCAAAAATATGTTTACAAAATAGAAGCAAATGAAGAAAGGAAAGTGTATATGAAGAAAATTAATATAATTGTTGTCATAAATTATTTTTAACGCTTTTTAAGGAATTAAAATATTTTTGTGAACTTTATTATTGTGTTTCTTTTGCACTTTTTCGAACTGTTTAAAATCTTATTATGTTATCACTTCTTTTTGTGTTAACGTAAACAACTTTTGACACTCTCAAGTATGTGAAACAAACCATTGTAGCAAAGACTATAAATATATATTGATTGTAGCCTGCCCTAGTGATGCCACCTAGTTAATTGCACCATGGCTGGTAGGATAAATAGATTATTAAATAAAGCAGTATTGCCAACTTCGTGGGGTGAATTTCTAAAATATCTCAGAGTAATAGTCATAATAGATACTAATATCAAATATTATATGTGTCCAATTTTTCTCCCCCTTAGTTCAAACAACGCTGGATAGAAATTTTCTATTTACTAAAATATTTAAATAAATTTTGACTCCAAATTTATGTCGTTTTCACTTAGAAAAAATTCAATAAAACGCTATTAAATTTCCAAGAGTCGCATATTTTCTGCCTTTGTTAAACAAAATGAATTATCATTAAGAATATGCCTGCAGATGAGATTTGGTGATAAAAAAAATGTGTATGTGTGTTAAAAATAGATATCTAGTTTAATAGGTGAAAACCATAATCATAATTTTCACACAACACCCACCCCTAATGGCTTTTTCTATGGTTTAAAAAGACTAAAGCCTTGACAAAAGAATACCGAACAAAAAGCAGCACCATAAAAAACATAAAATTTATTAAACGTATATGTGAGCAAGTCAGATATATGATAAAATTCTCAAGCTTTTGTATAATCTAGTATACTTCTATTTTAATCAACAATAACGGAAATCAAATAATTTTACAAAAAGTAAAAGAATAAAAACCGGAATCGAGTTTAACCAACCGACCAGCTCCTCATTTATTCAACCACCCACCCATCATCGTCTATCTGTACATAAGTCTTACTAAACAAAAAATGAATTAAGGTTAAATAAATTTCACTTATACACACCACCAACTTCACTTCACTCACACATAACGGCGTTACCAATGACACAAGCATTACACTATATGCCACTCCCCCTCCCCCCCTGACAACAACCAAGTTACCACTACCGGCTGCTTTCCACTAGCCAGTCAGTCAGTCAGCCAACCAGCCAGCCAGCCACATTATATTTGCTGCATAAACGTACGTGTGCACAATGGCTGGGAAAGGAAACAGGATACTAAACAATAGTAGAAAGACATTTAAAATGATTTACTTTATTCGTATAATGTTGCTCAAGCACACAGCACAAAATTAAAACAAGAAACAAAAAAATCAGTCAAAATTACAAAGCTCTAAATGGGGGGAAAATAACGCAACAAAACCATTGAGAAAACTCCTACTGTGTTAGAAAGTTCTGTCTACCGAGCATTGGCATACAAAACCATTCATTTCCCTTAACCATTTGCCAACGAAGGAACAACAACAAAAACATACAATAAAATAAAACTCTATGAAGCAAAGATACAATTGTATCCTCAATTCAACAAAAGGGTGCTAAACTGATTCTAGAACAAAATAAATTTATTTATTTATACATATCTATATAAGTATATTTTTTTTTAATATTCGATGGTAGTTTTTTCCGTTTGCGTGTTCTGGTTCTCCCTTTGGATGTATTATAATAAAAAGAAGACCAAATAACTTTAAGAGTAAAAAGCAGCATGTGATATAAATGTTTTTTATATTTTATTGTTAAATTGCTTTTTGGGGAGCACTAGAGCTCTTAAAGGAACTTTAGTTTGTTTAAAAGGTTTGCAACAGGTTTTAATAATTCTAAAATAGTTGAGTCCTTGACGGTGATGCACTTTGTCCCCACTTGTTATAAGTAAAAGTTTCAATGAATCATGATAAGGCTTACTTCAACTCCCTGCCACTTTTTTGGTAGCGATATCACAGTTTATACAGGGCGTTCCAAAATTGTCAATTACAGCAAGGTATGACATTTTTCATGTATGCGGTTATTCAATCTATAATTTGTTTTCCTGTGAATGTCCACATTCTAGAAATAGTTAAATAAAATTTACTGTATGCACTAGCTGGGGTCTATACGACTTCCTCTAAACGATATAGCGAGACATTCGAACCTGTAGCTTTGCTAAGTACGAGGACATAGTGAAATGCCCGGAAATGTTGCAGCGCACGGGCTGGCAAAGGCCGCACAGAAAAAATTATAGTCAAAATAAAATATAAAAAAATGTTGTCTGAAAAAATAATTTGTATACATATACATAAATATCCCAAAAATTATTTTGGATATAGTTTTTTGTTGTTGTTTAAAAAACTAGTTGTTTTCGATCAATAATTATTTTTGCTAAACTATTGTTTGAATCCACGAATTTCTTTACCGGTCCGCATTTAAACAATTTATTAGTTGATACAACGAATTTCGTTATTGAACATGAAAACAAATTTTTTCTGTGCGGCGTCCGGCTACAAAAAAGGAATATAGATGGGATGTACGGAATCCCGCTTAGGAGCTGTAAGAAACAAGTCCAGCATCAACATTTTGAGACCGCACCAGAGAGATGGTCTTGTGAGTTCACCTGGCGAGTATCAAGGCTAACATGGACAACAAAAGGTCTATTATACTTAGGGGCCTGCACCAAAAGAGTTTGTGCTCTGCTGCGGCAGTTCTGACGGGTCATTGGCACATGGGGTCGCTGGCGAGGAGGTTAAATCTTCCATTTAATGACTTGTGTAAAAGTTGTAGAGAAGAGGAGGAAGTAGAGAGATTGTTGAGCACTTCCTTTGTCGGTGTGTAGCTGTTTCCCATATAAGGGCTTCGTATCTAGGCAGACCGATGCTGCACGATTTGGCGGAGGTATCGGAATGTGATGTAAATAGAGTGGACTCTTTTAACCGATCCCCGGGTTGGTTCTAAACCAGTAATATGTAGGTATGTTGCGATACATATCACACCCAGGCAACACAACGAGACCAAATGGGCTGGCGGCCTGTTAAACCTAACCTAACCTAACTTTACCAATTTTCTACTCCTTAAAAAAAATTATAACTGCAATTCCGTATGTATAGTTCCATACCCCCCGGGGAACAGGTTTTGCCTTGGCGTATTCCTAACTTAGGCACTCTGTTTTTCGGGGAAAAGAGGGGAAGGGGTCCCTCGTTTGGTGCGGCACACAAAACTCTAGGAAGCTGCATGACTTATGTTGTGTTGGCTTCCGAAACCCTTACCAAGGGTATAAATTGGCAGAACGGGGATCAGCATGACCCCCGGGAAGTTCTGCTTGCGGTTCGACCCTGATTGATCATGGTTGAGGTGCCTACCTTGGCTGAAACGTTCTGGCTGTGGTTGAAACCTAAAACGCAGGAAGGGAGTGTTAGTATCCTTGATAATTGTTTGGTGATGGCTTTTTTCGAGGGCTAACAATCTCCCGAGGATCTGTTGCCTATACAACAGATACGTGTACTGTAAGGAACCAGTGGTGATGGTTGACGGGTGAGTTGGTTTAAGGGCTGATGCTCTTAGTGGGGTTCGGCCTACCAACTCATTAAGCCTTGTCCTCCATTGATTGCTGGGAAATGGCATACATGAGGGATTAGAAAGCCCGAACTCCTCAACAAGAAGTTGTTCATATGACCGCAATCATATGACAAGAATTGCTACCTGTGTGAGCCTAGCAAGTCACACGGGGGCGGTGGTGAATCGTGAAAAATTCACTCCGTGGAATTGGTCCACCATCAGGTTATGCCGTCAAGGCAGGTACTGATGTAAATCATTTTCGCAGTTGTATAGTTCCATAATTTATATCTGCACATAAACATATATATGTATACTCTTATAAACTTTCCTAGCAATATTATTCTCTGTAAAGTTGCATAAAATTTTTGCAAGACTTGTCTTAAAGCTACAGTAGTAAGTAAAGTTTTTCTTATTCGACCATTGAAGCTTTTATAAACTTTTTATTATATTTATTATATGTACTCGTAGTTAAGTTGCCGTTTGCATAAGTTGTCTTTAATGTGTTCACAGCATTTTGTCTCTTTCACTAATAAACTTTAACTACCCCTCTTGAACAATGAGTATGTCTTTCGTATTGTTAATGTTTTTATATTCTTCTTTCTTCATTCATTCACTCAACAAATTTAAGTGTTGTTAAGGATTCCTTTTCTTCATTCATTATTTTGCTCCTTCAAATGAAGAAAACAACAACAAAAATTCTTTATTTGGCAAATATTGCTGTTTGTTGTTTTTGTTCAGTTGAGTCAGTTCTATTGTTTGTTGTTGCTGTTGTCATGTTTCACAAACAGATTCTCTTAAAGAGGAGAGAAATAAAATTAAACTTTTAAGCTATTGCAACAGGAGTACAGAAAATAACACAAGTGTACTTTGAAACTCTTACAAACTTGCATTTGTGTCCTGATGTTTTTAAATGAGAGAATTTCAAACAATTTAAGCATTTTGTTGGTAGGATGATTACTAAATTGCTGTTTACTTAGAAGTTGCCTGCAAAAGGAGTCGTTGTTCTCTGAAAAACTTTTTTTCGTTTATCTAGCAAACAGCAATTGTTGAGAAAAAAAAAGTTTCACTTTCAATGTCTAGGTTGTTTGTTGTTGCCAGTTGAGACTCAGCAGCAAATTTGAAAGTTGAAATATTTTCGGTAAAAGAACAGATTAAACATTTAAAAGCAAGAATGTTGTCTAAATTGAGTTTCTTACAGACATTTCTAGACAGTTGTAGTGAGATTGATGATGAAGTTAAACAGCGGATATAAAGCAATTGTATTGGTAAATTTGAATTTAACTTTTACATCAATGTAAAAAATCTTAACCATTTTCGCTCCGGAAAATAGCAAATCAAATGGTTTTTATTTTAAATAGAAATGATGTCTTGTTTTTTGAGAATTTTTTTATTTCTATTTAAAATAAACATGAAAAAGCAATCAAGTTGGTAATCTGTTAGCATTTTATAAATAAAGTATTTATTTTAGCACAATCCCTGTCAATAGTCTTATTAAAAAAGAAAAAAAAAAAAACAAAATGTTGGGTTCATAATTAAGTTATTTAGTTTGAAATTAAAAAGAATTTGTTTTAAAACTTTTTCATTCTACTGGGGAACAAAGCATTTAACGGCTCGGAATGGTTTTTTATAGTCTATTTGGGGTCTAATCACCGTATAATATTACGAATAATATTCGATACATCTAGGTTAAGGCAAACGATGCATATCGGATCGTAATCTAAACAAATATGTAAATGTAATAGATTCAAGACCATATGATTCCTAAAAGTACGAATACAAAAAAAAAAATTGTTTAACTTTTTTATATTATTGCAAAACAATTCTTTCGATATCGGTTGCCATGATATCAAAATGAAAAATTTCGATAATATTGATCGATATCGTATGCGGTGATTTTCCCCTGCTCATTCGAGATTTCAAGCCAAATATAGTAGATTTTGAGAAGATTTCCCATACAAAATGAAATCTACTCTATGAATAGATTTCGACGAAATCTCCTGAAATCTATTCAGTACTTAAAAATACTACGCTGCAGCAAAAATATTCACTTTAATGTGGTGTACTCAGTATCTGGTCGACAAAAATATATACTTTAATGTGGTGTATTCAGTTTCTGATAAAATTTTTTTGTCAAACCCGCATGCATAAATTATTTTTGTGAAAATGAAATGTTGCTAGATGTCAAAAAACGGTGGTGTAAACGATATAGATTTCGTTGTAGACTTTAATTCAAATCTGCTAGATTTTGAGTTAGTGTAAATGTGCTATTAAGTTAAATAGATCTAGTAAAGTGATTTTCTGTTTATGTATTTGTCTAAATATTAAATTGTCTTTGGACTGAAAGACGATCAATTTATTTTTCAACTTTTTAGTACATCTGTCTGAAAATATACCCCTAAATTGCTAGAAAAGCGAGGCTTAAAATATATGGTTTTTCCATAAGGACTTTGGACAGTCATGTTGCGGAAGTCATAGCTGTCAAATTTTCTACCACATAAGCAGTGTAACTTTCTATATAGATACAGCATTCAATGGTAAAATGGACTATAACAAATTATTTGCAATATGGGTTTCCTAAGGCCTAATTATGGTCAGAACTTTTTTTAAATTATAAATAAGTTAAAAGCAATTTTCATGAGTTTTTACTTGACGTTTCATTCGCTTTTTTCGAACATCTTTAGGAGTATAGTTAATCGTAAAACTTAATTTTAATATCACAGTGTGTTGACTAAGCAATTATTTTATTGCTCCACAAAATTGTAGCTTAATATTTTCTTTGTCTCCTTCGGTATTTATGGCGTTATTTGTTTTTTTTTTTTGTATTCTTAGACTCTCTATAGTAAACCTTTTATTCTCTTTTTCTTTCTTGTTTAATATGTTTACATTATCGCAGTCAATCACGTGATTTCACTTGATTATATCAAAATTATTGCTCCACAGGGAATACTAATGAATATGAACCTACCAACTCAGTGCTTAATGAACCAATATAGGTGCAAACTTTGCGACTTGATCTCTTAAAGAGCTGAGTAAATCCTCGCCTAGGTAGCCCTGAACTATTTTCGAATGGGACTCATTTTTGCATACAAAAAAGCAAAATTGTTGGGTTTATTAAGTTATTTGGTTTAAAATTAAGAAACAAAAAATGGTTTTCCTTCTATTAGGGAACAAATCATTTAACAGCTCAGTATGGTTTCTTAAGTTAAATAGATCTAGTAAAGTGATTTTCTACTTCTGTATTTTTCTAAATATTAAATTATCTTTGGACTCAAAAACGATCAATTTATTTTTTACAGAGTATACTAACTATTTGCCGAGTAGTGGATGAATATGAATCTACCAATTCAGTAATTAACACCCAATATAGGTGCGAACTTGGCCACTTGCACTATTAAAGAGCTGAGTAAATCCTAGAGCTAAATACAAGTGACGATGGACGCCATGGTAGCCCTAAACCAGTTTTGGTTAGGACTCATTTTTGCATACCAAAGACCAAAATTCCATATGAGATCCTGGTTGGTCCAATACATTTCGAAAAATTCTTTGTTTAGTCTGTATTTTTAAACTGGCCGCGTCACTATCTCAGTTATCTTACATAGATTAGCAATTTGTTTTGAGCTACATACAATCAAATGGACACTATTGACATCGAGGCTTACTAACTTGAAGTTTTTGTTAATCTTTTAAATAAGTACACATTGGATAAATTGTCAAAAACCTATTTGAAATTTATCCTGCCCGCTTTACATGCTTCCAAGTTGCAGACATTTCACGGCAAAAAAAGCTATACGATTAAATTAGAGTTTGTAAAATTTTGACCGAACCTTTGTTGTCTTCGATAAAGTCTCGCAACATACTGGGAAGAAGCATTAACAATTATCTTGAATACTTTTTAGCTCATTCTTTGCTATGAAAGGGGAAATTGTAAAAAAAAGTATATGTATTCAGTAACAAAAAGGAAGCAAACCCCATCTTTTCAATTTCTTTACAAACCGCCAACATTTCATGCTTAAATGAAACTACTTGAAAGATGTTTATCCTTCAAAGCACTTCAACAAATGTTACCATTTTAATAATTCTCCAGATATTCAAAAAACATACCCCTGTTGCCGCTTATAAAATAAAATATAAAAAAAAAACAAACAAGTTCATATACCTAAGTACATACTTATGTATGTACAAATAAGATAATATCTTTAATTTTCACACACATATAAGTACACTTAAATTTAATATATATTATACCCTAGACAGTTTAGAATATGATAAACTTTGTAAAAAAAACGAAGGAAAAAAAGCAAATTTACAAAAAGCCCCTGTTGCGAATTAAGTGAAGCACACAAGAAAAAGCTATAAATTATAAATTTATGGTTTTTATTAAAAACTAAAGAGGCATGATATTACTCGTAAAACGATTTATAAATATATAGAAGATAAGCCGAAGAGTTTACATTGTGCAACTTTTCTTTTGGCAGCAATTCCTACTTATTGGTGAGAAGAGAGAGAGAGAGAGGAATTGAAAGAGTTGTTTATATGCATGTACTCATGTAATTCGTTTTTTACCTGTGAAGAGCTGAACTTTTCAGTTGCTCTCTTTCATACATTTTTCATATTAATAACTTCATAGATTTTCATATTAATGTATACACTTTTCATATTAATGCTTACTTTTGTGTATGCGCTTGCAGTTCCATATGTATACATCAATAAAAATCGCACAATTTAAACGCAAACGGAATTTGAAAGACGATAAATAATATGATATGATAAAACTTACTTATGATAAAAACTAAGCAAAGCGATAAATGTGCATAAATATCACATGTATATATTCGATATACGATAGTGCACAACATCTTGATTTCGAAACGCCAACTCTCCCTAATTTTATGAGTTTTGGAGCAAAAATACAAAAACAATTAGGGCATTGCAGAATGGAGACAAGTGATTCCGCATCAAGGTTAAAAAAGAATAGATGGTTTAAAATTGGCAATAGTGTTTAAAGCTCTCAAAAAACTTCTCAACTGCCCTTGACTCATTCTTAGAAGGTAAAATGTAAGACCGACCTCAACTAATTTTTCCCCGCTAACATCGCAACCCGCTATTTCGCCTCCTGCCATACAAATATAATATTTTTACAAATTTTTCCCACATTGTCCCAACAAGTCAGACATGTAGCTCTAGAAGAGTCAAATATATGACCGACCAGCATTGATTTTTGCCTGATTTTTTTTTCCTTGACACAATCATCCCGTACTCCTCTTATTGAGCGAGTTCCCAGATGAGAACATTTTTATGAATTGTTTTTCCTGTCGCCTTAACAAGTCCCAGGCTATCGCTAGTGAAATTAAATGCATGGCCGATCGCGATTAATTTTTTCTTTCTGATATTTTTTCTAACCACACGCACCCTATACCTCTTCTTCTAAGGGCCCCTACCCATATCAAGCTATAAAAATAGTTGTTCTGTAAAAGATTTGTAAACTTACATTAGCCAACTCAAGGAGTGAACTTGTGAATGGCCTCCATGTGGCTTGAAAGGCATACACAAGTGGCAGCTTCTTGCCAATATGTTAGATTCGCCCATATTGCAGCTCGAGAACTCAGCCTTTCTAATCCCTCCTCTATACAACTCTCTTAAGAATTGGAGAAAGGCGTTCTAAAATTTGATTGTCTTATTTTTGTGGCAACATGATTTGATAGGCATACTCGCCAGAGCAATATTAGATAAAAAATGAAAAAGATGCAACAAAAGTCAAAAGAGCGTCGAGTGTTTGTTGGGTCACTATCGAGCTTATACAGTTTAATCAGACTTCTTTATCTAATTTAGCGGGAATATTTATTCTGTGAGAGTACTTTTTAATACATATTTTCTCGGCTCTCTATCTAGAACACAAAGTTGGCGCTACATACTGCAAAGGAGTTTTTATCTAGAGTGTGATATCAATCATTCTAGCCCATGTGGTCAAAATTTCGATGCAAATTCTGAATGATTGGCAGTTTATGTTGTGAACACGTAATGGCCAACTTCATGGCGAACATTGATGCTCAGCCATATGCGTGAACATCGATGTCAGAGCATGAACGAAACATGAACAAGAGCGGTCCACATTAGCCATTTGCGATGTTCGCCATTAGCCATGTTCATGGCTAATGGAGACCCCAAGTAAACAAAAGAATACAAATTGTGAATATGATGTCGAAGACAATGTGGTCTACTTATAAAAATTTTGCCAATTGGAATGTTGGCTGCTGTTGTGGTTGCTGAATGGTGGCACACAGACTAATGGAAGATTGCTTTTGTTTGTTATACTCGTACTTGTGCTGTTCAAATATATAATCATCTAGGTATCATCCAGGTATTCTCAAAAATCTTTCAGCTATATATTTTAATGATTCGCTTCGTAGCTTTTAAACTTTCTGCTACTTGCTAGGTATAAATAGCCTCAAAATTGGAATACAAGATGGTTTTGGAAAAAATGAACAAGTTTATTTCTTTAATCTGGGATTGAAAAAGTTAAATAGAGATAAATGTATGCAGAATGTTTGGCAATGAAACCAGACTTCATTTGGTTTATGTTTCACAAAGTCAATTATGTGAAGGGCTAAATTTGAGCAAGCTTAAAAATATTGAATTTGCATATATTTTAAAGATTTATTTGGTTTTTTGTCCCTCTTTAAAACATCTCTACTTCTTCTACTTTGCACTTCTAATAGAACTGGTAACTTTCTGTCCTTCGTCGTTTGGTTTCACTGCCTTTTTTGAGCCGAGATCTGACTAGCTTCTGTCCTGTCTTAAATTGATTACTTTATGTCATGTACTTCTATATATTACCTGATACGAATAGGTACCTGCTTAGTTTTCTGGAGTTCTCCCTCCTGTGCTGTCTTCGGCATATTCTGTTAAGCGCTTTTTATACTCTAGCTGCTGTATTATTTATTTTCTGGTTTTGTTTATGATTTTTATGCCTCTTCAACCGAATAAACTTTGTTTTCTTTTTACCTAAAAGCTTGTTTAATTAGACATAAATCCCACAAAAACGAATAAGATTTTTGCTAATTGCATTCTCTTAGCAGTACTGCAATTAACAAAAAGAATCCTTAGACATTATTATATGCTCGCATTACCAACCGGAAATGATTTAATCAATACTCTTACAAGTTTTCTTATTAAAAAAAAATGGAAAGCAAAAATGTTGTGGCAAGTTTATAAAGAAATCGTTTAACAATTACCAGTTCTTCTTGGCGAAAACTACAACTGCATACATAAGCTTGACAAAGGAATTTCATTGATTTCGTAAGGAAGCCAGCTTAGCGTACTGCTATCGCGTAGACAACAGCATTAATGCCTTAAAATAATAGACCGAAGAATTGTGAACCCCAGAAGACTTCTAAAGTATGTTTACTGCTGCACGGGTAGTCTTTATATTAAATCCAAGCAAAGAATTCCTTAAATAGTTTTACTTTTCCTCCATAAAGTCTCTGCAATGCTTGGTGTTAATGTTGGTAGTGCTGCACATGTACATATGTGCATACATTTGAACACTCTAAACACAAACATAAACTTGTCACCACAAGAACATTTATACCTATAGACGAGTACACACAAACCAGCAAACACTTGTAAATATTTATCCAATACCTGTAACAACCTGAATCTTGGTATTGCTGAAAGGTAAATGAACAACCAAACAAAACCAGCTACCAAACCCAAATATTTCGCCAGCAAGATGCGACACACAGTCAACCGTGTCGTCGTCTACGAAAATAGAATAAGTTCGAAAAAAACATCATCACCAATATACTCCTGTTACAGAAATGCATTTTGTTGAAAAAAGAATTGGCTGTTAGAAATACTGGGAGTGTTCTGCATCCATTGATGATGCTGATGGTTGGATTGTTCTTGGATATTGAATGAGAGCTGTTTTTTTTTTTTCTTCTTAATGGTATGAATGTGTTAAATGCTTAAATAAACAATTTACTTATTTTTCTTCTATCATTTATTTGTTGTTAACTTGACGTCCTCATCAGTCGTCCTTCTTGTCTTCAAAACCAATATGGTTGTCATATTTGAAATTAAATTTACATCCTACAATCTTATAGTAATATAGGTTTAATCTTACATAGTGCAATGAAATACAACAGCTTTGAATGGAACTTAACTGGTTCAGGTCGGCTTCCTAAAAGCATTGTGGCTTTTCGCTTTTAAGCGGAGAAGTGGAATTAAGGGAAGTATAAGACAGAGTGGTGTTTGTATTTAATTTTGCAAAGCAATACTATCATCTCTTTTACATAGTTATATATAATTTAATTCCAAATTGTAATTGTAAATAATTTAATTCCAACATTTTAAATGCTTCAATAGAGTTTGTTTTAGTCTTTCGTGTTATTATTGTTAAATTTAAACTTCCACGAACACTACTCCCTCTTTTCTCTTCATCTCAATTTATTTTCCTAGTTCCAGTACAATGCACTGCATATGTAGGGGTCATCCCCTGAGTACTGGTCCAAGATAAAAAAAAAAAAAAAAAAAAAAAATATCTTCAGGCAAGATAAGTTGGTACGAAACAAATCGTGGTTTTCCAGAACAGAATATTATCAAAGGCAGGGGACATATTGTGGGTATACAGTGGTGACTTGAGAAGCTCATTTAAGAAAAAGTCTAACAGAACAGCGCTAGATGACCGACCCTTCAAATGGCTCGAGTACATTTCCAATTTGATGATGGTACGTCACGTCATTCCAACGAAACTATATGTCATTGTAGTCTGGTGGCATGTCATAATGTCCAGTGTCATAATGTGCATGGGCGCGGCGACACGCATAAACGTGTCGTAAGGTCCATGGACATTATGATACTTTTGAAAATGTCATAGTGTCCATGGGCATAGTGACACATTGCAAATGGACATTATGTCGTTTTTAAAAATATCATAAGTTCCATAATTAAAAAGGAAGTATTTAAGTATTTAACATCTTTGAAATAACCGTATATTTGAGTGATAATATGAGCCAATAAAAGCCGTTTCCATTATCAAATTGGGTCACACTTTCGGTGGCAAAACTTTGACGCATAACTCTTACTTATATTGCCTACAAGAAATTGACACTTCTACTCTTTTTAATCAAACAAGTGAAAACAGCGAAAAATCGGCGCCGATTTTTCCTTCATACTGTCATAACGTCCATGGACTTAATGTCATTAGACGTTATGACATGCCACCATCTATATCATTTAAGACAAGTCTGACCAACTTTTTTCTCAGGGTAGTCGCCTGCCTGAAAACCACACGAAACAGTCACTTTAAGGATGTATTTAACGTCTAGGATATTCATGTGGATCGGTATCGTTCCCAGTTCTACAATTTTTCGTGGATCGGTATCGTTCCGAGTTCTACAATTCTCTTACAA
This sequence comes from Thecocarcelia acutangulata, assembly GCA_914767995.1. Lineage (NCBI taxonomy): Eukaryota > Metazoa > Arthropoda > Insecta > Diptera > Tachinidae > Thecocarcelia > Thecocarcelia acutangulata. Next base: position 116,945,022 of record OU612096.1, on the reverse strand, counting down.
CCACATATTGTAGTCCACAGAACTCAATGCAAAGCAAAAGTTTGTAGTTTGATGTGTAGATCTGATAAACATCTTACTGTTAGACTTCATCAGGCTAAAATCCACACCAAACAGCAATTATCAAGATGTATTGGACACTTTGGGATCACATGTGGATCGTTATCGTTCCAAATTCGACTATTTTTGTAACACTGTTCTGCTGAAACCACATTTCGTTGCATTCAATGGCACTCAATTCAGCACAAAAGTTGGTCGCTTACGCCATTGGTACGATAAACTTCTTTCTCCAAGACACCACCAGCTTAAACTCCACTTTAAACTGTGACTTTTGGGATGTATTGAACACTCAGGGATCTCATGTAGATTGGTATCGTTTTAAAATCGACAATTTTATTTGTTAACGTGTTCTAGTCGGTCGTACTGAAATATATCTTATTGCTAAAGACACCACCAGCTTAAACCCCACTTTAAACTGTGACTTTAGGGATGTATTGAATATTCAGGGATCTCATGTGGATTGGTATCGTTTTAAATTCGACAATTTTATTTGTTAACGTATTCTAGTCAGTCGTGCTGAAATAGATTTTGTCACTAAATAAAGTTTTTAGGGCGAATGTCTTTGTCCACTTACAAGCTAACTAAAATGCTTAGGTCAGCGTTGCGGATGCACCTTCAAGTTAGTGGGGTCCTGGCAAACTAGCTACTAGAAAGTCCCACCTTTGCCGGAAAGTCTCTATTAATACTACAGCTATTTTGTAATCATTGTCACCAAGTATTACAGGATGTACTTATTTACAGCACTTAAGTCGGACGTTGACAAGTTCATCCATATCTAAATTATGTAGACAAGTTTCGTTGGTTCCATTCTCTATCCCTGTCCGTTTTTAGTCCTTGTAATAAGATTCTTGATTCTCTTAAGTATTACTGTATGTAGAAGAGGAAATCTTGTACGTTATGCTGAAGTGCCCAGACTTTGACGAAGCTCTAAAAAATGCAATTTCCTAACCCACCATAAAGAAAACTCATGAGTAGAGCACTGCAGCTCAGGAGTTGAATATGGAGTCTAATATGTATGCTTGCGTCCAACTCCTTGCCAGGTTAGCCGTCAGAAGAAAATAGGCCTCTGAAGGAAAGTTGTGTAGGGTCTCGAAATTAAGCTCCATAGTGCTACAAAGTATATTTTCTAGTGGCATTAAAAAAAATCAACCAAGTCCTTATTAATAACGATAATACTCGTAATTAGTATTTATCTACATTGGTTAGTCAAGCTGAAATTACAGCTTTGTTTTATTTAACTGATGTAGGGTACCTTAATGCTCCTGCGAATGCTATTAACATTTTTACCACTCACTTAACATTATAATCATAAAAATCATCATACCTCAATGCACTTTCATCTTTTCTTCACACGATTTCTATTTAGCACTCGTTTTAAGTTTTCAGTTTGTTTGCAGCTTCCTTCCATGCATTTCATTTATTTATTTTTCATTAGAAATCTTTGAGATTCTTGTTAAGTGCTTCTGGTTTCGCTTGATGGAATTTCTTGGGAAATTCATTATTACATCACATTACAGAAAATTTAATATTTATTTCGTTCATTTCTTAAGTTTGAACTCCTTTTAAAAGATTCAAAACTTTGTTGATTATAATATGCATATATCGCACCCCTAATTACAAAAGGGTCACAAGTCAAAATTTTCCAAAACGCATGTTTTTCCATAAAGGTCCATTTTTTTAATATAAAAGTATAGCAGAACCTTCTTCAATATTGAATTTTTTCATAATGGAATAACATTTTCTTTAAATATTACAATCATTCTTACATAAACAGTTTTTTTGTCTCTCCTGAAATTTGCGTATTTTGAGTTGTGACTCTTTTGTATTTAGGGTGCGTTGTGTATAATAAGTATTATTATTCTCTATTTTTCCAGTTTTGTTTGTGTGATTTAGCAATTATGACAAATTTATTAATCGTTAAATTCTTGTTAAATCACTAAAATTTTATTTAATATTCATGTTTATTATCTTGTTTATAATAAAAACTTATTTGTATGTATGTTTCTCTCTTTAAAGAAATGGGTTTGCGTTACTGTGAATCACCGTCTGTGGGCACATGTTGTACACACAGTATGGAAACTAAAATGGCCATGCAGTCACGTCTTCAACTGGAGAAACATTCCAAAGAGCAAATTTTGAAAATGTCAAGCATGCTGAGTAGTAAAGCACAAAAATTTAACGGTAAGTTGACCTTCATGCCAGAGAAAAATTAGAAAAAACTTTATTCTTGTTAAATTATTTATATAAAATTAAGTTGCATACAAATTTTCAGGTGGCAAGTATATATTCTATCTTGCTAAATCCCTGAAAGGAGAATTTCAAAATACTGGAATTCCTTTATATCAGATCTGATGCCTGGGGGACTGGCTTTGTCTTGGTACACTCCTCAAGCCACAAGCTTTGGTTTTTAAGTTATAGAGGTAAACTAGTACCTCAATACACCAGTAGCTTAGTAAACTGAATGGAATCAGAGAAAAACAAGTAAGAGTGTAGTATATTCGGCTCAGCCGAATCTAAAATACTCTTCACAATAGTCACGTAAATGTAGTTTATATTACAAATTTGGACCGATATCGGAAATTTTCATTTTCTGTATATTAGTAACCTCCTTTTGTTACCAGAACTGCTTTTAAGTAAAAAAAAAATTTTAAGTTCGCTTACACGACCATTTCAAAGCAAAATTGGTTTATATTGGGTATATATCTCGGGTATATATGGGATATATCCCGTGTATATATGGACCGATATCGGAAATTTTCTGTATGTAAGTAACCTCCTTTTATTACCAGCGTACTTAACTACTAACTACTAAAACAAGCTGTTTAAGTTCGCTTAGGCAATATTTCCATTAAACAATCGGTTTAAGCTATATCTCAAATATATAAATCGATATCGAAAATTTTCTTTTTCTATATTTAAAAAACCTCCTTTTATTAAAAGAACTGCTTTTGAACAAAAAAAAATAAAAATAAATAAAAAAACTTAATTTCCATGGAAAATCTGTTCAGGCTATATCTCGGGTGTAAATGGATCGATATCGGAAATTTTCATTTTGTGTATATTAGTAACCTCCTTTTGTTACCAGAACTGCTTTTAAGTAAAAAAAAATTTAAGTTCGCTTACACGACCATTTCAAAGCAAAATTGGTTTATCTGGGGTATATATCTCGGGGATATATGGGATATAACCCGTGTATATATGGACCGATATCGGGAATTGAAGTAACATCCTTTTATTACCAGCATACTTAACTACTACCTACTAAAACAAGTTGTTTAAGGTCGCTTAGGCGACATTTCCATTAAAAAACCGGTTTAAGCTATATCTCAGGTATATAAATCGATATCGAAAATTTTCTTTTTCTATATATAAGAAACCTCCTTTTATTAAAAGAACTGCTTTTGAACAAAAAAAAATTTTAAGTTCGCTTACGCGACATTTTCATGGAAAATCTGTTTAGGCTATATCTCGGGTGTATATGGACCGATATCTGAAATTTTTATTTTGTGTATTTTGATTACCCCCTTGTACTAGCAGAACTACTTTAAAGTAAAAAAAGTTATTTAAGGTCTTCATTAAAAAATCGGTTTAGGCTATATCTGGGATATATATATGAACATATCGGGGAAATTTTTTGTTTACGTTTTAATCGCCATGCCAAATGATTGTACCAAGTTTGAAGTAAAACAAAAAATTGTTTTCAAAAATTTTATTAAAATTGCAAAAAAAGAAAGCTTAGCTCATTTTACTGAGCTGGTTCGTTCAAAAGCTCAGTGATTTAAGCTGCTCAGTTGATGTTAATTAAAAAAAAAAACAACCAACTAACTTTAACTGAATCAAATAGAAAATGTAAAAAAGCTAAAGTTATTGGTTTTTGTGTAATTTCTAGCTATCATTAACAAAATTGTTCACAACTTTGAGCTGGCAACACTGTTGTTCGTGACAGCTCAGTTAACAGCTGATGAGGATAATCCACAAGTTTTTATCAAAACCTCACTACATGCAAAGAAAATGACTCGCTGCAAACGCGGCAGTACTACTTTTTTACGTACCTATTCCCCAAAAATGGGCTTCATCCGAAATAAAATTTTAAGTGAAAATTATATATCAATATAAATTGATGAACAGAACCATTATTTTGATAGAATATTTCAGTAATTTTCAAGCGTTGCTCTAGTGTAAGTATAAACATGGTGATATGTTAAGCACCCCATACACGCTTCAACTCAGTTGGCAACTAAGTCGGTTGTTGTCCAAATCAAAGCGTATATGGCTTTGTCAGTTGATTAGTTTGGCAGTTGTCAAGTTGGTTGAAGAAAAATTAAAACGTTTTGATTTTTTCAAGTTGACTAGCAAGTCTTTCAGTTCGATTGTGTTGTGTGTGTTCGAGTGTCTTGATCAGGTCACAAAATTTATGTTTGTAGTGTTTTTGCAAAGAGAACGTTATAAATTTTTAAAATTGTCGACAATTTCATTGAATTTAACAGTTGAATGAAAATCTTTCAATTCAGTTTATGAAGTGTGTGGACAATAATCAATTCAGTTGAAAGACTCAATTCACAATTGAATTGAAATATGTATGGGCTGCTTTAAAGGAGAAAAGAAATCAGCTGTTAATTAGGCTGCCAAGTATAACAGTGCTGCCAAGTTAAAGTTGTGAATCTCTATATTAAGCAATTTTGTTAGTGAGATTTAATTGCAAATGCAGGCTGAAAAATATCTTAGAAGTGGAGTATCAAAATCACTGATTTGTTTAGAAGAACTAGCTGAGTGTTGAGGGACACAACTTTATTATTTACTTATCTATATTTATGTTCAGCTTATAGAATTCTTTAAAACCTAAAATTTTCATTAATCATTTCTTAGCACTTGTAGTTAAAAATGTGAAATAAATTTGGCTTCCAACACAATTAATACCCCTCCAAGAAAAAAAAAAAATCAACAAACAAAGTAAAAAACAAAATAACATTTCATTCAACTCAGCAAAAAACCTAAATCAAAACCGAGATAATGTTTAACACCCACTTGAGATGTTTCAAATGTTCTTTTATTTTTCAACCCATTCATCTATTGCTAAAGAGTAGTAGCAAGACAAACCTCTATATTTTTTTAATGTTATATTTGGGTTAGAGGCGTTTAATGTTACATGTCATTCGGCACCATAGTTGTCGACATTAACATTTATGTCTCAGCATCATTAAAAGTTGCATGAACAAAAATATATGTATATATGTATGTACATGCATACATATCTACTTAAAGTAGCAATTGGTTAAATATTTATTAAGCATTTTACAACCGCTACCGCGACAAGATCAATTAGATTTTGACTGTAGACGTTTATAATACGGGAATGTACATACAAACATATGTTTAAATGTAAATGACTGAAAGCGTGAGTCAATATTGCAAAGATGTTTAAGCATGAAGCGGAATATGATGTCTTCGAAGCTGTGTAGACAACATTGTTCATAAAGAGTAACGCTTAGAAAACATAAAATGGGGAGGTTGGTGTTGATGATGCTGATTTGAAGTGACGGCGCATGCGGGTTTCTTTCTGTTCACCATTTAGTTTCATATTGCTGTTGAAATTTTTTTTTTCGTTTGAATCATTTTGTTTGAAGTCTGACACTGTTGCTTTGTCTTTAGTTAAAAACTTTGCCAATGTTTACTGGGCTAGCCGTCGTCTCAAGTGGTCATCATATTGTACATATTTTCACATTTTTCACAATTAACATAGTGGCGGATATACTCGTAACAGTCTTATTGTTTCATTTTTGTTTTTTGGTGGATGTTAAGAGAATAAATAGAAAGAGCGGATATTCTTGTTTTATTTTTAAATTTTAAACAAATTGTAATTTAAATTGAAGATGTCTGTGATTACATGCTGAGCTAAATAATTAAAATATAGTTTTTCCGTAAGTAAAAAGTTTACACAGCGTTTGATCAAGTTGTGTTTTATCTGGTTGTAATCGGTTGCTAAACTTTTCTATTGCCTTTTATAGCCCATCTTTCCTCATGTAGTTTGTTAAGCTACGTACCCACGGTTGCCAGATCTTACAATATTGCCAGCAAAATTGTCTGAAAATGTATTACAATCGTGTGAACTGCCAATTTTTAACTTACAACGTTGTCAGAAAAACCATTGTCAATCAATTGTAAGACGACAATGTTATCAGGCATCTGACAATCGTGAGGACACTCTTCGTCGGCATTGCCAGATAATTGGCTAATATTGTAAGCCCAGGTTTAATTGTCAGATGTATAAAATTAAAGCACCTGACAATGGCATCATTGTCAGAAATAAGTTCAATGGGCAACACTGCCAAACAGATGGTTCTTGATATACATAATAACAGATGGTTCTTGATATACAACATGTATGGCAATTTTTTTCATCTAACAATCTGACAACCGTGTGAACTGACAATTTTTGTTGTCAGATGAATTATTTGTCAGATTATAGTCTGACAATGAAATTGTAAGATTTTCTTACGATCGTCTGAACACACAATTTACTTCTGCGGGACAATTTTTCATTGTCACTACATTGTCAGCATGTTGCCAGATCTTACAATATTGTACATCTGACAACCGTGTGTACATGGCTTTACTCTTCCATTGCCCTGATTTGCATATTTTTGCAATCTCTAATGTTTTTCTATATGTTTAAACAAGTAATTCTCGCAAGAAATAATTGCGCTGTCGCAAGCGATAGACGAAGCCGTAGTTAGTTTATTAAACAAATATGATGGCGTTATCTGGCTGTCATTGATGACAACCAGATCAATAGCAGTTGAAAGATGCACTTTAATGGATCACTAACATAAGACACAAAGTATATAGAGTTCATCTCTGTATACTTTGTGTCTTACAAGTGACGTTTGAATAAAACAAAATCAGATTTTTTAACTTTCGGAGAGATATCAGAACGGAGATAGCAGATACAGTATTATGGTTTTCTCTTACCTTTGAGATCATAGTATTATTTGTCTACAAATAGACAAATACATAGAAAATGAGAGAGATGCCTGTAGCTTTACGTTTCTTCCTGTCTCTTTTTTGTCTTATTTCATATCTGTTTACTTTGTCATATAAGAGCTGCTTACCAATTCGTAATGTATTGTTGCTGAATAAATCCTTACCCCTTGTCTAAACCATTGCATATGGAAGAGCAAGCACCAAAACATGCGAAAGTGTTGTTGCTCTAAACTTGTGTGTGTACACATACGTGCGTATGTGTAAGCGCACAGCATATAGCTGTTATAAAAAAAAAATGAGCACCAAGCCCATAAGGCTTGGGCTCTCCTGCTCTAAATAAATAATGGAGTCAGATGTAAACTTTTACGATGCCGATTTTTGTACTTTTCTTCCCTGTGCCAAAACCAAACAGAGTCAAGAAGGTTTTTAGCTACTGTTGCGATTTGGAAAACGAATGCAGGTGTCTTTTTCTAAAACGTATTACATTGCCCGTTTAAAGCTAGTTTTGGTTTTGATTAATTGGATTTTCTAGATTAAGTCATTATATAAAAAATACAAGCTGTGTTTCCGTTCGGAAACGGAATTGAATTCTTTTTTTACTTCTTCAAAAACGAAAAACTAAAAAATTTTTCGTAATGAAATCATTTCTAATTGCAAGAATGAAACTAGTATTATTTTATAAAATTGATTTTATTCCGAAAAAGTTTTAAAATTTAATTTTTTGAAGAATTGAAAAAATCGATTTAATTCCATTTCCGAATGGAAGTGAATTCTGTGACATGGTCGTATATATTTAAATGCCATTTATACTTACATTTTTGAAATTCTGTTTGATAATATTATTACAAGTCTTTTCAAATAGAATTTCAAAACAAAAAAAAAAAACTGAGAACCAGAAAATATATGAATTAATACGGGAGCACAATTTTATAGAAAATGTCACATTCCTTATACTTGTCAGATGGTGATTGTTAAGAAAACTTGAGAGAATGAAACTATCTTGCACTTTTTTTATATCATGACTTAATCTATATAAATGTGATTTACTTAATTTTATTTTAAATTTCCGTAATATTCAGAAAGTAAACTTATTTAATTTCTTTTCAGAACATTTTCGCAAAATGCTGCAAGAATCGAAGGCGGAATTTCACGACATGTTTACACGCACATACGGTGTTATCTACCAACAGAATTCCTATGTTTTTTCTGATCTCTTTAATGAATTGGAAAACTACTACACACGCGGTCGTGTCGACTTATTAAATGTAATGGATACATTCTTCAATACATTGTATCAGAAAATGTTTCAGGTGCTAAATGCTCAATACACATTTGATGAAAAGTAAGTAACAAACATTGCGATTTATTTATTAGCTTTTCAAACACAAACAATATTCGGTTTCGTATCTATAAGAAAATATAAAGTAGTATAAAATGCTGAAATTTAATACAAAACCGACCAGCCAAATCGTATTTTTTTATATTTTTTGTTGTTTATAATTTTTCTCTTGTATTAAAATTCTCAAATTCAAACTACCATTTTTATAAAGAAAAGAAAAAAAAGCAACAATATTAAAAGTTTAAAATAACCGGTACTTTAGTGGTCAAAGCACTTAAGAATGTTAATAATAAACAACAAAAAAAAAACATTCAAAACCAACAACCAAGTGCTGTTTGGGCCAAGTTTTTTATTGTTGGTCAAGTACTTAAATTTGTAAGCAGTGATTATATTTCCACAAAAAATAAACAAGACTTCTTTTTTTTTACACCGAAAACATAAGTACGCATAAGAAAATAGTTTGTAAATATGTGTGTTCATCAAGCAGTTTTATAGTTGTTTCTTGTGTTTGTTTTTATTTTCATGTTTTATATTTTATGCTTTTTTCCCCATTTTTAAGAAACATAATACCCACTTAACACAATACATCGAGAAAGTTCATGTTTCCGAAGCGTTTTAACATTTTGAATAAACAATTATGTATCAACAATAACTGAATAAGATAAAACAAAAGAAAATAAATTGACATTTAGCAGCAGCAGTAAGAAGATAACAATTGTTTTTGCTAAATTATTCTGTAAATTAAAAGTGAGCAGCTCATAAACACGTTACGTGACGCCACGCGCTTTAGAAATGTATATGAAGAAATGTTAGTGAAACTAAGAAAAAAAACATTTTTTTATTCTACAATATCTCTCAATGAGCCCTTTAAAAGCACAATAAAGACTCGTTTTTCCAACGTTGAACAGCCAACATTTGGCTTCAATAAGGGTCTCCTTAATGAAGAGATGAAGAATTGGATGGAGTACATCGTTGAGCAACATTGAAACGAGACAGCTGGTCTTGAACATTCTAAAAAATTTCTAAACTTTGATACAAAGAGGGCCGAATGTGCTCTAAAACTGGTCAGGAAAAGCCTCAGAACACTGACAGCTTTACAGCTTTACCTGCCTTAAGCATCTGCACAGGATGGGCATTTCCAACGCAGACATTTGCAGACTCTGCGCTGAGAAAAATAAGTCAATTGAGCACTTGATCACCCACTGTGGAGCACTGAGACACAGAAGATATAGGCTACTACAAGCTTTTATGTTAAGTGAATGTAACTTAATATCACTCCTAATGAAGGAGCTTGTGCGTTTTCCTGGCATACTTAACCCATAATGGGGCAAGGGGACGCATAATAGACCAACACTGGTCGCAGTGTAAATGGTCGATGAGGGTCACATTCCATCCAATAATATCAATAAATAATATTAACGCTGAATAGTGTGAAGCCTATGCACTAAACACATTCATGACAGCAGGCTGCCGACCGCACGACTACAAATGTCGCTCCCAATTCTTATTGCCGTGTAGTTAGTTACATAAGTATTTTGGAAACGCCAACAACATAATAAACAGCTGATCCAAAATATTAACCTTCTGCTCAGTGAGGTCTATATAATATTTTTAGCTGAAATGCTTACATAGAACAATACCGCAAATAGAATTATATAAGAATGGCATCTGCATGAAAACAGTGCTTTGTTCTGCGATCTTCGTTCATATATTGCGCTTCCCTTTGTACTTTCACGGGCTTAATACGTCAGCAAACCATCAATAACAGTGTAAGCAAGTCATTTTCATCCAAACTATGGGCTTGTATCTATTATGCACCAATGCAGCACAAGTTTTTCACTGTGTCCGTTCCTTTCCCCCCGGAGAGAAGGTTTTGCTTTGGCATGCACCAAACCAGGGCATAGAGAGTAAGGTGTGCCTCGTTTGTTGTAGCAAATAAAGCTCTAGAAAGCCGCTTGACTTATGTTGTGTTGGACTTTAAAAACCCTAACCCAGGTATAAAGTTGGCAGAATGGGGATCAGCAAAGCCCCAGAGATGTTCTTCTAGCAGACCATCTCGGTGCTGATCATAGTTGAGTTACCTGCCTGGGATGAAACATTCTGGCTGTTATTTAAACCCAAAATCACACGGAAGGGAAATCAGTTTCTATGATAACCTTGGTGCATGCCAGCTTTCGGGGGCTAATAGTCCCCCGAGATGCTATTGTCTTGCAACATCTACCTGTAATGTACGGAGCCAGGAGTGACGGTTAGACGGATGAGTTGGTTAAGGGCTGGTACTCTTAAAGGGCTTCGGCCTAACAACTCATTGAGCCTTGTCTTGCACTGGCTGTTGGGAAATTGCATACAGGAGGGACTAAAAAGTCGAAACCCTTATGGCAAAAAGTTGCGACTTGTGTGAACCTTGCAAGCAGGGTGTTCTTCCGGTGATAAAATTGCCGTGGAGTCAGACTGGCAATCTTATCACCGCAAAATCTGCACACAATCTCTACGGATGCCTGAGTCAGGTATAATGACTTGTGAGAGCACTCATCAGTGCTATTACGCTATTCCAAGTTATCTTAAAGCAAGTTTTAGTATAGTTTTTCTATTGAAGTAGTCTCAATATCTTGTGAATAAAATCATAATTAAATCCAGAGTATTTATAAAAATCTACTAGTAAGCCGAATTCATTTCTACTAGGTGAAACTGGAAAAGTACAGCAATGCAAAAGCAACATGGTGTTTAATTGTTGCTTAAGCGATTTATGTGTGAAAAAATTGTATAGAGAGTATGCGCAAACAAACACAGAAAACGTTTGCGTTTACAAGTCGAAAAAATTTTAAAATCTGCCTTTGAATATGCATTGTCTACTAGATTTTGGTAAATTCTCATTTTATATGAAAAATCTCATCAAAGTCAACTCATAGCATAAAGTAAATAGAAAGAAACTACAAATAAATATAGTTTAAAAGACTTATAGACGCGCTTCGATATCAAACTAATAATCCATATAACCAGAAAATTATCCGTATAACGTGTTCCGAGTGTTTTTGGGAATTCCCAAAATCAGTTTCAGAAATCGCCAAAATCCCACACTTCTTCGGAAGCAATACGGCAACTCCAATTTTCGCACTAAAGCCGCAACACTTACATATATGTCATGGATTTCGAGTGTCGCAAACATACAAGTGAAAATACTATAAGAGTGTTTTTGGGAATTCCCAAAATCAGCTTCAGGAATCGCCAAAATCTTCCACTTTCTCGGAAGCAATACGGCAACTTTAATTTTCGCACTAAAGCAGCAACACTGTATTTATAGTTTTAGATACCTACATATTATGTAATAATCACTTACATATATGTCATGGATTTCGAGTGTCGCAAACATACAAGTGAAAATACTATAAGAGTGTTAAAAAGAGACAGAAATAATCATTTTTTTTTCTCTCCGCGTTTGGTGCTTTCATTCGTAAACAAATTACTTTGTAATCTCAAAAGAGGATTTGGATGAAGTTCCAGTTTACTGGACTTAGATAATTTCTCTTTTACCAGCGGAACACTTTATGAATCTTTATGAATTCGTGAATTTTTGACGTACCATGGAGCTGCAGTAATCGTTCGAAGAATTTGGTTTTGGCGCCTTTGAATTTTTCCGGTGTTTGACGCTGAGGCGGTGCCCCATAATTGAATTCCGTTGCACCATATAGGCTTTAGAATTGCATTGTATAACAAAAGTTTGCAATCCAACTTCAATGCCGAGTTTCTGCCCATAAGCAAATTTAGTTGCGCTGCTTTTAGTTTCAACTGAGTGACTTTTGCTTCAATGTGAGTCGTCCACGTTAGTCTACAGTCCAGGTGAATCTCAAAAGTGTACTTAAATAAGAGAAAGCAATAGTATACTTACTCTATCTACTATCTCTGTTCTGATAGCAGTGCAAAAATTCAAATATTAGATTTTGTTGCATTCAAACGTTACGTGCTCGAAGTTTCTTGTGCACTAGTTTCACTTTAATGTAAATTAATTTTTTCTGTGTATTCAATATATTTTTTAGTATTTTATACAAGATTTTTTTTTAAGTGTTTCCTTAAAGAAGCTTTAATTTATTGTATTTTATATTGTTTTCCATTTTTCGTAATTTCCCCGCCAACGTTTTCCTTAAGCTGTTGAATTTGAATCAGGATCATAAAAGCTTACCCCCTTATTTTTCTTTTTATTTATTTTTATTTTAGTAAAATTATTTTTGTTCCTTCTTTTTTTTGCATTTTTAATTAAAACGAATTTGAAAATCCTAAAATAAATTTTCTTTAATTCCTAGAAAAAATCGTTTGTAATGTGAAATTTTTCTTTTATCTTCCCCCTGACCTGTTCCAAGTTTCGCACATACATATGTTTGCAATTGCTTCTATTGTTTATTAACATTTGTTTTAAGCAGTATTTAATTTAACGAGTTAATGATGCAGACCTACAAGTGCTGCTGATTCTGTTTCGATACAACAACAACTTTTGTTTTATATATTGTATTTTTTTTTTTTACTATTTTTTTGTTGGCGCTCTTTACTTTTTGATTCAATTCAATTGTGTACGACGATAGTTTCTGCTCCAAAGAATTTAAGTTTGGGTTTATAACACATTAAAAAAGTAAACACTACAGAAACAACAAAAAAACAGAAAAACGCCATATGAGCATAGATGCCAGAAAAATCTGCTTTAAAGTCGTTAAATTCGGAGAAAAAAATCGTCAATACGATTAACGCAAATCGTCAAAAAATTGTCACAAGTAAAATTAAGAGTTTTTGCGTAAAATGTATGTATTTTAAAAGCGTAATATATAGTAAAATATATTATGGCTGCCTTTAATATAAAACTACAGCATTTATACCTAACAAATACGAGGGCTGATAAAAAATTATTTTAAATTTTTTCAAAGAGTATTTATTTATTCATCAATAACTAACTAACTATCTTGTCCCCTTTAAAGTAATCCCCCTAAAATACAATAAAATTTTTAATTTTATTGAATTTTTGTTGAAATTTATAATTTTTAAATTAAAATTTTCCTTTTTTTTCAATTAAATCGTATTTTTTATAGATAAAATTGAATTAAATTTTTGGTTAATAATAATACACTTATGCCAGTGTTTTTCCAATCCTGGAAACACTTCTGAAACGCGTTTTTTGGTAACAGCTCCTGTTTCGATTTTTCGTTTATCTTCTCAATCGTACCAAATCGCTTTCCTTTCATTGGTGTCTTCAGTTTTGGTCAAGTCCGGTGGCCAAGTCCGGTGAATACGGGTTTGTTTTTGGTCAAAAATTCAAGCACATGCATCGATGTGTGATCTAGTGCGTTATCGTGGTGCAAAATCCATAATTGTTTTTTCCACAATTCTGTGCGTTTCTGACGAATTGCTTCGCGCAAACCGCGCATAACTTCAAGCTGGTATTCCTTATTGACCGTACGACCTTTTGGCAAGAATTCATTATCCATTCATAAGATATGCAAGTAAAATTGTGATCTACAAAAATCGTCAAAAACAGACCTTAAATCGCCAAATCGGCAACATGCTATTTTCAACACCCAAAATCGTCAAAATGCCGATAAATCTTCAAATATGGCAACTGTGTATATGAGTACAACACATGAAACAAATTTTGTTATTGTTGTATGAGTATAAGTATGTAAATGTGAAAAGCTGATATGTTGTGTCTTGGCATTAAATTTCATCAAAACTTTTTGTTGTTTGTTGGCTGCCTGCAATTTTTCTTCATGCAAAATTTCCATTTATTTTTATGAACGAATGAGTTTTTTTTTGTTTGTTTGTCTGTTTGTTTATTCATTTAGCTTCAAGAAATTAAACATTAAAGTTGAATTTGATACATTTAATTAAAGAGAAGAAAAGTAAAAAAAAATAGTTTGCATGACCATAAAACGAATAGAATGACTTAACAAATCAATAAGAAACAAAACATGTTCTAATTCCGCATATAAAATGTTATCATCATCAAATTCCATCAAATGAGTTTATTTTTTTATCTTTTTATATATATTTTTCATAAACTAAGAAGAAGTTGTGAATAAAAAAAGATATTTAATTCAACAGAAAACTTAATGAACTGGCAAGAATTCAAAAATCGAAACATAATAAAAATTTCGATGTGGAAAGATTTTGAGGGTAAATACGAGTATTAAGATCTTGCTGTGTTTTTATTCATTACTCGTTATAGTCCTATTCACAATGTGGTGCGATTAAACTAGCGATTTTGTGCAATTGAAAACATTAGCTATCGATTGTGTAGTGGAGGGGTTCGCTCAGTTTTGCCAGCTGTTTTATTTGAATAATTGTTCAAATATTCTTTAACCAGAGTTGGGGGGTAGAGAGTGTTCAATACTTAATATATGTTTGCACAAAAGATTTTTGAGTAACAATGCGTTTCTAATATAAACAATTTGTTAATGGAACACCTAATAGCCCTATTCATAAGCTTATGCTTTTCAGTAGTGATGCGAGAATTTTTGTCGAAAAATCTTCATTTCCCAAATATAAAATCTTAATTTTAGGAAAAAAATCTTAAAATGTTTTTTTTTTTAATGTTTTGTTAATTATTAAAGACTATCGGTCTTATTTATAAATTTTTTTCATGTTTATTAAGCTTTTATTGCACAAATTTTGTATAAAAATCAGTGCAACAACAGCTCAATAAACTTTTTTTATAAATAACGCAGTATGACTGTCACAAAAGATAAAAACAAGAATTTAAAGTAGAACTTCAGTTCAATTAAATTTCCTTCCTTAAAGTTAGTAATATATCTCTCATTTAATGCAACATAGTCATAACTAAAAAAGCTCGTTTCCATACAAATCTTAGAATTAATTTTTTTTATAAAATATCTCCTAGAGAAAACAGTTTAAAAGTAATTTGAATAAATTTTTGGCAAAATATAATAAGTAAAACTGTTAACAATTCTGCATTGTTAACTCGAAAAGCCCATTTTTTCAGATATGACTATGTTGCAATAAAGGGGCGATATGTAAAGAGCGAATTACACTGCATAAACTGTTTGAAAAACATGTAAAATTTGAACGTTTGTACAAACATTTTGTATAATTTATGGTAGTGTTTGTCTGTTTGCACAAATATTTAAAGCAAGTTTACATGAAAATCAAAATTTTAGATTTTCGTATTTATGTTTATCAAGCCGCTTGTATTATTAAGCGCTAAATTTTGTAATGTAAAAGAAAATTTTTCAGAGTATAGCGGTGGAAAAAGAAGAAGCACATAAAATAAATGAAGAAACAGTTGTCTTGTTAAAGTTTGAAGTATTGCATAAAAGGCTGCCTCCTCTGTTGAAAGGGAATGTCACTGAGTCAACTCATGCTCACGAAATATAAATATAACAAGTGTGCCCAGCCCTATGCGGTTGATACTCAATTGTTTTTGTAAATGCGCTTAGCTATAGGGCTATGCTCTTTAATACACAAATACTGCGCTCAGCACTAGCAATGAAAAATACACAAACAACTTCGCACACACACAAAAGCAAAGCAACAAAACTCTCGCACGTTTTGCTGGGAAACATTAACGACAGTAATTATCAGTGTGAATTTTGTTCTTGTAAATGTTTTGCTTTTTACAACAAAAAATATTAAATAAAAATAGTTTTTCCGTAAATGTATTGGCGTTTACTCTTCCACATAGAACTTGTGGGCACCACTGGTCTTTAACATGTTTGCCGATAAGTTAAACGAGAAATATTTTGGGGCAACAAAGAAATCACAAGGAAAATAATTTATATTTTATAAATTTCATATAGCGAGCAAAATTGCTGCAATACAATCGCCGTCTACTCTCGCTGAAACCAAAAAAAGATTAATTTGTGTTTGCATGAATTATGTTTGTGTCGTTTTAGTGCAAACGAAAGCGTGCGTTTTCCAATTGGTTTACGTAGTTTATTTGGCCATTAACTATGTACTTGTAGTGTACAAAAGATTTGCAACCAAGAGCTAAAAATTGTTTCAATTGTCATTATATGAATGAAATCAAACTTCGTTGAATAATTATAAGAATATTAAGTCTTAAAAATCTTAATTTTGAAAAAATATCTTCAAATCTGATTTTATTTGAAAAATCTTCAAAATTAAGGTAAAATCTTCATTCTAGCAACGCTGATTACAAGTGAACCTTCTACCCGCAGGAAGTTATCATTTACAGACTAACCTGATCGTGGTTGAAGTGCCTGTATCTTGGCCGAAACGTTCTGCTTGTGGTTTAGACTTAAAAAAGGTTATAGTACCTGATAATTAAGGAACAGACTGATTTTTGGGGAACTAATTATAGTCCGTAGTTCTTACAACAAATACCTGTAATCTAAAGAACCAGAAATGGTGTAAAGAAGGGTGAGACTGTTACGGGACTTCAGTGCACCAACTCGTGAAGAATGGCATACAGAGTATATTAGAACATCGGAGGTCTGATAAGGCTCTTATAAACATAAGACCAAAATTTGCATTGAAAAAGCCGACGAATAGCGTAAAATGGATTCTATTTGTCTTAGTCTTAAGGTCATGACTCTTTATACTTTCGTTTTGTTGTTTGTATTTCTTGTTAACAAATGAAATAACTTTGAATTCTTTTTTTTTCAGATACCTGCGTTGTGTCAGTGAACATATGAAGGAACTTAAACCTTTTGGTGATGTGCCCGACAAACTATCCGTCCAAATTAAAAGATCATTTGTGGCCACACGTACTTATGGTCAAGCTCTGGCCACAGCCGGTGATGTCTCTAAGAGATTGGTTAATGTGAGTATTGATATGGCAAGAAAAAAAAGCACAAATTAAACTTAAAGTTCCACTCTATTCTTTTTGCCAGGTACGTTTAAATGCTGATTGCACCTCGGCCTTAACGAAAATGCAACACTGTGGCTCTTGTAAAGGTTATACGGAAAAGCCCTGTACGAATTACTGCATCAATGTGATCAAAGGCTGTTTACACTATTACAGTGAATTGGATACGGAATGGGAAAATTATTCTGCGGCGATGGAAAAGGTTGCTGAACGCCTGTTGGGCTCCTTCAATATTGTTATGGTTGTGGAGCCTATTAATATTAAAATTTCAGAAGCCATAATGAATTTTCAAGTAAGTGACAGTGATTAAAATGAATTATTAACATAATCATATATTTAACACTCAAATGGCAGTTGAGACTTTTACGAGCTTTTGATGCCTACTCAAGTTACTTAAACAAACCTTAATTTTTTTTTTTTTTAGCTTTATTGTGTTTTAAAACATACTCGTACACAATAATTCAATTCGATTGAAGACAAAGACTTCCCACACGTTAATGTTGCTTAAATTAAACGATTTACTCATATGTAGATAGATGGCGTGTTGTATTTATTTATAAGTTTTGCCCAAAATGTGATTATTCTTATCTTGATTTTTTGTTTTGTTTTCCTTTTTGCTTCACATCTTAACTAATTTATGTTAATTTTAATGTTTATTTATTTTGTACAGCTTCTCGTTTTAGTTAAAACACATATTTTAAAAGAATATTGCCAAAATTTCTAAAAACAATACTTTGACATAGAATAATATTAAAATTCGATCATGATCTCACTCCGTGAGAGCCGAATAATCCGGCAGTAAATTTAGCATAACCCAATTTTAAATTCATCCAGATTTGCATAAAAAAGCTTTGTTGAAGTACACGGTGAGGGGACGGACACCTTTCTGGGAAACTTTATAATTTCCGACATCTTTTAGATGGCGTCCATTTTCCTGGTGGTAGTTAAGGGCTCTAGTCAATACATTTAGCATTACGTTGCGCTACGTTTCTGACAGCAATTGAGCAATTTCTGTGCGAATAATCTGATTTAGTTCCTGAATATGGTGTGGTTTGTTGATGTAAACTCCTCAAAAAAAAAAAAAAAATGTGGGGCCATCAAACCTGGAGAACGAGGTGGCCTCGCAAAATCTGTATTTTTTGAAATTATTCGCTCTTCGAAAATTTTTCGCAGAATTGCCATTGTGGCTCTTGCGGTATGAGCTGTAGCTCCATTCTATTGGAACCATATGTTACGATTATTGATAACTACCGGACGTAAAAAATTTTCCAACCTGGTCCGGTATACCACCGCAGAGACGGTTTCTGGCTCATTAAGTTCATTTTCGAAGAAATATGGATCATGGCTCCACATCAAACAGCGCATCTGACAGGATATAATTGTCGCTGATGCAATGCTCTCGGGTTCTCCGTATCCCAAATGCGGCAGTTCTGCTTATTCACATATCCATTTAAATGAATAGATTATTCAAAATTATATACATAATTAGATTATTCATAAAATTGGAGTTTTCTGTGGCTAGCAAAACCAGTCTATTGTCTTATTGTAGCCATTGTGTGTGGGCCAATTGAATTCTATATGGAAACATCTTCAGTTCAACTTTTAGAATACGTCGTAGTGTTGTTCTGGAGATGTTCAATTGAATAGCTCGTCGTCGAGTACTCGTAGACAGCTTCCATAGCTTGTACAGCTTCTATAGCTGGTTCAGTGCGAACAGGACGAACAACATTTCTTCGTAGTTCATTACCCACTGCATCCAAATTCTCGAAAAGGGTCATTAAGCTTCTTATCAATATTTACACTGGCAGCCTCGGCAGTATTAAAATGCTGATGGTATTTTCTTTCTTTTTTTTTTTGTAGCGTTTTTTTATTTATTGAATCTTCAAAATGAACTAACAATAAGTATTCAAATCTTAATACTAAATTTAAAATTAAAAAATGTGATTCTTAAGTCCGGCCAATGCTAGACAAAAAGTTTTATTATGCGGGAGCTATTTCGGTAAAATCACCTATTGAGCAATCTGATGGTGGCAGCGGCGGTATCCCTTCTTTTAAGCCGAGTGTGGCCGCCAAAATTAAGTATATTGCGCGCAACAGGGTTTGGATGAAGTTCCAGTTTACTGACATACCTTGTAGCGTACTTAGAAAATTCCACTTTTACCAGCGGAACACTCAGATCGTTAGGAATTCCTGAATTTTTGACGTACCATGGAGCTGCAGTAATCGTTCGAAGAATTTGGTTTTGTCACCTTTGAATTTTTTCAATATTTGACGCTGAGGCGCTGCCCCATAATTGAATTCCGTAGCACCATATAGGTTTTAGAATTGCATTGTATAGCAGAAGTTTGCAATCCAACTTCAATGTCGAGTTTCTGCCCATAAGCCAATTTAGTTGCGCTGCTTTTAGTTTCAACTGAGTGACTTTTGCTTCAATGTGAGACTTCCACGTTAGCCTACGGTCGAGGTGTATACCAAGATACTTAACTTCCTTATGCTGCGGAATAGGTAAGTTGTTTATTTGGATAGGCGCACATGTTTGCTTACACTGTGTGAATGTGACATGAGTACATTTTTGTTCATTAACTTTGATTTTCCAAAGTTTAAGCCATTTCTCTAATATTGAAATGTATTCCTGTAAATTTCGTGAAGCTAATTGGTGGTTTTCATGAACACTCAAAAACGCTGTGTCATCTGCAAAGGTTGAAGTATGGATTCCGGATGTCGTTGGCATGTCAGAGGCGTAAATCAAGTATTGTATTGTAAATAATGTTGGCCGCGGCTGCGCCTCAAATGGTCCATCCGCTTAGTCCAATTTTGGCATACTCTTTCCAACATTTCGGCCGCTATCTCACGAATAATGTTGGCAATGTTGGCTTCCAGTGCGTCAATCGAGGCGGGCTTATCGCTATAGACATTAGCCTTAGCATAGCCCCACAAAAAATAGTCTAGAGGCGTTAAATCGCACGATCTGGGCGGCCAATTGACTGGTCCCAAGCGTGAAATAAACTGTTCACCGAACTCGCCTCTCAATTGGTCCATTGCTTCGCGTGCTGTGTGGCATGTGGCACCGTCTTGTTGAAACCACATGTCATACAAGTCAAGCTCTTCCATTTTGGGCAAAAAAAAGTTTGTTATCATCGCACGGTAGCGCTCACCATTCACAGTAACGTTGTGATTCACGCATCATCTTTGAAGAAATACGGCCCAATGATGCCGCCAGCCCATAATCCGCACCAACCAGAAATGAGCCTCGTCGCTGAACACAATTCTTCGATAAAAAAAGTGGATCTTCATCTAACTTTTCAAGAGCCCATTCACCAAAAATTTGGCGTTGTGGTAGGTCGTTTGGCTTCAATTCTTGCACCAGCTGTATCTTATAAGGCTTCACACCCAAATCCTTCCGCAAAATTTTCCACGTAGTGGAGTAACAGAGGCCCAATTGCTGCGAACGGCGCCGAATCGATAATTCACGGTCATCACCAACACTGGCCGATACGGCTGCGATATTTTCTTCAGTTCGCCCTCTACGTAAGCGTGTTGGTGGTTTAATGTCCAACAATGTAAATTTGGTGCGAAATTTTTTTACAATAGCCCGAATAGAAGCCTCAGTAGATCGATTAAACTGACCATAAAATGGAAGAAGCGCGCGATGAACTTTCTTAACAGAGCACGCATTTTGGTAATAAAATTCAATAATTTGCAAGCGTTGTTCGTTTGTAAGACGATTCATGATTAAATTATAGACCAAACTGAAGATGTTTGACAGTGACACAAGATACAAAACGTGCGTGAGCTGTCAAAACTAGTGTTGCCAAAAAGATAATAGCAGTTATTTATCGTGCGGAATCATTATAAAATTCAGTAAGTTTTACACGTTCTTCCACTGAGTGTGATGACGTTATAAAATTTTATAAAATTTTGCCTTATCTGCAAAAAAAAAAATAATAGTAATAAAAATACGAAAATTATAAGCATTTCAAACCGGTCAGTCCAAGTTGGGCCACCTCCATAATGCACATTTCCATATTTTATATGACCCAAAACAGTTATGCACAAGAATTTGCCGCATAGCTGTTTTGGGTCGAGCAGGAATCGTTGCCTGATTCAACTATGACCGTCTTCACTTGCGTTCCTGGTTCACTGACAGTTTGTCACCCTATTCTGTTGGCTTTTTCAGACCTTTTCCATCTGAGATTTTTAAAAATTGAAACGGACCACAGCAATTATGAAATCATGTCATTTCACATCTGTTCGCTTCCGCTAAGGGAAAGTTGCTGCTGCTGTTTGCTGTAGAAATCAGAATATTTAATTATATTTTTTTTTTCTTACTTCTTAATGAAGAATCAGTTTTATAATTAAAAATTTAAAGCAAGTTTTTTGATTTACACATTCATTTGTTTATTTAATGCAAAGAAATGAAAAAAAAAACGAAATATAAACACAATTTTTTGTCTGCAAACTTAATGTTTATGGGTTTCTCTTGATGTGCTAAAGTTTAAGCTAAAAAATCTTTTTTTTTTTTTATTTAATTAACATAAATTTGTATTTTGTTTTTGTTTTTTATTTTATTTTTTTATTAATAAAAACACTTGTTAAAGCTTTAAAAATCATTTGCATATTCATTAATTCAAAATTGCTTTAAATCAGTCAAAAATTATTTTATTTTTTTACTTTTTTTTTTCTTTATATGTACATACATATGTACGTATGTATGTGTGTATGTTACATATTGAATAGCAGGTTGCGCTGTTTGAATATCTAATTCATAAATTCTTTAGTTTAGTTTTGTGAAATTTGATTTTGTTTAAAGATCTTCTTCAGGTTATTTACCTGCTTGTTTATGTTTTTGTTATTTTATTTATGTGTATATTTATGAGATCTTTTTGTTTATTCTAAAACTATTAAATTAATTTCTTTAAACAAAAAATTCAAATAGCGGCTAATAAAAAAAAAAACATTTCCCTAAAAACGTTGCTGCTGTGCAACATGTGTTCGAATTTTATTTCGTGCCACTACCCGTCTTCCATAAACGGTTGAAAGATATATTGATCACAGCAATAGAAGAAAAAAAAAATGAAATTGTTTAATAGGCAACTTTTTGCGTGTTAAAGTTATATTATATAAAGGGTATTTCATTAAGCGCTTGCTTAGCTAAAGAATTTTTTTTTTTTTTTTTTTTGTAGCGTTTTTTATTTATTGAATCTTCAAAGTGAACTAACAATATGTATTCAAATCTTAATACTAAATTTAAAATTACAAAATGTGATTCTTAAGTCCGGCCAATGCTAGACAAAAAGTTTTATTATGCGGGAGCTATTTCGGTAAAATCACTTATTGAGCAATCTGATGGTGGCAGCGGCGGTATCCCTTCTTTTAAGCCGAGTGTGGCCGCCAAAATTAAGTATATTGCGCGCAACAGGGTTTGGATGAAGTTCCAGTTTACTGACATACCTTGTAGCGTACTTAGAAAATTCCTCTTTAACCAGCGGAACACTCAGATCGTTATGAATTCGTGAATTTTTGACGTACCATGGAGCTGCAGTAATCGTTCGAAGAATTTGGTTTTGTCGCCTTTGAATTCTTTCAATATTTGACGCTGAGGCGGTGCCCCATAATTGAATTCCGTAGCACCATATAGGTTTTAGAATTGCATTGTATAGCAGAAGTTTGCAATCCAACTTCCTTGTCGAGTTTCTGCTCATAAGCCAATTTAGTTGCGCTGCTTTTAGTTTCAACTGAGTGACTTTTCACACTTCAATGTGAGACTTCCACGTTAGCCTACGGTCGAGGTGTATACAAAGGTACTTGACTTCATTGTGCTGCGGAATAGGTGAGTTGTTTATTTGCATAGGTGCACATGTTTGCTTACACAGTGTGAATGTAACAAGAGTACATTTCTGTTCATTAACCCTGATTTTCCAAAGCTTCAGCCATTTTTCCAATATGAAAATAAATTCCTGTTAATTTCGTGAAGCTAATTGGTGGTTTTCATGAACACTCAAAAACGCTGTGTCATCTGCAAAGGTTGAAGTATGGATTCCGGATGTCGTTGGCATGTCAGAGGCGTAAATCAAGTATAAAGTAGGCCCCAGTATGCTGCCTTGGGGAACACCTGCTTCGATTGGCTGAGTTGGGCTTATAAAATCGCCTTCTCTGATAACAAACTTCCGCCCATATAAGTAGCTTTCCAGAAGCTTGTGAGTATTTACAGGCAAGTTTAACTTTATTTTGTGCATCAACCCGTCGTGCTACACTTTATCGAAAGCTTGAGAAATGTCAATGAATAGAGCTGAGCAATACTTCTTCTCCTCAAAGGTCTGTCTTATGACATTGACTAGTCTGTGCCAACTAGCTAAAGAATTTACCTTTGTTTTTTTTAATTTTTTTGTTAAAATCATTCACAGTTTTATCACAAAATTTTAGTTGGCGGTTCGGAAACTTCTATCAAATAGTTAGTTTTTCAAAAATATTTTTATTTTTCAATATAATCTCTTGAAACTTCAATACATCTAGTCCAACGCTTTTCTAGCAATTCTATCCCTTGATTAAAATAGTTTTCCTCAAGGTCTTCAGTATAGTGGTTTACAACTGTAATTGCATCTTCATTTGAGGTAAAACGCTTGCCAGCAAGGAGTTTTTTTTAGATTTGGAAACAGGTAAACTTGGAGTCACTTGATTAAAATAGATTTCATCACGGGTCTTCAAAATAGTGATTTACAACTGTAATTGCATCTTCATTTGAGGTAAAACGCTTGACAGCAAGGAGTTTTTTTTAGATTTGGGAACGGGTAAACTGGGAGTCACTGGGAGTCACTTGATTAAAACAGATTTCATCACGGGTCTTCAAAATAGTGGTTTACAACTGTAATCGCATCTTCATTTGAGGTAAAACGCTTGTCAGCACGGAGTTTTTTTTTAGATTTGGGAACAGGTAAACTGGGAGTCACTGGGAGCTAAAGCAGAAGAATAAGGTGGTAAGGTCAAGCAACTCGTATTTTAATTCATTGATTTTAGCAGAGTGAGTGTTAAAACACTCTTGTGCGCTGGTGCGTTGTCTTGATGAAAAATTATTTTGTTGTGTTGTAAGCCAGAACAGTTTTCTCGAAATTGTACATTTAATTGTTGCAAAAGGTTGCGATAGTATTCTAAAATTATTGTTTTACCCTTTTGCAGATAGTCAATTAACCAAATACCTTTGAAAGCCCAAAAAACCGTGGCCATAGCCTTACCAGCCGATTGAATAGTTTTTGCCTTCTTTGGAGCACTTCCTCCAGCTTCTGTCCATTGTTTGGATTGTTCTTTTGTCTCTGGAGTATAGTGCTGGATCCATGCCTCATCAACAGTTATGAAATGACGCTTAAAATCCATTTTATTTCGCTTAAAACGATCCAAACAAGCTTGAGAAATGTTCATTCTTATGCGTTTTTGGTCGACTGTTAACAAATGCGGCACCCATCTTGCAGAAAGCTTTTTCATCTGTAGTTCTTCATGCAAAATTAAATGGACTCGATCATTTGAGATGCCCATGATATTAGCTATTTCACGCACTTTTATTCGTCAAACATTTAATACCATATCATGCACTTTGGCATTGACGTCCAAAAACAGGATGTTGCTGTTTTTGGACATCCACTACGTGGTTCATCATCAATGCTTGTACGACCACGTTTAAATTCAGCAACCCAATTTTTTACTATTGCATATGAAGGATCACTTTCACCTAACACGTTCACCATATCATTATGAATTTCATGTCCCGATAAACCTTTTTAATGTAAATATTTAATGACACCACGCATTTCTAATTTTTCCTTTGTAAAAAAATCGTGGATGCGTCTTTTGTGAACAAAAAACAAAATTTGACATATGTTAATAGCAGAGATGGAAGTTTCCAAAACACTAACTTTTTTCTGTTTATACCGCGCTTTTTGTGCTGGGCTCGTATTTTTTAAGCTGCAGCTAACTTCATGCCCATAATTCGAACAATTTTCCTAGTACCAACAACTCCGTACAGATAAGCTTTCCATGCAGCTAACTTCATGCCCATAATTCGAACAATTTTCCTAGTACCAACAACTCCGTACAGATAAGCTTTCCATTACTTCTTCAAACTTAAAAGTTTATCAACAGGAATTGAAACATCTGAACCAGGTGTATGAAATTAATTCTTATTGCTGGTTTGGTGTGTTAGTTTTTATATTAAATATAAAATTTTTTACGGTGTAGTTGGTTTTAAAGCAGCAACACCTCTTACTTACTCATTTATCGCATTAGTTTATCAAACTATGCAATGAGTATGAGCAAGTAAAATACAAACTGCAGAGGCAAAAACAACTACGCTCTTTTACCTTTACATTTGAAAAGTTCTTCTATTGAATTGTTATCAAATGAAAATTGTAATTTATCTAGTTTCCTGTAATTGATACACACGACAAATGTCGTTGTCGTTTGTTTGTATTCAGCCAATAACATAATTTCTGTTTAACTCGAGCTAAATGTTGGGTGTTGGCAATAGTTATGGACTTAAAATTAAAAATTCAATCATGAATGATGACAAAAAATATTTAATTAGAACGTGACTGCTTTGATGCAGAAACGCACACAGAAAAAAATATAACACTCATGAATCATGATTCTTCAACATCTGATATTGGACTTTACCCCTCGTCTTCACGTGCCATCGACATGAACATAACGTCGGCAGAGAGAAGATAAACATAAGTTCATGTTCTTGTATGTGGCGAATACGTATGTTCGGATTTACCTCACCAAAGTGTTCACTCCTCGTCTTCACGTGCCATGGACTTTTTTTTTTTTTTTAGAAAACAAACACAAAAACTGCGAAGCTTTTTTGATTGTCTGCAGTAGTATCACCCAGGGTCTGTGGCAGGAATCGAACCTACGACCTCGAGACTGTTGGTGGAGTACTCCACCAAATCAGCCATCGAGGCACCCAAACATCCTTGAACATGACATGAACATAACGTCGGCAGAGAGAAGATAAACATAAGTTCATATTCTTGTATGTCGCGAATACGTATGTTCGGATTTACCTTACCACAGTGCTCACTCCTCGTCTTCACGTGCCATGGACTTGAACATGACATGAACATAACGTCGGCAGACAGAGGATAAACATAAGTTCATGATCTTGTATGTGGCGAATACGTATGTTCCGATTTACCTTATAAAAGTGTTCAAGTCGGCACCATTTTGTGTATTCTTGTTCGTGATGGCCAACCTCATGGTGAACATCTATGCTCCAGCATCGATGTCATAACATGAACGAAACATGGACATGGGCGGTCCACATTAGCCATTTGCGATGTTCGACATGATGCTCCTGCCATGTTCATGGCTAATGGAGACCCCCAGTTAATACAAGTCTCTTTTATTATATCTGTTATATTCTGTGTACTATAAATTCTGAGAATAGAAGAGTGGGAAATGTCATAATAGCCTGTTGATTTTTATAGTTATTTATGTAGACACCCTAATTCAGAGTCATTGAACGTTAATGAACATGCTTAGATTTGATCGTTATATATTGAAGATTAACCGGAATAAGTAAAATTGGAATAAATTATATAATCTTTGTATAAAATTTTTGTTACTTTTTCTTTGTTTATACTTAAATAAAAAACTATAATTGCCGCGATCAATACACTAAAGCTGGGGGACAACTAGCTGTTTCGCAGTCGCTACACTGCTCATCAGCACCCTCTGGGATTCGAACTCAGTACCATGCAAACATGATGTATTTTTCAATACTGTCGCTTAACCAAATCAGCCACCGAGCTCTTATTTTGTTTTTCGTCGATGAGCAGTGTAGTGACTGCGAAGCAGCTAGTTGCCCCCCAGCTTTAGAGTATTGAATTACTTTTTCCTGCCTTCTTTGATCAAGAGTTATTGATCGCGGCAATTATTGTTATAATTAAAAAAATTAAAATACTTCTTGGCTAAAGCCAGGATTGAACTTGGGCGATTAGAAGTATAGATTAATATTAGAAATATTAAAATAAGTTCGACTTTTTATCATGAATATGTACTTAAATAAAAAACTGTACAATTGGACTTCCGGCGAAGAATCGTTAACAAAATATTTCTCCTACATTCGCGTTTCGCTTAACATGGCTGCAATAACAGAGGATTCAGTACAGTATTGCCAGAATGAAGATTTTACCTTAATTTTGAACATTTTACAAACAAAATAAGATTTGATGACATATTTCTCAAAATTAAGATTTCTCAATCAATATGTCAAGTATTTTCGAATATCTAATGAAATTTAATTCTTCCGTAAAATAAGATATGAAATCAGCTGTTACTTCTAATGGGTGATTTTATAAGAACTATCGGAAATTAAAAAAAAAACACATAAAATTCACAAAAATGCATGAAATATTTATTTGGATCGATAGTTGGGGCGATATAATTTAATGTTTGAAGATTATTTCATGCAAATGTTGGCCGCGGCTGCGCCTCAAATGGTCCATCCGCTTAGTCCAATTTTGGCATACTCTTTCCAACATTTCGGCCGGTATCTCACGAATAATGTTGGCAATGTTGGCTTCCAGTGCGTCAATCGAGGCGGGCTTATCGCTATAGACATTAGCCTTAGCATAGCCCCACAAAAAATAGTCTAGAGGCGTTAAATCGCACGATCTGGGCGGCCAATTGACTGGTCCCAAGCGTGAAATAAACTGTTCACCGAACTCGCCTCTCAATTGGTCCATTGTTTCGCGTGCTGTGTGGCATCTGGCACCGTCTTGTTGAAACCACATGTCATGCAAGTCAAGCTCTTCCATTTTGGGCAAAAAAAAAGTTTGTTATCATCGCACGGTAGCGCTCACCATTCACAGTAACGTTTTGATTCACGCATCATCTTTGAAGAAATACGGCCCAATGATGCCGCCAGCCCATAATCCGCACCAAACGGTTGTTTTTTGTGGATGCATTGGTAGCTCTTGCAATGCTTCTGGCTGCTCTTCACTCCAAATACGGCAGTTTTGCTTGTTGACGTATCCATTCAACCAGAAATGAGCCTCGCCGCTGAACACAATTCTTCGATAAAAAAGTGGGATCTTCATCTAACTTTTCAAGAGCCCATTCACCAAAAATTTGGCGTTGTGGTAGGTCGTTTGGCTTCAATTCTTGCACCAGCTGTATCTTATAAGGCTTCACACCCAAATCCTTCCGCAAAATTTTCCACGTAGTGGAGTAACAGAGGCCCAATTGCTGCGAACGACGCCGAATCGATAATTCACGGCCATCACCAACACTGGCCGATACGGCTGCGATATTTTCTTCAGTTCGCACTCTACGTAAGCGTGTTGGTGGTTTAATGTCCAACAATGTAAATTTGGTGCGAAATTTTTTTTACAATAGCCCGAATAGAAGCCTCAGTAGGTCGATTAAACTGACCATAAAATGGAAGAAGCGCGCGATGATTAGTAACACGTAATATTAATTTTGCAAACAAATTTAAGTTCTAAATTTTAAGATTTTCTTTTATAGTCTATTTACACCATTTGAGTTTTAAGCCAAATATAGTAGATTTTGAGAAGATTTCCCATACAAAATGAAATCTTTTTTATGAGTAGATTTCGACAAAATCTCCTGAAATCTATTCAGTACCAAGCGATGTTCAAAAAGTACTTAGAAATATATACTGCGCTGCAACAAAAATATACACTTTAATGTGGTGTATTCAGTCTCTGATAAAATTGTTTTGTCAAACCCCCATGATTAAATAAAATTTTTCGAAAATGAAATCTTGCTAGGTGTCAAAAAACGGTGATATAAACGATATAGATTTCGTTGTAAATTTTAATTCAAATCTACTAGATTTTGATTTGGCGTAAATACGCTATTAGAAAAATAAAAATTTTTCGACCAAAAGTTCTGGCAACACTGATTCAGTATATTGTTTCTGTTTAGAATGGATTTTAGAAGGCAGTGAAGGTTGAGTGTAGTCATGCTTGAAATCAAGTGGTAAATTTGCAAATGTTCTCTTTTTTTAATTTTTTTTTTACCATCCCATAACTCCCAGAAAATTTTTTAACATTCAAAACTCATAAACGGCTAAGAATTTTCTTTTTGAGTTTAATATTTTAACTTGTTTTGTTCATGATTGTCATAAGCCATTTAAATTTACTTATCAACTTCAGTGCAGTGGTGCAGAATTTTTCCCAACCCCCAATAGTCTTTCTTAGCTGCTCCTAATAATGAATGAATAAATCAGTGGTTCCAATTGAACATTTGCCTCCGCATAGTTTCACAAAACTTTCATAGATATTTATCATAAAATAGTATTGCGGTTGTCTATTACGTCTAATCTTCTGATTAGATAGATATCAAGTGTAATTTAAGACTTGGATGTCGCTTTTCACGTATGTTTGTATAATATAAAAATTATTTTGTATCATAAAGCAAAAGGTGTTAAAAATAGAAAATAGGTGAAAATGTGGTTAAACATTACAGCTGCTTTTGTACAACTAATTACCTGATAGAAATAATTTCTTTTTTTATTTTTAAGGTAATTATTGATTGAAAGGTTTTTGAAAAAGATGCAGTACGAATACATACACTCGCTTTTAATAGATTTGGATTAAATCCTTCAAAGCAATATAAAGCATTTACACTTCCATTTTTCATAAGATTTGTGTTTGAAAGATGTTGGACAGCCCAAGTTATATTGCCATGACTTTACCTCGTTATACAGGGCTGTTCTGCAAATCACTTTTTGTCAAAGTGATTTCAAATCACGCAAAAGGTGTTCTGCTCACAGAAAATATTCAAATCACGTGATTTTAAACCGGTTAGCCAAATGGTGGGCTTTTTGATATCACTTGGTTATTTTCTCTGTGTTTTTCAATACAAATTTAATAAAACTATTTTTATGTATTTAAAATGATGTGTTGTTTGTTGATTTTTGTAATAAAATTAAGTTTTATTCACACAGAATCATTAATATTAATAAAATTGTTGACACTGCTTGTTTTTTGAGAAATTGTTTTGCTGTGTTTACCAATAGTAGTGATATACATTTTTTCTTTAGCAGTCAGCTGGTGTATTTTTTTACTTAATATTCACTTTTTATTGTGGTTAAGAATATAAAACTATAAATAAACAAAACAAAAATGTAAAAATAGCTGTTTTTTTCGTGCTTTCGACAAATTAAAAGCACGTCGAAAACCGTAAAATCACGTGATTTGCAGAACAGCTTCAAATTGTCTGCGTGCTTTCAAAACGGTTCGTGATTTGAAAACACGCCGTTTTCAGAACAGGCCTGATAATATGGGTTTCTTTACCCTACTTTGAGATCCCGCGGATTACCAATTTGCACGAAAAGCGTTCCCCTACTTTAAGCACACGTAAGAACGGTTTGCCACCTCTTCTTGCACGAAACAGTCCGTACTTTTTCTGCGGGCTAGTTTGGGTAAATAGTTAAACAATCAGCTGTTTGAAAAGTAAACAATAACAAAGAAATAAATTTAATTTGTATCAGCTCATATACAAATGATTTCAATATTATCACATTAATATTAAATAAAAAAGTATATGCAAAAGTTTTTAAATACCCCAATAGTGTAAAAAATCATAGTATTTTTTCCTAAAACTAAATGACAATTTTTGTTGCCGCATCACGTTTCTTTTTAGGCTAGACATTTGCCTTTCTGCGTTCCCGTACTTTTGGTAAATTTTATCTCTTTTGGAGCAAAATTTATGCTTGCTCTCATTTGCACGAAACTTACCCAGAAAGTAAAGAAACATACCTATTGTATAGTACTTTTTGTTGCACCCTAGTATATTCAAGCATCATTGTAAACAAAATCATAGTTGTATAATAGAGTACTTATAATAAATATAGTATAAAAAACTAAAAAACACTCTTCGATATCAGACTAAAGGCCTTGTTACACTATCATACACGATCGTGCGATCTACTAAATAAAGCATGTGAGCTAAAAAAGTACTACAAATTCAACCGTACAACAGAAAATAAAAAAAATAAATAAATATTGTGAAAAATATAAGAATATTGTTTGTTCCTCAAGAAAAACATTTAAGTAATGTAAAACTATTATGTTAATAAGAGTTTTTAGTTGTTTTCTTGTGTAAACAAATTATTTCAATCATACTTGTAGTGTGGCCTACAACGCCATTTTGAAGCGATTTTTTCAAGTCGGCTAGACTTTTGAAACAGTTTCCTGTGAATGAATCGTACGATCGTGTAGGATAGCCTTAACTGTCCATATAATCCGTTCTGAGTTTTTTTTTGAATTCCCAAAATCGCCTTCAGGAATCACCAAAATCTCTCACTTCCCCGGTAACAATATGGCAACTTCAATTTTCGCACTAAATTGAATGACCACGCTCCCCAGTAAAAACGCGCACCGAATATGAAAGACCAGTTCCGATTGGGGTAGCGAAGCGGTTCCGAGTGGTTTGGGAAATCCCAAAGTCGGCTTTAGAAAACGTCCAAATCCTTCCACTTCCTCAGAAGTAATAAAGCCACTTCAATTTTCGCGCTAAAGCGAATGACCATTTATAGTTCAGATGTATGTTCCACGGCAAAAACACGCATCGAATATAAAAAATCGGTTCCAAACCGTTTAGCCAAGTGGTACCAATTTTTTTTTGGGAATTCCCAAAATCGACTTCGTGAATGCCCAAAATCCCCCACTTCCTCGGAAGCAATACTGCAATAACAATTCAATTTTCGCGCTAAAGCGAATGACCGTTTATAGTTCAGATGCATGTTCCACGGCAAAAACATATATCGAATATAAAAAATCGGTTCCAAATCGGTTAGTCAAGTGGTTCCGATTTTTTTTTTGGGAATTCCCAAAATCAACTTTGTGAATGCCCAAAATCTCCCACTTCCTCGGAAGCAATACTGCAAACTCCAATTTTCGCACTAAGGCAGCAACACTGTATATACAATTTTATTTAACTAAATATGTAATAATCACTCATATGCCAACATACAAGTGAAACTACTCGTAATATAAAAATCTACTAGATTTCGTCATGAAGTAGATTTTAGAAGTGCAATATCAGACAAGGACGATTTTAGTTGCTCAACTTTGTCTCAATTTTCTTTTGAAGACTCTTTTATGTTCATAAACAAAACTTGTTTCGGCAATTCCTGTGTTTTTTTTTCTAGCTTTTATTTCGTATAATTTACCTTGTATATGCACACACATACATACATACATGATAGAAGAGTATAGAACTGCGGCAATTATTTTGCGTTTCTTATTCTCTACAAAAGCATCTGTGAAATCAAGAATCGACCAACTAAAATCGCCTTGCCCGATCTGGCACTAAGCCAGATTAGCCTTCATTAATTTTTAATGGGATGACATCGAGATAGGGGCAACAAAGCAAAGATTCAGAACTCAATTACGTACATAAGCAAAAAATGAGCTTTGAGTCAAAGCAATCACCTATTTGCACACATTTAAAAAACTCTTGTAATCATAAGTATATCAGAAATCTCTTGATTTTACTTGCAGGATTCCGGCCATGATATTACAAATCGTGTCTTCCAGGGTTGTGGCCGTCCTTCCTTAGGTCGTTCTAGACGCAGTGTAAATCCCAAATTTGTCGCATCCCTACAACACAAACAAGACCTAAAATCTCTCAAAAAACGCTCTTCCAATAGTGATTTCTTGAGCATTGACCAGCTTGAAAGTGATATACTTGATATTGATGCGGCCTTGGATGATGCCATTGTGTTGCGTGATCGCAGAGCAGCCGATCCCGGTAACCGTGATAGCAGTGAGAATGGTAACAGTGGTGGCAATAACAATAAACGTAACAACAAGCGCAAACAACAAAATCGCAAAAATGATGACGATTACAATGGCCGTGATCCGGCCTTGGATAAACTGGTCAAGGATATTAAGCAGAGAGTGAAAGAGTATAAGAAATTCTGGTCCAACTTACCGCATCAAGTCTGCAGTAATGATGATATATCAACATCAACCGATGCTGATGGCATGTGCTGGAATGGCCATACTATTGATAGGTAGGAATAAATATTTTTCAAATCGCTTTCGATGGCAAGTAATTTAACTTTATTTGTTTAATTAATAGATACATGCATTCAGTGACAACCGAACACGGTTCGAACCCGGAGTTCCCCGGAAATCCAGCCACAACAAAGCAAACTAGCCAAGTTGCCACACAAATTCATTATTTAAAAAATGCCGTTACACATTTACGCAATGCCTACAACGGTCTTGATGTTATTTGGAGTGATCAAGGTGAGTTTTGTAATTGTTTGGAGAAAAATTTCGTTTTCCTCAATGCCATAAGGCATTTTCTTCGGAAGCTATTAAAATTTGCAGTGGCAAGTACAAAGTGAACTACCAAGACACTCGGAATTCGTGAGCGCGACAGCTGCCGTTAGATGTTTCTGCAGACTAACAAAATGCACTGTGAAAACTCCAGTGCATGCTCGCTGATGTATTCCCCCGAAAACACTACTGTTATGCACTATAGCATGGCGATAGAAGAGTCGTCAACCTCGACTCGTTGTTGTACGAGATGATAACGGACTCTTGTGGCCAGAAATTGAGGCTATGCTCTGGACGATACGTGGTTCCAGCAGGATAGCACCACTTGCCACACAGCCAACGAAGCAATAGCTCTTATGCGCAAAAAATTCAATTGTCATCCTATCTCACGTCGTGGTGATTTTAATTGGCCGCCTTTATCATGTAATATGACATTGTTGGACTTCTTTCTTTGGGGATACGAGGTTTTAAAAAAGAACAGTTCAACAGCAGAACAGTTCAGCTAAGAGCACAGTAATGTCATTGAACCTCAATTGTGTCTCAGAGTCATTGAAAATATGGACTA
Organism: Thecocarcelia acutangulata; assembly: GCA_914767995.1. NCBI lineage: Eukaryota > Metazoa > Arthropoda > Insecta > Diptera > Tachinidae > Thecocarcelia > Thecocarcelia acutangulata. The sequence continues at coordinate 116,910,946 of OU612096.1, read as the reverse complement.
TCGGATCGACGTATGCTACTGCAACCGTGGCGAGCATTTGGCCGATATTTTGTTTCACGCATAATTGACATGAACCCCTTAATCATAATAAAAAATATTGTTAATAATTTTTTGTCACATCTAACCCAGTGGGCAGCTGTTGATTTGCTTGTTAAAAATGTACAACACATTCACACAAACAAGATAAAACTAAAAACATAATACACAAACAAACAAACAAACATACATGATTTAAAGCACGTAGAATTCCCAGTAAATCAACTACAAATGATGTTGTTGTTTTTCTTGTATTCTTGATATTCGTTTTATTATTGTTTGTTGTTGTGACTTGCTTATTATTCGCAAGCATTTACATGAATGTGTATATGCGAAAGAAATACATTTGTACATTATGAACGACTTAAAAATTCATGTCGATTGTGGAAACTGATAAAGACATATAAATATCAGGCAGTCGGCAGCAACGAGCCAGTTTTATTAGGCTTTGTGCAAGACAGTCATAAGTCAAAATAAGCAAGTCTAGTGTTTGGGTACACAGTGGTATCAAGTATAAATATATTATATATTTAAGTACTGTATAATAAACAAGTGTGAGTGTCATTATTTCATTTACAATTGAAGAATCCGCAAAAGCGTTTTTAGAGGCCAAAACGTAACAATATCAAAATAGTTCTCTGAAAACTTACAATATTACATGATATTTCTTTTTATTATTATTTTAATGATAAATAATAATACATACATTCCCTGAAAACGTTTGTTTTATTAGCAATTAACCTCGTGAGTTTTGGTTGAACCACCCTTTATTACAATATGTTAATTATGCTGCAATATTTTTTAAGCTCTTGACTCTTTGGCTAATTTATTATAAAAATTTTTATGTTTTCTAATTTTAGATGAACCTTATTACGGCTCTGGTTCCGGCTCGGGTGGTGGTGTGGACGACGAAGATGACGATGAAGGTTCCGGTTTGGGTAGCTCTTTTACGCCCAGCCACAAACCTGATCATACCGATCGTCCTGCGGTCAATGTCAACAATGTCGACGATGAAGACGAAGAAATTGTGGAGGAGCGCACCAGTTTGGGCGGCAGTGTTGGTGGCGGTGTACAAGCACACACCAGCAGACCACTTAGTCCACACGAAACAAACGTCTTGGATGAAGATGAGAGTGAGCATCATGATCCTAGTATCGATGATGAGGACGAGGAAGATCTGAAGCCCAGTGGGTCGGCGGGAACGGAGAAAATGTCACTACGCCGTGCTTTATTTATGTATTTAATGCCTCTATATATGGCCTGGTTCGGTGGCATTATTGTCGATATGCTGTGATTTGTTATTTAGGTTTTTATTTGTTTTATATATTTTTTTTTATAAAGAAAAATTTAATTTAACTTAAAACAAACGAGTTTGTGGAATGTAATTTTGTATATGTAGGTAAAACGAACATGTAATGAATGAAATTGGAAAAGCAAAGTTAAGCAAAAATTTCAGTGATAGAACAAAAGAAACGATGTCCTTGTATATTGCAAATTCAAATTGTAAACATTTATTATAATTCTCGAATTCTTTTTTCATTTTTTCTAATTAGGAAAAAAAATTCATTTACCTGGAAAATTATAATGCGAGTTAAATGAGAAAAAAAAAAATGAAATTAATTTAAAAAAATAACTTCTTATAAAACTATTTTATATATACTTTCAAACTACTTAAAAGTTTTATTTCAAAATGTTTTTTCTTTCAAGAAAAAATATTGCCTGAAAATTTTTATTTAAAAAAAAAAACATTTTTTTTATATAAAAAAAATCATACTTAACAGTCTATATACGTAAACATAAAAAACTGAAAAAAATAATTTCCCTTCATCACATTTTTATATGCCCCTCTCATTATATTTAAGTCCTTATATTTATATAGCAATTAACAAATTAAGTTAAAACTACATTTTATGTCTAATATAACAATTAACACTTACATATTTATATTTTGTTAGTATACAACAATATCTCTTAGTGTAAATGATTACGAAAATTTCCTCTTTAAAGGGTTCACAGCTCAAATTGAAAAAAAAATCTCGCACCACGATTTTTCTTTTATTTATAAATTTTTTAAAGCATATCATGAAAGATTTTTTAATTTTTTTGATTTTAAAAAATATTAGAACTTACAGCCAGTTCACCGATGTCGAAAGGATAAGTTCATTCGCATTCTAGGTGAAATAAAATTTTTTTCTAATTTTATTCTATGTGAACGATGTGTCAAAATTCAGTTAAAATACATAAGTTCATGCGAACAAACAATAGTGACATAGACAAACCCAAATTGATTCGAATGTGAGTGACTAGCTTTATTTCGATATCGTCGAACAGGCTGTTAATTTAAGAATGTACAAAGTAGAGTTGGGTTCATGAGCTCTCTTAAGAGAATTGTCTTCCGCTCTTTTCAATGAAATATGTCTTTTAGTTCAATAGTTCAGTGCATTGAAAATTATTTTCAATGAACAGCGGCTCTGTTACAACTGCGATTAATTCTGATATAATAACTGAGAAAGCGTCGGCAGAATGAGAAAACGAATTTCTCTATGTCCATCTTCATATCTAATAAGGAGTATACGTATTATTGTTAATCTTATAAGAATTCATAAATCATTGAAAGCAGAGACGAAAACACATCTTGGCGATCAATAGAATATTGTATGGATTTTATATATGTGCACATTTTGTACAAAATTAATCACTTATAGTATATATTTAATGCATAAAACTAAATTATTTTCCATTTAAAAAGTTTTTCAAAAGATATTTTGCAAAACTAATAATCGGCAAAATTGCAATGGCATCTTTTTAAACAAACACACACACAATCACCTTTTTGACAGCTCTTATTATAAGATTGTTGCCATGAGATTTCTCATAAGAACGCACTCATGAAAATTATTATAAGACTGCGATAACACTGATTTGCAGTCTACACGTAACAGATTCTCTCTGCGATTGAATTTGACGTTCTCATCTCAGATATTATCGCAGGTGTGGACACTAAGTCAGCTTTAATGAAAGAAAAAGCAAAACAAAATCGGTATAAACCAAGGCGAATTTATTACTAGGTGAACTTGACAGCTCAGATGATTTTTTTTTGCCAATCGCCTCTTTTCCAACAAGACTGCCAGATTTTTTTTCCTTTGTTTACAAACATTTTCGCGCCATTTTAATCTAAAGGTTTTTTTGTATGATTTAGTGCAATTTCAAGAAATTTGCATGAATTTAAAAGTGAAAAGCTAATATAATCAGTGATTTTAATTACAAACAATTATAAAAATTTGTATTTAACGTTTATTTAACATTTTTTCTTAGCTCAACAATCTTAGGCGAATTTAGATTTTGACATTCACGATATATTTTACAATATCGAAATACATAGTACTGAACTCGCTTTCCCGCTTGCTTTTACTTATATAAATTCGCCTTGGTATAAACAAAAGGTGTGTTCCACAAGATCTCGGAATAGTTCGGACTAATGAGAGCAAAAAAACAAATTACTATCTAATAATAATTGTGCATCTTGCAATACTAGTGCTACTTACTTTTTAGATTAAAGTATAATTTAGTGATTTTAGACGCTTAAAACGCATAAGAGCATGTAAACGAAAGATTTGCATTATTGGCAACAGCTGTAAAATTAAAAGCAATGTAATATGTTCAATTCATTTTTAAAGCATATGTATATAAAATGAAAAGCTTTTAACTAATTTTTAAAGAAAAACTTTTTTCCAATTTGCAAATTTTCTGATAAAATTTGCAGTTTCATACATACATATGAAAATATAAAACAGCTGATTATTCAATTCTAGTCCGAACTTACCCAAAGAAAAAATTCGGGCTAATTTGTACAGAAAATGAAAAAAATTACTCTCTCATTTTCTCCCAAAATTGCACAAAAATTGTTACGTGGAACCCTTTTGGACTAGTTCGGACTATTGTTATTCACGTGGAACACAGTTAAAATTAAAAGTGAGTTTAAAAATGTTTAGGTGCGATGAAAAATAATTGTATTGAAAAGAAAACATGATTTTATTGAATTTTTGTTGAACTTTTTTGTATAATTTTTTTAAATTAGATTTTTGGTTTAAAAACATGATTTAGTTGTGATGAATAGCGATTGTTTTTATTTTTTTCGTTTCATATCAAATCATCTATTTTGATACTACAAAAAAAAAAAAAAAAAAAAAAAAACCAACAAAATTTTTTTGTCTAATTTTGTATTTTCTACCTCAAATTAAGCGACAACTTTTTGGCTGCTTTCGCATACAACAAACTAGAAAAAAAATAAGCGTGAACTAGAGTTGAGTTCATGAGCTCTTCTGAGAGAGTGCTCTTTTTAGTTCATTTTCAATGAACGGCTCTGTTTCAGCTTTCATGATAAAGAAAAGGAAAACAAATTTGGTGTAAACAAATGAAAAGTACAATTATAAAGATTAATTAAATGTGAGATTAAAAATATTTAGGGGTGATTAAAAATAATTGTATTGAAAAGAAAAAAAAAAAACAATTTATTTGTTTCATCCTCATTTATGGTCGCATATCATGTTATTAATTTGCATTTTTGTAAAACAAAATTGTATTGTCTAATTTTCTAAATAGTTGTATATAACATAGGTGTGTACGTCAAATTCTGGCAGCACTGTTTGACTTCTTCCGTATACATATGTACCAGAAAGAAAGAAACATGAACTATGGAGCTAAAAGAGCTTGTAGAAATGAGCGGCTCACTAGGCTCAGTGGTACTAGTTCGTTCGCGAACTACCCAACTCTAGCGTGAACGAAAACAAAACCAAGACAAAAGAAAGAAACATGAACTATGGAGCTAAAAGAGCTTGTAGAAATGAGCGGCTCACTAGGCTCAGTGGTACTAGTTCGTTCACGAACTACCCAACTCTAGCGTGAACGAAAAGAAAACCAAGACAAAAGAAAGAAACATGAACTACGCAGCTAAAAGAGCTTGGAGAATGGTTTGGCTCACTTAGCTCTCTGAAATGAATAGTTCTGATATACTAGCTCGTTCGCAAACTGCCCAACTCTAGTACAAAGTAATTATGAGACAAATCAAATTGAGAACCAAATAAATTCTATATCAAATAAAATTTTAGGACAAATTTTGAAGCAAATGGTAACTCAAATGTTTTATTAATTGTTTTATAATACGAGTACTTTTAGAATACAATTCAAATACACTCGTTTTATAACAGTTTTTAAAATATTTTTTTAAATTCCCTTTTGTGAAATGCATATCTGTACACACAGATATATGTACTTATAATTAATTTGTTTCAACACCTCTCTTGATCGACTAATTTGACGGGGTGAATAAGTTCGCGGCCATTGTGGCTGGCAGCATTCACACAGCTGGCAACTTTCTGTTATATGTAGCAAAATGTGCAAACCCCTCTCCGAACAGTTCGGTCGTGCTCTTACCTCTTGCACATAATTTCCCAGTAATTTAGAGATAATCAAGATTTCATGAATTCTTAGCCCAAAGTCCATAAAGAACGTTATCCCGGCTCACCCGTCTTTCCTCAACTTTTCCTTCCATACATTACAAGTATCTGTTATAAGACAGCCAACACCTCGTGGACTCAAATTAATTCCCCGAAAATCGGCCCTGCACCAAAATTATCAAAGAATACTAATAACCCCTTCCTGCCGATTTTGGACCTAAATCACTGCCAGTTTGCTGAAATTTTCCATGACTATTATGCACAAATGTGGCTGAATTTCGTTGTTTCAAAAAAGTATGGTCCAATTATGCCTTGAGGACAAAATCTTTATCAAAAAGTGAACTGTTGGGGATGCATTTGTTCTCAAAACACCAAAATAGACAATTCTAGCAATTAAGAAAGCCTTTAAGGTGAAAATATGCTTATTGCCTTAGAATGATTTGGCTTGAAAAATCTGCATCCATATATTGATGTTGAATAATCCATTCAACGAACGTTGTTCTATCGTGTAAAGTCCCTGATATGCTATCTTACACAATCGTGCGATCTACCAAATATAACATGTGTGCTAAAAAATTACTAAAAATACAACTGTGGGACAGAGTTGTTGGCAAATCGTGCGGCTTAAAAAATTTTATGGAAAATTTCACAACGTGATGGTTTCTGTGTGATCAGTGTGATATTTATTGTAAAAAATAATCAGCCCAATTATAAATAAAAATTCCGTGGGAATTTTATCACTTTTCCCTTTTCTCCAATTATGAACAAAAATTAAGTATTAGGTTTTTTTATTTTTTTTTTCTTCTCTCCATTTGTTGAAAACACTACAGGAATATCAACACCTCAATTCTTACGATTAAGTTAACGAAAGTTGTGCTTTGCTCTTTAATTTGAAGTGAAAAGAGTACATTATGTGAGAAATAAATTCCGTAAGGAATAAATTCCGAGAGAAATAAATTCCGTGAGAATATTCATAATTGGGCTGAATATTCTCATATTTTGTAGGCGCCTTGAGAAATAAATTGAAATAATGTAAACTTATTATAGAAATGATAGTTTTAATTATTACATTGATACTTGTGTAATAGTGTGGCCTACAATGCCATTTTCAAGCGATTTTGTAAAGTCGGCCACACTTTTATACCATTTCCCTGTGAATGAATCGTACGATCGTGTAGGATAGTATATCAGGGCCTGAACGCTGCAATCTTGCTAGCCCTAAATTGTCAGCTGTCAACAGCACTTTACTGCAAAAATGGCGACAAATTCAAATCTTGTGCTAATTTAAAGGCACCCTTTAAATTTGTATTACATAACATTAAACCATTTCAATTCTTTTTTAAAACTAAAAAAAAATCTCAATTGAAAAAGAAAAACAAAACAAAAATTAAGCTTTTGAAGCAACTTTTATCTTTAGCATTAAATTTCGAACTTTGCACCCTTTAATAGAGTGAGTGTGAATGCATATTATTATTTGTAATGTATGAATGTAAATTTTAATAGAATGTATGTGATAAAGAAAAAATAATATTTAATAGATTGTAATAGCATTTCCAATTGAAATTAAAATATATAATAAATACATACATATAAGTTTAAATAATTTTTTCTTTTATTTAAAGAGTGTTTTTTTAAGCTAGATAGAACTTTAAATTGTAAAAAGTAACACAAAAAATTAAATTTTGATGAAACATTTTTTTTATTTGTTTCAGTATACTCTGACAAATCATCATGAATAGACTCACGCTTGAACAACGCTACGAAATTGGGCTCTAGAGCAGTTGGCAACTGACCCGTTGTTTTATCGCAAAATTGTGTTCAGCGATGAGGCGCATTTTTGGCTTAACGGGTTTGTTAATAAGCAAAATTGCCGCATATGGAGTGAGACCAATCCACAAGAGACCCTACAGACTCCATTACATCCAGAAAAATGCACTGTTTGGTGCGGTTTTCATGCTGGTGGCATCATCGGACCTTATTTCTTCAAAAATGAGGCCGGAGCTCGCGTTACGGTCAATGGAGATCGTTACCGCACCATGATCAATGATTTTTTGTTTGAAAATATGGATGAAATTGATCCGGAGGAGATGTGGTTTCAACAGGATGGCGCTACGTGCCATACGGCGAACGCAACCATCGACTTACTGAAATCAAAATTTGGCGATAAGTTGATTTCGAGAAATGGACCTGTCAATTGGCCTCCAAGGTCGTGCGATTTGACACCTCTCGATTATTTCCTGTGGGGCTACGTGAAGTCACTGGTTTATGCTGATAAACCAGCAACAATTGACGCCTTGGAGGCCAGCAAATTTTGATTACAATTTAATTTTTTGTGTTATTTTTTACAATTTCAAGTTCTATCGGGCTTAAAAAAACACCCTATATAAGTTTTTAGCCAAAATTTCAAAAAACATAAAATTATTGCATTTTTATGCATAAGTTCCCCAATAAAATATGAAAAATAAAGAATAATGCTAAATAAAGGGCGAACTAACTGCAAGCTGAATAAGAGAACTAGACGTTTAGTCCCCCTGAACAGTCCTTTCTGTTTTGTTTTTAGAATTTTTTAACACTTACATGTGGTTATCTGTGTCATGTGCCCAAAATTTTCTTTGTTTGGGGGCATTCGTTCCTCCGTTTCTTTTTTTTTACCAAATTTTAATGAAGATTAGAATGTAGTAGAAATGTGGTACTACTTTTGAAGCACATTCTTCGGCAAGCAAACATAGACTCTCAAATCGATGAGAAATATATATTTTTTGCGTATGTAATTTTTTTTTTTTCGAAGTATAAAAACTGTAAAACAATTCGAAAGAAGAATGACTGTTTCTTTGAATTTCTACGCCAAATGCGTGCGAACTCGAAACACTTTACGAATAGTAAAGTAATGCGAATAGTAAAGTAATAAAGTAACCAGCCAGATTCCGTTAAACTTTCGAACAATATATATTTATAAAACTTTGGCAAAGCCGTTTTAAACGGTGTATTAGAAGAATCTTAGAACCCCAAACCTAAAAATTAAAACTGATTTAAACAAATAAAAGCACTGTTCTAAAATATTTTACATTGTTTTTCTAATTTTTACTCTTGGTCAAAACAACAAATCAGAAATATGAACAACACAAAACTAAAAGAAAACTTAAGATAAATATCATATACGGAAAATCATTTCTAACAAAGTATTAGTTTGGTATACATATATGCAACAAAATTAAAAATTCTTCCACTAGGCTGAATGCCAGCGATTCGGGTAATAGTCGTAAAGGCCGTAACTCAGTATCCTTCATAATCATGTGATCTACCAAATATAACATGTGTGCTGGAAAACTATCTGGATGAATTCACTTTCAGTTTATTAGTCTCCGTTACTAAATTGTTTTTAATCGTTTTTACTGAAGCATACTTTTAGGCGATGCCAGACGAAGAAAACGCCCAAGCACGTATTCATATTTCATACAAATTTTTGTTCATTTTCCGTTCACTCACTCCATTTCGTGTTCCAATAACACCACAAAATATTTGTTTCCACAACGTGGAGAATTTTTTTTTTTTTTTTTCGAAAAAAAAAAATTTTTTTTAATGAAAAAATTCTATTTTTATGTACATATGTATGTATGTTAAAACTACTAAAAAAAATTAAAAAAAAAAAATTAAAAAAGCTTAAAAAATTAGTGCCTGTCCCACGATGTTATTCGGCATCGTTTGCTAGCATAAATACGTTTGAAACAAAAACAATTTTTAAAATGTTATTTTTGGTTTGCATGTATTTATGCGAGCGAGCGATGGCGAATTACATCTTGGGCCAGGCAGTTATTGTTTAATTTCGATGTTTATTGGTTAAATTGGATGTATAGAAATTATTTTTGAGCCTTACGGAGTTTCCTCTTAAGTGAAGAAATTACAATCTCATTCACTCGTGTTAGAAAACTTTTTCTACCTTGTCTTTTCAAGTTGGGTTTCTCTGTAACTACATCGATCTAACAAAGATTTTATTAAAGGGTGTTTTTTTTAAGCTAGATAGAACTTTAAATTGTAAAAAGTAACACAAAAAATTAAATTTTGATGAAACATTTTTTTTATTTGTTTCAGTATACTCTGACAAATCATCATGAATAGACCATTGTATGCGTCGTTCTTTCGCCGATTGGGCTCTAGAGCAGTTGGCAACTGACCCGTTGTTTTATCGCAAAATTGTGTTCAGCGATGAGGCGCATTTTTGGCTTAACGGGTTTGTTAATAAGCAGAATTGCCGCATATGGAGTGAGACCAATCCACAAGAGACCCTACAGACTCCATTACATCCAGAAAAATGCACTGTTTGGTGCGGTTTTCATGCTGGTGGCATCATCGGACCTTATTTCTTCAAAAATGAGGCCGGAGCTCGCGTTACGGTCAATGGAGATCGTTACCGCACCATGAGCAATGATTTTTTGTTTGAAAATATGGATGACATTGATCCGGAGGAGATGTGGTTTCGACAGGATGGCGCTACGTGCCATACGGCGAACGCAACCATCGACTTACTGAAATCAAAATTTGGCGATAAGTTGATTTCGAGAAATGGACCTGTCAATTGGCCTCCAAGGTCGTGCGATTTGACACCTCTCGATTATTTCCTGTGGGGCTACGTGAAGTCACTGGTTTATGCTGATAAACCAGCAACAATTGACGCCTTGGAGGCCAGCATTGTTCGTGTTGTTCGTGACATACGGCCAGCAGTGCTCGAAAAAGTGGCCCAAAATTGGACGTCCAGAATGCGCTTCGTCAAGAACAGCCGCGGTGCCCATATGCCCGAAATCATTTTCAAATGTTAATGTCATGTATTGATCTTTCGAATAAAAAAAAATTTTGATTACAATTTAATTTTTTGTGTTATTTTTTACAATTTCAAGTTCTATCGGGCTTAAAAAAACACCCTATATATTGAGTTTAATAGTTAAAAGTTATTTAAACATTTTTCTTCCAATATTTTTTCAGTTGACTGATATTTTAAACTGTACTTTATTTAATTCTCCTATAAATTCTGTTTGTAAGCAATACATACATTCCCAACAAACACTAACGTTCTGTTCACAGAACATAGACGAGCAACTCGTCTAGAAATTTGTATAAAAGTTGCTCAATTTTTTCAATGATTTCCATATAAATTTTTTTAGACAAGATATGATTTTAAATTGATATTGATTTGAAATCAATCAAGCCTTTTCTCAAACGACAAACATTTGATACTGGTTTGAATTCAATTTGAAAAACTTAGTATTCTCAACAAATAGGGGAAATTATTTTCAAATTAAGAAACTCAGTTATTCTCAACTTGCTTTCCAATGCAGCTAACTCTCAAATGCGGATTGCGATGTGGAACACAAATGATAACAAATTTTTGATTTACAAAATCATGTTTCTTTTGATTTATTTGTGATTTTTAAAAGTTTTTTTTTTCTTAGTCTTGAAATTCTCAAAAAGACTAAATACCCAGTGAAATTTTTGTCACATACATCTTCGATCTCAGACCATTGACAATGTAAGCGCGACCCATCCAAAGTCTGTATACAATTCCTACTTACATTTACACAGCGATGGCCTAGGCCGTAAGATGCATCCAACACTGTATACATTGTAAGCGAAGATTGGATGAGTTCAAAACTATATTATTAGCATTTATTTTCTTCTTTGCTTCTTATGTACATTTAATTTAACAAAATGAGTAGAAAAAGACTAATGTGAATTGGATGCTAGTTGCTTGTTGTGCTTAACACGTTTATTTTGATTTTTTCTGTTGACACAATCGCTTACAATCGGATGCTTTGCAAATTGTAATAACTTGTTGACTGCTGGGTACAGTCGAACTTCTCTAATTCGAATTTTCTCTAACTCGAACTAATTTAGTTGGCTGTAGCGTTAAAAGAACAAGTCACATACAATTTGCCTTCTGTAACTCAAACTTCCATAAGTCAAAGTTCTCCATAACTCGAACAAAAAACATACACATGAACTCTATAATTCGAAGAATTTTCTTCTTCATTTTCTGGGAATCTGAATTTCCGTAAGAACTGCGTACTGCCCTTTAAAATTTTAAGAAGAAACCCTACTCATTTGGAATTTATAAATTTATTTTACAATAATTAAAAGTTAGTAATAATGTTGTATAAAGTATGTGATTACAGAAACAAAATTATCTAATAAAAATCTAAATATTATTTTAAAAAATTCCAGATTTGAAGTCTTGGATTTTTATTACCGATATCAGCTTAAATTACAAAAAAAAAAAAAAAAAAACGGAAACCACCATACACTTGTTCTCATGCTGTTTGTTCTGTATCAACTATTGGTAATGTCTTATATACTAGTATAAGTATGCAGTAAAAGTGCAAGTAAAACACAGCTGTAAGGCTAACAAAATTTAGGAACGACAGGACTAAAAAATTAAATACATAAGACTACTCTAACTCTAACAAACATTTTGTTATAGAAGAGAACAGATTTAGAGAACCAGGGATGTTTACTATGGCTTAAGTAATTCAAAAAGTATTTCGTGGATTACGACCCGGCTGCTTGCCTATATTTGTTTTAAAAAAGCTCAATGAAATGCATTTAAATATGTTTAGTCCAGGGCAAACAAGAGCTGATTGCTTATTAATGAGAACAATTCGGGGGAAAATTTTTAGAAAAAGCTTAAGCACATTTATACAGAGCACATACTACAGACAAGAAAGATTAGATTCAATCGTTTACTTTTACAGCGGCAATATTAAACAAATTTTATTTGTACCCACGTATAAATTTACTCGAATAATAAAATCATCTAATAAAATTTTTATATAAAAATACACTTTATTTATACAGTTGTGCAATTATATCTGCCAACTATCTACAACAATTTATTAACAATATGCGTATACAAATGTACATACTTTCTTATAGGTATAAGTACATATATGTAAGTAAAATATAAATTTGTAAAAATTATGTAAATAAATAGCTTTTTGTAAATGTATCATACCATATTCGCAATAGAAAAATATAAATTTAGCCAGGATGTATATAAAGGATTTTACATATGTAAATAGAAATCCTCGTTCTTGACGGACGTGCACACATCCCCCTCAATATATTCTGTTCGTTGAACTTTTTGCCTTCCAGTATCACTATTAATTAAAGCTAAAAATATCTTCAGGCCATTACAACAGGTCGGGTTTTTACATAAACAAATGCCACAATTATTAAGGCCAGTAGACCCAAAATGGGCAGTACCACAGTTTTTGCTTGATTGTGTATTTCGGCGTTTTCCAATTTACGCTCCTTGCGTTGTTTGCGAGTTTCTTTAACTTTTCCTTTTAGTTGACGCATTTTGATTTTGGTATTGCACAATAACTTAAATATAAAAAATACCTATATTGTGGAGTTTTAAAACATTTTTATAAGCAAAAAATTAACCTCTTATTTAGGAATTAATAATTGAAAAGAAAACTTTTTCTGGATGCTTGAAAACAAAACTGAAGAAAGACACTTGTTGTTTGATTCTTGTTATCAAAAGAAAATACAGTGACGTGTTGAAGAGGGAAAAAGAGTGATGCCAATTTTTCTCTGGCAAAGCGTAATAAAGAGCAAGAGTTAAGACGTTAATAGTTGGAACAAATTATATTTTAATTTCCTATTTCAGTTACTTTGTATTATAGTTTAAATATAAAAAAATATTTTTTGTTTAAACATAAATATTTCTTGAATGAAATGTTTTTATTTTTAAACTGCAACATGGATTTTAGCTGCCGAAAAGTTTGGAGTTGTTTTCTCAACTGGAGCAGTTTTTACCCACCTTATTAGCATAATCCTGGACGTCACATGAAAACTTGGAGCTTAAATACTTATTTATATTATGCTCAACAGAATTGATAAGCCGTTTCAAAATCATTGATTTGTTTTGAAAACCAGTAAGCAAGAATAAATTTGTTGATATGGAAGTAATGCAATGACTATTACGATTCTTGGAATAAAAGACACTATTTAATGAATTGATAATCTGCTGAAAAAAATCCTTTACTTGACTTTTGAAACTTTGTCTATACCAATATTTCAAAAACCATGAATAATGAATGGGGCGCTGAGTTTTTTATATTTTTTTAAACTAAATTTCAAAAACAGATAATTTTGTTTTAAATTTTAAAAAAATTTCTTAAACCTTAATTGCGCTAATAATTTCTTACAACGGTTTGTAATTTGAAGCTCAATTAGTTTTTGTCCAAAATGAGACGTAAACTTAAAGTTATTGAATAGAAATACTATATTGGAAGAACTACGACATGGGCCAAAAAAACTTTTCCGATGTTATTTTAATAAAAAAACTTCGATTCTGTTTTTTTTTGATTATGTTTATTTGAAACCTCTAGAATTTTATTGGTCAATTACAGAAGATGATGTCGGCCAAATGCGTGCCGCCACCATTGATTGCTATACGAGCTCGTTTTATGGCATTTTTCATCACTTCGGCGAGAACTTCGGGCGACAGATTTTCGCACTCGGAACCACATGTCCTCCAGTCCTAATTCGTTCGATTGCGCGCGTCATCTACTGTTGTCGCTTTGCCCAGCACCGTCCTCGAAAAAAAATTGTCTCAATGACAGAGCAACATGCAGTCACTTTGAGTGGATGTAATGGCTCATCGTGCATTTTCGATGCCCCAGAAGCGATAGTTTTGCTTGTTCACGTACCCACTGAAGTGGAAATGAGCCTGATCGCTCATTATGATTTTGGTCGAAAAATTTTTCACTTCGCCCGCAAGTTTCGCTGATATCATCTCGAATTGGCCAATAAAATTCTAAAGGTTCAAATAAACATAATCAAAAAACAAAATCGAAGTTTTTTATTAAAAAAAATCAGAGCCGAACATCATCGGCTGATTTCTTTTGGCACAATTTGTATAATACAAATTTCAGATATTTTAGTACTTCTTTTTTTAGTAATAAAATAAAGTGGTTGGCCTGTGACATATTTTCAAAAGTTCTTTATTTTCTGCATACACACCATTCTGAGTTTTAAAAATTGCTAAGCAAATTTTTATTTAGAACTACATACAGGGGCCAAATCACCGCATACGATATCGAGCAAAATTATCGAAATTTTTCATTTTGGTATCACGGATATCGAATAAACTGTATTGCAATAATATAAAAAAGTTAAAGGATTTATTTTTTGTATTCCTTTTTTTAGGAAACGTATGGTCTTCAATCTATTACATTTTGTTTAAATTACGATCCAATATGCATCGTTTGCCATAATTTAGATGTATCGTAATGTTATTCGATACGATAGTTAATTCGATATCGTATGCGGTGATTAGACCCCAGGATTACAATTATTGTAACTACTAAATATTAATACATATTTACATAAAATTTTATCAACAATTATTTCAGTGCTAGGAACATTATCAATAAATTATTTGTTACTGTCCATAAAATCTTTAGCTTCGTTAATTTTTGCCGCCAAATAAGGTGAGCCACCACGATCAGGATGATTCAATAACATGATCTTTTTATGAGCATCCTTAACCTGAAAATAAAACAGCAAACATTGAAAAAATATATTGAGTACTTTAATGCGATGTTTCCGCTCTACAAGCAAGCGACACGTCTGAATATTTTGTATAGAAATCACTCAGTATTATAATTATATACATATATGTGCTGTTCATAAAACACAGACAAGCACTTGTCTAAAAAATTGTATATAGAAGTCACTCCAAAAATTGAGTAACTTTCATACAAATTTCCGTACTTGTGAACACTGTATTGGCACTTATGGAATTGAAAACTTCTTGTATGACCTAATATATTTATACAAAAGCATTCAAATGGTACTAATTTGTCAAAATAACTTTAGGACTGTAGTAGAACATCGCAATTTCATGTACACGTACATATTTAAAAACTTCAAGATTCATAACTTGGTAACTATGCGTCCAACAACTATCTCAATCACATTTTCTAATATTTCAAATTTCTACCTTACTATATTTGTTCAATTTAGAGAAGCGTTCGTAAACTGGAGCCTAACTTTGTTTCTAGAATTTTCTCTTTTTTCGCTAAAAGTATTAAATATTGACGCATTCCTACTTCCGCATGCTACTAAGGATTTTATGTACTTATTTAAATACTTCATTTTGCGTGGCGTAAAAATTCGCTTACCTTTGATTTTGAAGCTCCCGGACTGACACCTAATATTAAAGAAGCCTCTCTTTTGTTCATTTTTGGATCAAATCCTCCTTTGTAGTATTTGGAAGCCGCCAAAGATTCAGCATCAAATTTAGGTAAGTTTTGCAAAGTTTCATTTAATTTTGTGGCCATTGCAGGCATACGGCGCATCAGGTGCTTGCCAACGAAGCCAATAGCTGCTACACCTAAACCAGCCAATATTATTGAAGAGGACTACGAAATAAAACCATGTTAATTGTTTTTACATATTTTATAAATATCTTTATTTACCATTTTGCTATTTCGTTATTTTCACCTAAACTACGTAAACTGTTGTGTAAATTTGTTAATGTGCGTATGATAATCCAGCTGATTTTACATAAGCAAAGAGAAGACAAACTGAGCAGCACTGCCATCTATAAGCTTAAAAACTTGGCGGCACTTCTAAATTAATAGCAAACTTGGTACGGTTGGAAATATATGAAAGAGGGGTAACATATTCTATCTACTTGACTTGTACCAACGTCATGGGTTTGGTGTAAATAAAGTTCAAGGTTGAAATAAATTCAATGTTTATTTTTAGCCTTTATAAGAAATTAATACAATGATTATTTTTTGTCTCTATAAGATTAAAAAAGTTAGTTATTGCGTGTTACAACCAAATTTTTAAACAAATATTTGTTGAAAAACTTGTTAGCACTTTGATATGGTTCGAGTCGTAGTTAAGGCAGGAGAAAAATTTTTGATACAAATATGATTTTTGATAATATATTTTTTTAGAATAAGTAGCACCTAAAAATTGTTTTACTAAATACTAGATTTTGTTAGATTTTTGTATGAACTAGAAAATGTTAGGAAGTGTAATGTAACTTGCCGTTAAGATTGACTGCACTTGATATTAATTATTTCTCAAGCATCCTGTTTACAGAGAGTGCAGTCAACAACCAGTAGTTAATGTATGGGGCGCTTGTTTGGTGGACGGCTTTAGAGAAAACCACCTATTGCAGATTCATAGAAAGGATACTGCGGTCATCTGCTTTGATGGTAACTGGTGCTTCTTGTACTACGCCAACTAAAGCACTAATTACGATGATGCATTGGCTGCCAGCTGATCTCATGGTGAAGGAAGTGGCCATGTGCTCGGCAATTAGGCTAAAAGCCAGTGAGATGTGGAAAGAAGCGACAGAAGGTCACGCTTCGATAATAGAAAGTATAACGGACCTCCCGGAGTATATTGATTACTGTGCACCAGCTCTAATGCCCGACAAGAGATTTGACGTGATCTTATCAAGGACGGCCTCGGCAGCGAACCAAATGGGTAGCCAAGAGGACGTGCTTGAAATTTTCACAGATGGATCCAAGTCGGACATGGGAGTTGGTGGTGGTATCTTTATGCCCCAGTATCAGAAGAGGATCAGTTTTAAGCTATACGATGAGTGTAGCGTAATGCAGGCTGAAATTACAGCTATTTTGAGAGCAGCTAACTGGTTGAGGTACTATAGGGTATACGGGGTGAATATCCGAATCTGTACTGATAGTAAGGCTGCGTTAAATGCGCTTGTGGGTGTCTATACGACGTCCAGGTTGGTTCAGGAATGCCGGATATCTCTTAATGAGATGGCGAGACATTCGAGCCTGGAGCTTTTCTGGGTGCCGGGGCACAGTGGAGTGCCCGGAAATATTGTGGCGGATGAGCTGGCGAAAGCCGGAGCTCGTCTACAGAGAGGGGACATTGATACGATGGTTGGAGTCCCGCTTAACAGCTGTAAAAACCAAGTGCAGCGTCAACTTGTAGGGACTGCACAGGACAGATGGTCTGGTGAGGTCACCTGCCGAGTAGCAAGGCTGACATGGCCTGCGTATGATCGTAGTAGAACTGCGGTTTTAAAGGGTTTTCCCCGTCAAAGGTTGCGTACCTTGGTGGCAGTTCTGACAGGACATTGTCTCATAGGGACGCATGCTAGGAGGTTAAATCTTCCATTTAATGATTTCTGCAGAAGTTGCGGGGATGAGGACGAGGAGGAAAGTGTTGAGCATTTCCTCTGTCGATGCCCGGCTCTCAGTTCTATGAGAGCGCTGTACTTAGGCGGACCAATGCTGCACGGGTTAGCAGATATATCGGAATGCCGAGTGAACGGACTGGATTCCTTTATCCGGCTTTCGGGTTGGTTTGAATCTGAACCGTCGGGGGAAGTGTAAGTCTCGCGGGCTGCACTTCTCCCTCAGGCAACACAACGGGACCAAAAGGACCCAAGTGGGCTGGTTTCATGAAACTGGCGGCCTGTACAACCTAACCTAAACCTAACCAGTAGTTAATGACTCATGTATTTTTTTAATTATTTCATTTGTACAGCTTTCAGGTCAAAATAACAATTTTACAAAGCATCATTATTGTTAATGACTCATGTATTTTATATTTCTTTGCTAGTTCCCACCGAGGCGAGCGAAATCAGAGTAAATAAAAAACCAAAATAAGCAAGCTAATCAACGGTTTAGTATGCTTATCCAAACTGTCAAAATTAAGGCGAATTCATTACTAGGTGAACTTGACAGGGGATTATTTTTTGCGTGATTATTTTTAGTGTGATTTTAATTAAATACTTTGTACTGAATTCGCCTTCACGCTTGCATACACCTATGGTGCAATTAGCTAGGTGGCATCACTAGCGCAGGTGATAATATATATTGTTTCATAAGCTTGTGGTTGCCAAAGGTTGTTTATGTTTACACAAACTGAAGTGAAAAAAAAATAACAAAATTTTAAACAGTTTGATAAAGTGCACAAGAAACAGAATAAAAAAGTTTTTATATATAATTTAATTGTCTGAAATGCGTCGAAAACAATTTATGAAAGCAATTATATTAGTTTTCTGTGTTCATTTTCTTTATATAAACTCTTCTGTCTGCATTTTCTTCTGTTTTGTAAATATGTTTTTGACGGCGTCCGGGATTTTTACACAAACAAAATATGAATTTAGTACTACAACTCTAATACTGCCACCTAATTGCAACATTCACCTGTATAAATTGGCTTTGGGCAAGGCGAAATGCAAGCGGGAAGACGAATCCAGTACTATGTATTTTGTCAAAATCTAAATTCGCCTAAGCTTGTTCAGCTGGGAAAAAATTTTATATAAACGTTAAATATAAACTTTTATAATTGTTTGTAATTAAAATCACAGGTTATATTAGTTTTTCACTTTTAAATTCACAAAAATTTCTTGAAATTGCACTAAATCATATAAAAAACCTTTAGATTAAAATGGCGCAAAAATGTTTGTAAACAAAAGAAAAAAAAAATTGACAGTCTCGTTGGAAAAAACGCGAGGACAAGAAATAATCACCTGAGCTGTCCAGTTCACCATGTTGTGTTTGTGTTGTTGTATAGTTTTACGCAAGGCGAATTCATACCAGGCAAATGCAAGAGCAATAAATACAACACTACAAAAAAAATATATTCAAATGTCAAGCGAAAAATGTAAACACAAAAAGGAATAAAAAAATATATACGGCCTGGCTCACGATGTCCGTTATAATTTTTAAGGTCAAAAAACCTATTCCGATGCCGTTTATAAGACTTATTTTTCCCCGGTCTTGACTAATTTGCCTTGTCTACCTCCGATATATCCATTGGTTGAATACTAGTTGACTATAAGTCGTTTATTTTTAAAATAAAACATTATGCGAACGTTAACCAAACGACATCGTGAGCCAAGCAGATAATAATAAAATATTTACAAGAAAATATTCATATCATTATTTCGTGAAAATTAAAATCCCAGATCATAGAGCTAGGAAAGGTCAAAATTGCCAGCTAGATTAGGGAGGATTCTGGATCATACCTGACGCTCAAGCTACGTTACATAATTAAAAATTAAAAACTTTTTTTTTTTCAAATTTCTTTTAATTATTGTATTGAGATCAGAAACAGTTTAAAATTAAAAACAGCTGTCAATTTCACCTGTTATCAAATCGCCTTGGTTGTACTAATAAGGCCACCTGGTATTGAATTCGCCTTGGTTCCGACAGTAGAATATATTTAAATAGCTTGTTACACAAGTTGACAGATTGATAAGATGAACAGAGTAAAAAAAAAAAAAAAAAAAAAAAAAAAAAACTAAATAAATAAACAGAGAGCTATTAGACGACAAAATCCAAAAGGGAAAATCAATTTTTTACAAACATGCGCAAAAATTCTACGGCAAAACATAAGAAAATACATCACAGAACAAATAAGTTGTATAAAATTTGCAAAATTTATTTTTTAAATGAAAGTTTATTAAAATCAAATGCAAACAAATCAATAAACTAATAAAATTCAAAATAATAAAGATGCTTAAAGTCTAGTTTTAGCAAAATATAACAGTTAATTTTTAACGAAAAAGAAAAAATATCAATATTTTTATATAAAGAAACGCCTTAAGAATGTGAGGAAAAGAACAAAAAATTTGCCTCAAGTGAAAAAATCTATAACAAACTGTAAAGGAATTTGTGGAAGTTTTGTAAAAACAAAAAGTTTGTTTAAAGTAATAAATAAAAATTTTTTATAAAATATTAAAAAAAAATTAATAAAAAAGTAAACGATAAAATTACTTATATAAATTTATTGAAATGAAAGAAACATACAAAACCAAACAATAATTAAGCCAAACACACAAACAATATAGTTCATATGTATGTGGCGTGAACTTGTACATCTCTTAGTTTCTCACTCTCTATGGAGAATAATCTCTCCCCACATTTAGCGGAAATTCCTGTTACAATAAAACATAATAATTTATCCATGTAGTAGTGAAACTTATACTCAAAAGATTTAAGCTGCGATTAACATTGACATTTTAAATAAACAACTACCTACTAAAGTAACAACAATAAATTTAACATTTTAAGTTGCTGAGTACGGGAGGCTACAACACACATACTCGTACGTACATACATACGAGTATAATTGTTAGATTTCTATTTAAAACAGCTATCGTTTGGTTGTTCCGCTTTTTGTAAAAAAGAAAAGAAAAAAAAAAAAATTAACTAAACAAAACAAAATGGAATCTACACAGTCTACAACGTATGAACCACTAGAAGGTCGCAGTTCCGGTATACGTCATGAGCCGATGGATAGTCCGGAAAATGATGTTCGTGCTCCAAAAGATCAAAAACATATGGTCTATTTAGCCATGTTGGCTGCAGGCATTGGTTTTGTTTTGCCATACAATAGGTGAGTGGAGTGGACTGTGCATGCAGATAGGTCAGTTTTTCGCGTTTTAATTAGCATTTTGTTTTTTTTTTTCACACGTTTATTTATTACACGAATTTATGGCTGATGTAAAATATAAACGATTTGATGTGTTTTAGTTAGCACGGCTACTTTATGTGATAATGGGTTTCCTTATAACGAGACTATTTATTTTAAGCACTCGCTCGTTAAGTCGTTTTGCAATATTACACAAAATTCTTAACATTCTGGATTTAATTTTGGACTTCATAGAATTTGTAGTGATTTTAAAGCAGTCGAAATTTCCATATAATTTTTTAATTTTTTTTATTTGTTTATAAAGGATAGTGCAAGGCGCATTTATAACAGGGGAAATTGACAGCCCAGCTGATAAATTTTTAAAATAAATTTAATCTGTTTCAGATGTCAATGGCATAATTAAAATAAATTTAAGAAACAATTTTTTATTGTTTTAATTATATATTGTGGGTCATATCCAAAAAAAAAAAATCTTACTTGAGTTTTAACGCGTACGTTAGTTACCAAACACATTAGCTCTACCATAGATTTGTTCAAAAAGTTTATGCAAAAACAGTACGTTAACTTTTAAATGTAATGAGTGATTTTTTTGCTATTACCTTTTTGGCAACACTAGTTTTGACAGCTCACGCACGTTTTGTATCTTCTGTCACTGTCAAACATCTTCAGTTTGGTCTATAATTTAATCATGAAGCGTCTTACAAACGAACAACGCTTGCAAATTATTGAATTTTATTACCAAAATGCGTACTCTGTTAAGAAAGTTCATCGCGCGCTTCTTCCATTTTATGGTCAGTTTAATCGACTTGCTGAGGCTTCTATTCGGGCTATTGTAAAAAAATTTCGCACCAAATTTACATTGCTGGACATTAAACCACCAACACGCTTACGTAGAGTGCGAACTGAAAAAAATATCGTAGTCGTATCGGCCAGTGTTGGTGATGACCGTGAATTATCGATTCGGCGCCGTTCGCTGCAATTGGGCCTCTGTTACTCTACTACGTGGAAAATTTTGCGGAAGGATTTGGGTGTGAAGCCTTATAAGATACAGCTGGTGCAAGAACTGAAGCCAAACGACTTACCATAACGCCAAATTTTTGGTGAATGGGCTCTTGAAAAGTTAGATGAAGATCCACTTTTTTATCGAAGAATTGTGTTCAGCGACGAGGCTCATTTCTGGTTGAATGGATACGTGAACAAGCAAAACTGCCGTATTTGGAGTGAAGAGCAGCCAGAAGCATTGCAAGAGCTACCAATGCATCCACAAAAAACAATCGTTTGGTGCGGATTGTGGGCTGGCGACATTAATGGGCCGTATTTCTTCAAAGATGATGCGAATCACAACGTTACTGTGAATGGTGAGCGCTACCGTGCGATGATAACAAACTTTTTTTTGCCCAAAATGGAAGAGCTTGACTTGCATGACATGTGGTTTCAACAAGACGGTGCCACATGCCACACAGCACGCGAAACAATGTACCAATTGAGAGGCGAGTTCGGTGAACAGTTTATTTCACGTTGGGACTAGTCAATTGGCTGCCCAGATCGTGCGATTTAACGCCTCTAGACTATTTTTTGTGGGGCTATGTTAAGGCTAATGTCTATAGCGACAAACCCGCTTCGATTGACGCACTGGAAGCCAATATTGCCAACATTATTCGTGAGATACCGGCCGAAATGTTGGAAAGAGTATGCCAAAATTGGACTAAGCGGATGGACCATTTGAGGCGCAGCCGCGGCCAACATTTGCATGAAATAATCTTCAAACATTAAATTATATCGACCCAACTATCGATCCAAATAAATATTTCATGCATTTTTCTGAATGTTATGTGTTTTTTTTTTAAGTTTCCGATAGTTCTTATAAAATCACCCATTAGTAAGGAATTTAACTATTTATTTCTGGCAATGCCGTTATGTTCAGCTGTAATGTTTTGTATAGTGATGTATGAAAACTAATATTCGAAAACTGAAAAACAAATTTAAAAAACTATATAATTATTATTATTACATAAAATAACACATTTTTGACAAACATTTCCTGGATTTGCCTTTTTAATATATAATGAATATATAAATATATTCATGAAATTGAGAAAAATTAAATTAAAATAAAAATTAAAAATATTTTTTAAGCTCAAATTACAATACTGGTTACCCTACTCTTGATTGGCCACCCTATTTGCTAGATCTAAATGTTATACAAAAATTGTGGGGTTGGTGATCTCGTAAACTCGGTGTAGGAGGTAGGTAATTTGATGACATAATAGCATGTTTACACGAAGGCTTATAGCCAGTTTACCAATTTCGAAAGAAAATTAATGCGAAAGAAAGCTTGTCACTCACATTCGAATCAATTTGGGTTTGTCTATGTCATTATTATTCGTTCGCATATTCTTATGTAATATCATTGAGATTTGACACATCGTTCGCATAGAAAAAAGTTAGACGAATCCAAATCAATTTTCTTTCGCTTCGATTGTGAAAGCAAGCACGCTGTCGAGATTGGCAAACTGGCTGATATATTTGAAGTTTACTCTCTCATTCGTGGTTTGCGGCCCAATCTTGATTGCACCAACATGATTCGCCATACAAAATTTTATGAGCTGACCAACTTGGTTCATTTTGAATCTTGTTGCGAACCTTGCAATAACTACTATCGTCTCCAAATTTGATAATAAATTATCGCTAGTTTATCTGAACTAGCTCTCAAAAAAATGTAAACCAAGAAAAAAAAATAATTAATGCGTGTAAAATCAAAAGAAAGACGTGGAACATATAAAAATGAGTTATTTACACAAAGATTTAAATAAAAATTAAAAAAAATTAATTAGTGAAACGTTTGCACGTTCAGAGATATTATCGTCAGAACATGGTATATATTCAGGCTACTAAAGCCCAGTTCAGACTATTATACTTTGTATTAATACTTGTCAAAAATTCAAATAATACGTGCAAGTCTGATAGTCTGAATGTAAACCGTCATACGTACGAAAAATAATACGATAAAAATTTGACATCCCATACGACTTTGTTGTTTTTCAAACTTTTTAAAACGATAATACTTTACATTGGATCAGGGTTGTGTTTTTTAGCAAACCATCTAATTAAAAATTGAGAAGTCGGCTATTTCGTAGCCGATGGGGTGCCGTCACTGATAGTATTTTTTGTCGTTATAAAAAAGCTCGAAATTTGGAATTTAGCTGTCATTTATAAATGTTTTTTGCTCATGCTATATTTAGAACATAAAATATGTTTGTGCTATTGAATTTGGATGTGTTATACACAATTATTATTTTAACTGTTGAAGAATTTCACGCGCCGGCACGTCTATCTTCTACGACGAATAGCGCACCTGCTGCCGTGAAAAGTTTTATGATGGCACATCTATGTTGGTTTATATCCAGTGTGATGGTGTGAATGCAAAATCTAATTTACGTTAGACTTTTTGACAGTCGCAAGAAATGTGTTTAGACTTTTATCTCACAAAATCGAATAAAAGTATTTATACTTGTATAATAGTCTGATTGGGCCTTAAGGATGGTTGGAGTAAAATTTCGTTGGATTATAGAAATTCTCTTTATCTGTCAATGAAAACTCGTATACTTGAAGTTATTAAAAGCAAAAGGGTCCGTACCTGTTACTAGTCGGTTTTATGTAAAATAAATAAAGCTGTATGAGCCTGTAAGCTTTTTTACAGGCTGTTTATAGCAAAAAAAAAAAAAAAAAAAAACGATTGAAACATATTTCAAATTTTTTCGATTTATAAAATTTGGTCTTTATTGTTTTACTACTCTAAATCGAATGAACAAAATTCGTAAATGTTTATTCTTAAGCATGTTAATAAATCAAGAAACAAGAGACAAAGAAGCTGCCTTTCTTATTAGTAGTTATACTTATTTATAATTGCTTTTGTTTGCACAAATTTCAGAGTTTGTATTTGATTAAGCATGATGAGCGTAAGCTCTTTCCACTTAGCTGAGCTTTGTTTGTACTTGTGTTTAGATAACTATTTTAATATCTCTTTTCAAATATCTATTTATAGTTTTATAATCGCCGCAGACTATTGGCAGTCACGTTTTCCTGGACGCTCCGTGGCTTTAGATATGTCAATGACGTATATAATAGTGGCCTTTGCTACCGTATTGCTGAACAATGTTTTCCTTTCGTTGGCTCCGTTTCGAGTGCGTGTCATGTTCGGCTACATTGTCTCCTTCTCAACACTCATATTTGTGGCTGTGTGTGAGGTTGCTTGGCATATGTTTGCAGCCAACACAGCCTACTCAGTAAATTTGGCAGCCGTATCATTAGTAGCAATTGGTTGTACAGGTAATAATAATAAAAAAAAAGCTCTTCTTTGTTGCATATAGCTTTAAACACATAGACGACAGCAGACAGCAAGCTGTCAAAAATAAAATAAAGGGTGGTTAAATTTCAAGGGCCGACGTAGATTTTGAATAAAACACAAACTATTTAGGAAATTATTGTAATTTTATTTTATTATGATATATTGGTATTACTCAATTATGTGTGGAACAAAATATCGGCCAAATGGGCGCCGCGACCACGGCGGCACACCTCCATCCGATTTTCCAAATTTTCGATGACCCTGAGGCATAATGGAGGTTCTATGCCGTTAATGTGCCGAATTATCTCATCCTTTAGCTATTGAATTATTGCTGGCTTATCGACATACACCTTTTCTTTCAAATAACCCCAAAGAAAAAAGTCCAACGGTGTCAAATCACATGATCTTGGCGGCCAATTGACATCGCCATTACGTGAGATAACACGGCCATTGAATTTGTTGCGCAAAAGAGCAATTGTTTCGTTAGCTGTGTGGCAAGTGGCACCGTCCTGCTGAAACCACATATCGTCTACATCCATATCTTCCAATTCGGGCCATAAAAAGTTCGTTATCATCTCACGATTTTGGAAAAAATACGGCCCGATGATGCCGCCAGCACATAAACCGCACCAAACAGTCCCTCTTTGTGGGTGCATTGGTTTTTCGACAGTCACTCTTGGATTCTCATTCGCCCAAATGCGGCAATTCTGTTTATTGACGAATCCACTGAGGTGGAAATGTGCCTCATCACTGTAGATGAGTTTCTTCGAAAATTGATCATCCACTTTTGCCATTTTTTGCCACCATTCTGCCCATTCACGACGTTTGGCATGGTCAAGAGGCTTTAGTTATTGAGCCAAATGCATCTTGTAAGCGTGTAAATGCAAGTCCTTATGCATAATGTTCATCAACGACGAGCGTGAGAGATGCAATTGTTGGGCACGACGACGAGTTGAGGTGGTCGGCTCTTCAGCCACACTATCGCGAACAGCAGCAATATTTTCTGCAGTACGAGCATGCACTGGTGTTCTCACATCTTCTACAGACCCGGTTTGCTCGAATTTTTCCACGATTTTTGCGATTGTACGCACATTTGGACGATCAAATTGACCAAAAAAAAAATCACGAAGTGCACGATATGCATTTTGATTTGAACGCCCATTTTCATAATAAGTCTGGATAACTTTAACACGTTGTTGGATTGATTATCTCTCGATGGTTCAAATTGAGTAAGTCTGAAATAGAGAAATGTCAAATAAAATTCGGAAAAAAACTTGGCATTTAGGTGTGGTTCACATTCAACATCGGCCCTTGAAATGTAACCACCCGATACATGTGTTTAAATGCGCACGATTATTTTAACGACATCACAGCAGCACGACGTCACAACAGCATTTGCTGCTGCCGCCAACTTAGACTAATTTCTATTTTCGTAAGCGGCAAAAAGTAAATGCAGTGCTGCCACTATAAATATAAATTGGCAGCAATAAAAACTAAAATTTGTTTGAAATATTTAATAGAAATACCAATCATATAAATAAAATAAACAAATAAATTGATGCGTTTTTACAACTTTACGTGATATTATTACGTTTTCAGTCAGTAATTTTAATTTTATTCATGTAAAATAAATATGTGGCACCTCTAAAACTTGCATTGCTTAAATACACATAGTGCTGCTGCTGTCTTGAAAATAATTATGTTGCTGACGAGACGGCAGCATTTGCAGCCAACTTCATTTGTAGCCGTGAAGTTGTAAAGTCTGCTGTCGTCTAAGTGTTTAGAGCTTATCTCTTAATTGGTGTATAATTTGGTTAATTTTGTTTTGCTTTCAGTGCAACAATCAAGTTTTTATGGATTTGCCAGCATGTTTCCTAAACGTTATACGCAGGCTGTCATGACGGGCGAAAGTTTGGCCGGTTTTCTGGTGTCTTCCAATCGTGTTGGTACAAAACTTTTAATACAAAACGATCGCGTATCGACAGTGATTTTCTTTTTTACATCAACTCTATATATATTGTTTAGCTATTTGTTGCATTTGGCCACTATTAATTCGCCATTTGTACGATATCATATGAAGGCATGTGCCAAAATTGTTCTACGTCCAGACGAGGACCGTTTGGTAAGTGATTATAAATATGCATGTGGCTATGCCAAACAACTGTGAACGCTAGCTTAGCTTTAGTAAGCGTAAAATTGTGTAATAATAAGCATAAATTTCGAAAATTTTGTGGAAGTATGTAGTAACTACAGCTCTGTATGAATATTATCACACTTTGTTCTCGAGAATTATTAAATACTCTTGGGAATATTACAAGCTTTGAATATTTAAAATGACCCTAAGACAATAAAATAAAATCGCCTTATGGAATTTTTATTCAAATCTACCTTTTCCCTTTGACGGAATTTAACAAATTAAAAAAAAAATCTTTTTGCCAAATACTTTACATTTTCGAGATATGTCGGAAGTCTAAAGATGAAAGAAGCTTTCCAAGGCAGCTTTAACAGGTAGCGTCAGAGTTACAATTAATACAACACCAAAAAAAAACCTCACATGTATTTTGTTGGTAGAATTTGCAAAAATGTTCTCAAAATTTTGTTTGAAAAAGCAAAGAAGTCTATGTGGTTTTTCAGAATTATGTATCTTGTAAACAATAGGTGTGTTCCACGTGAATAACGAAACAGTCCGAACTAGTCCAAAAGCGTTTTACGTAACAATTTTTGTGCAAGTTTGAGAGAAAATGAGAGAGTAATTTCTTTCACTTCTTGTACAAATTAGCCCGAACTTTTTCTTTAAGTAAGTTCGCACTAGAATTGAATAATCAGCTGTTTTATATTTACATACATATCAAATTGAAATTGTAATCAGAAAATTTGCAAATAGGAAAAAGTTGTTGTTTAAAAATTAGTTAAAAGCAAAATGACATGTTGCTCAAACTAAAAATAACATTCCCAAGTTGTAAACAGAACAATTTTATAAATATGATTATAAATATCTATTAAAAATTTGGCATTGCTTTTAATTTTACAGCTGTTGTCAATAATGCAAATCTTTTGTTTATATAATGTTATGTGTTTTAAGCGTCTAAAATCACTAAAATATACTATAATCTAAAAAGTAAGCAGCACTTGTATTGCGAGATGTACAATTGTGGTTTTTTGCGTTCCAGTAGTTTTGGGTAAAATTTGCATATATAGAAAGTAATTTGCTTTTTACTCTCATTAGTCCGAACTAGTCCGAGATCTCGTGAAACACACCTAATATGTTGACAAATTTACGCAAACCACTATCTTAGTAAAGCTGCCACTATCTTAGTAGAGCTGCCTGGAAGCTTTCTTTGTGATTAAAAATAATACAAATTTTAATATATTTTCTAGAACGCTCTGGATGGCGCAACACCAACAGCCAAATATGGAGTTTTGACTTTAGAGCCCAGCAGTCCTACGGCTCCTATCGCCGTAAAGAGCACATCGGCTGCATTAAGCTTCAGTAATCCTGTTTATGAATTGTCAAATCCTTCCGCCGGCGAAAGTGTCATAGAAGGTCTTAATAATTTACCAGATATACCGGGTACACCGCAAGAGCCTACCACTCCCACAGCTGTTGTATTCAAGGTTGAGCATGTTTTGACACCAGGCACTTGCACACCCGGCAAATTGAGTGATTTGAAGACGGGTTTTGCTTCACGGTGGCAAGTTGCCCAATCCATTTATCCCTACATGGTTTGCATAGCTTTGGCTTATTGTGTTACCTTGTCGCTGTATCCGGGTATAGAATCGGAAATAGTTTCCTGCAGCTTGGGCACCTGGATGCCAGTTTTACTGATGTTTACATTTAACACATCGGATTTGGTGGGAAAAACATTGGCTGGGGTACCGTATCCCTGGTCACGTAGACAATTGATTTTGATGTCAGGCTTGCGAATAGTTTTGGTGCCACTTTTGTTGCTTTGTTGTGCACCCCGGCATCAGCCGGTAATTTCTGGTGAAGCAGCTGCTTTTGTATTTACCATAGCATTGGGTGTGACGAATGGTTTGGCTGGTAGTCTACCCATGATGTTGGCCCCGGCCAAAGTAAATGCTACTTTAAGGGAGGTAACCGGCAACATGATGACTCTATCCTACAATGTGGGCCTAACTGTGGGTTCATTTATTGGTTACGTTTTCGAATCTATGCTGGGAGCTCAAATAACAAATCCTTGTCCCAAGTATCCCTATATAATGGATCATCATCCCCATTATCAATACACATCAACAAGTGCAACCATATTAAATAATACCGCAACTTTAGCAACAGCAATATTGACTTCCACAATTGCAACGCCTGCCACCAGCACCGAGGCAACAACACATTTAATAACATTTAACACAACAACTTCTCCAGCGCCAATCGGTTCCATAACCACCACCACAGTGGCCCCCATACCTGCGGTTACATCAACGGCAACGTTGGCCGTTTTATCAACAGTTGCAGCCACAATCGCCACCATACCAGAGGTGGTGAATACTGTGGTCAACACTGTGGTGACAGCGATTAGCGATGCCGGCTCTGAAATAATGAATGGTGGCACAAGTACCGGCGATCCTCAAACACCTTTGGAATTAATTGAAAAAATTTAAATTACAAAAACAAAGAAACATCTTAGAATTTGTGTGAATGTGTGATAATTATTTAAAGGTAATACGAAAAGGTTTTGCAACAAATAACTAGTTCTAAGTGCGCGAAAAATGTTATAGTCTAGAAACTTCAACAATAATGGACAGTGGGCGGCAGCTTTAGAAGGTAAACGGTTATAAATCATTTAAAGTTTTTGGTTTTGTAATGCCATTGGAAATAAAACTCTGAAGGCGAATAGTCTAATACAACTAAATTTTCGTAGCGAAAAAGTTCTTGCTGGTCATTAGTTTGGTACACAAAATATAAACTTTATCTATCCCTTAATCCAAGTAGTTTTCAAGTCCTGGCAATAAATAGTTTTGAGGCTTATAAATGTAAAAAATACTTACAAAGGGCTTGTAAGGTAAATAAGTTTTAAAAGTATATTTTTAAAAGTTACTTGGCTTAAAAGGTACTTTGTTTATAAGGTACTTTTTTAAAAGGTTTTTTTTAAAAAAAAAAAAGTACTTTTTTGGAAAAAAGTACGCTATTTTTTTTCTAAAAAGAAAGTTTTTCAAAAACATACGCTTTTAAAGAGGTACGTTTTTAATAAAATATTTTTTTAAAGTTTTTTTTTTTTAAGGTACTTTTTGAAAAAAGGTGCCATTTTGAAAAGTATTGTTAACAAATGTTTTATTTAACAAGACAATTTTTAAAAAAGGTATTTTTTGAAGAATACTTTTTAAAAAAGTATCTGTCAAAAAAAAATACTTTTTCAAAAAAGTACTTTTGTAAAAAGGTACTTTTGTAAAAAAAGTACTTTTTAGCAAAAGTACTTTTTTAAATAAAAAGGAACTTGTTTTAAATTGTCCTTTTTTAAAAAGGTGTTTTTTTTTAAATAGGTACTTTTTTTAAAAAGGTACTTTTTTAAAAAGGTACTTTTTTAAAAAGGTACTTTTTTAAAAAGGTACTTTTTTAAAAAGGTACTTTTTTAAAAAGGTACTTTTTTAAAAAGGAACTTATTTAAAAAGGTTTTTTTTTTAAACACTTTGAAAAGACAAAAATGCATTTTTTTAAAAACTTATTATGGTAAAAAGATACTATTTTAAAAAGCCG
The DNA here is from genome assembly GCA_914767995.1 of Thecocarcelia acutangulata. Classification (NCBI taxonomy): domain Eukaryota; kingdom Metazoa; phylum Arthropoda; class Insecta; order Diptera; family Tachinidae; genus Thecocarcelia; species Thecocarcelia acutangulata. The sequence continues at coordinate 116,879,955 of OU612096.1, read as the reverse complement.
TCTTTTTAAAAAGGTACTTTTTAAAAAATTTTTTTTAAGAGGTACTTTTTTAAAAATTTACTTTTGAGTAAGGTAATTTTTTATAAATTTAAATTTGTTAAAGGTACTTCTGTTGAAAGATAGTTTTTAAAAATGTAAAGTCAGACTTGTGTTTTGATAACTACTTTTTTAAAAGATGCTTTTTTAAGAAGCTACTTATTTTAAAATCCTTTGTTCAAAAAGTACTTTTTAAAAAAAGCAAATTTTTAAGAACATACTTTTTCGCATTTTTTGATAGATGAATTTATTAATAGGTACTGATTTAATTGTAAATTTTTGAAAAGTAGTTTTTCAATTTTAAAAATGCTCTATTGTTAAAAGGTACCTTATTCATAGGTGCTTTTTAGAAGGCACTTTTTATAAAACTTTTTTTTTTAAATAATATTATGTGCGTTTTTTTTTTAATAATATTTTTTAAAGGTAAATTTTTTAAAAAGTACTTTCTTAAAAGATACTTTTGAAAGGCAATTTTTTAAAAACGTAGTTCTTTTCATAAAAATTTTTTAAAAATTTTTAAAAAAAGGCAAATTTTTTAGGACATACTTTTTCACATTTTTTGATAGATAAATTTGTTAATAGGTACTGATTTAATGGTAAATTTTTGAAAGGTAGTTTTTCATACAGTACCCTTGTAAAAAAGCTCTATTGTTAAAAGGTACCTAATTCATAGGTGCTTTTTTAGAAGGCACTTTTTATAAAACTTTTTTTTTTAACAATATTATGTGTGTGTTTTTTTAATAACATTTTTAAAAGGTAAATTTTCAAAAAAGTACTTTTTTTAAAGATACTTTTCAAACCAACTTTTTTGAAAGGCAATTTTTTAAAAACGTAGTTCGTTTCATAAAAAATTTTTAAAGTCACTTTTTACATGTAATTTTTTTAATGTTATTCTAAAAGCTCCTTTTTATAAGTATTTAAAAAAAATTTTTTTTAGAAAGACACTTTATTTTTTTTAAGCATTGTATTGTAAGAAGTGTCTTTTTAAAGGGTACTTTTTTTAGGGTACTTTTTAAAGCGTACGAGTATGTTTTTGAAAGACTCTTTTCTGAAATTCCCGAATTTTTGAAAGGTAGCTTTTGAAGGATAGTTAATTTATAAGCTCTTAGGCGAATTAAAGGTACGATTTTTAAAAGATTGTTATTCTAGGTACTTTTTTGAAAGGTACTTTTTCAAGGAACTACGGCATATTCATAAAAAAATATTTAATATATATCACAGGCTTATTTGACAAATTTTTGTACAAAGCTTTTAAAACTTTAATAAACAATTCAGATGTAATGATCGTCAAGCTTGAGGTCTTTTTTATAAAATTAAAAAAAAAAAATTTTTATTTAATGCAATACTCCGTCTTCCTTCGGAAGACTTCTTCAGAAAATTTTTTTTTTGATTTTGAAAAAAAATTCCTGAAGAAGCCTCCCGAAGGAAGACGAAATATTGAATTAATTTTTTTTTTATAATTCAATTATTTATTGTATCTTCTAAAAGAACTAACAATAAGTAAGCAAATCTTAAAATTAAAAATTCATTAATTAATATAGAAAAAAAATTAATTAATATTGAAAAATTTTATTTACTTAGGTCCAGCCAATGCTAGACGAAAAGTTGTTTCTTGCGTGTATTTTGTTGGGAAAACACCTTTCCAATGCTCTGATGGTTGCAAGGGTGTCCATCTTTCTCAGTCGAGTGTGGCCACCAAAGTTAAGGATGCTACGTGCGAGAGGATTCGGGTGAGACTCCGGTCTGTTAATGTGCCTTATCGCGTGTTTTGAAAATTCATCTTTCACTAAGGGTACACCTAGATCTTTGTGAGTTCGAGAATTTTTAACAAACCTTGGAGCTGCAGTAATTATACGGAGAATTTTATTCTGGCGCTTTTGAATTTTCTCAATGTTAGATGCAGAGGCGGTACCCCACAATTGAATTCCATAGCACCATATTGGCTTTAGGATTACGTTATACAACAAAAGTTTGCAATCTAACTTCAAGATAGAATTTCTGCCGATGAGCCAATTTAGTTGCACCGCTTTTAATTTCATCTGGGTGACTTTAGCGTCAATGTGAGACTTCCACGTGAGCCTACGGTCGAGGTGAATACCAAGGTATTTGACTTCACTGTGCTGCGGAACAATATAGTTGTTGATTTTAATAGCCGAACAAGTTTTTCTACGTAGTGTGAATGTAACATGGGTACATTTTTGTTCATTAACTTTGATTTTCCAAAGTTTTAGCCATTTCTCCTATATAAGAATATGTTCTTGCAAATTTTTTGATGCTAATTTATAGTCTTCATGGACACTGATGAATGCTGTATCATCTGCAAAAGTTGAAGTGTGAATTTTGCAGCTCGTTGGCATGTCTGAAGCATAAATCAAATATAAAGTTGGACCCAATATGCTACCCTGGGGAACTCCAGTTTCGATTGGCTGAGCCAAGATTTTGAAATCACCTTCCCTAACGACGAATTTCCGGTCATATAAGTAACTCTCTAACAGCTTGTGCGTGTTTGCAGGCAAGTTTAATTTTATTTTGTGGGTTAAGCCTTTGTGCCACACTTTGTCAAAAGCTTTGGAAACGTCAATAAATAGAGCTGAGCAATATTCTTTATCTTCGAACGCATTTCTGATAACATTCAGCAGCCTGTGTGTCTGTTCTATGGTGCTATGCTTAGCCCTAAAACCGAATTGATGGTTAGGAATACATCCTACTTCATTCAAGATTTGGGTCAACCTCGTCATTAGCAATTTCTCGAACATTTTTGAAATTGTTGGCAATAGACTTATCGGCCTATATGACTCAACTTTTGTGGGATCCTTTCCTGGTTTGGGTATCATAGTAATGACAGACACCTGCCACTCAGTAGGAAAATACTCGAGACGTAAAATAGCATTAAAAATAAAAAGGACGAGTCTTCTAGCTACTCGGGGTAACTGCACAAGCATTTTGTTGGTAATTTTATCAATACCTGGAGCTTTTCTCGGGTTTAAGTTACTAATAGCATTATCGACATCTTGAAAACGAAGTCTAAAATTAAATAAATAATTTTTTAAAAAAAATTTTTATAAAAAAGATCTCAAGCTTGACGATCATTACATCTGAATTTAAGAAAAATTATGAAAAATTAGGATAAAGAAACTTTAATAAAGAATATTTTTTATGAATACTGCCGGTAGCTCTTTTTAATTGTACTGTTTTACAATATTTCTTTGTTTAATTTTCAAATGTCCTATTATGTAAAAGTAGAATTTTTGTGTGTCTTCCAGCTCAAAAGTATTTCAGCTCTTTTTTTTTTAATTATGTTTTAGTTTAGAAAGGAAATATCTCTTATTCCTAGAAACTCCAGTGTAGAAACTTTTTGGTATATGATACGCCAGGGGCCCACTTTAATGCGCATATGAACTTTTAAAACAGGTTCGTTATTTTAAGTTTAAATAAACTTTTAAAGCTCGTTTTACGAGTTTAAGATAGATTGATGATAAGTAGAGGATAATAAATGTCTGTAAATATATTGTATTTTTTTGTGTAAGTTAAGGAATAGATTAAAGTCAATATAACTTAAAATAATTTAATAAATTATGCAACAAACTCGTAACTAGAGGAAAACTTACAAAAGCAAATGCAATAAAACTCTTAATTTTATTATAAACATTTTAGTATAATCGCCCTTATATTCGGCTATAAGTTTTAGAAGAAGAAAAAAATAATAATAAACTGAATTTCAAACTTAAAAGATATAAAACAGATACAGGTGATCATATAACTTTGGCTCCTTCCATCTAAAGAAACAATTTAAACATCCAAATTAAAGCTTTCTACTATTGTTTCAAGTCAATTGTTTTATTGCAGTGTATAAGAGTTTTAGCTTATTCGTATAAGAGTTTCATTTTATTTATATTACGCAATTTTTTACCAGCTTTTTAGAATTCGAAAGGAAATACTGACTGAATAAAAGTTGTGTTAACATTCTGAATGAAAATGAAGATAGCTGGCAGCAGAATTAAATTGATTTTTAGCGCCATTATTACAACATATTATAAATAGCTAAAAATAGGATTTTATCTTACAGATAAATTGTTTTTCTTTTTTTTACAAGTTATTACAAGTTAACATTAACCTGATAACTTAGCAGCCAGTTTATCTGTATGATAAATTTCAAAGTGAACTTTAAGCAGCTAAAATTGTAAAAATATAGAAAATTTAATGCTGACTTTATCGTCCACGTTAACTAATTTTCAGTTTAACTACTAGGAACTTTGTAGTTAGATTGTAATAATGGCCATTACAGCGAAAAACAGTAAATATTCGTTTTAATAATCTATATGTTAGAATTTTACTTTAAGCTTTTTGTGCATTCCTTAAATTATATTAATAATTAAATAACTTTATGAATAATATTATTTGCATTTTGTTATACGAGTAAATAAACTATTGTCGTTGATAATAGCTTAAGGTTTTCAAGATTCTATTTTTCATAGGGTGCTTTTATTAAAAGAGTAATATCTGAAAGGTACTTTTTTCAAAAGAAATTTTTTCTAAATTTTTTTTCAAAATGTCCTTTTTTCAAAAAGTGTTTTTGAAAATGTAATTTTTTTAAAATTTATTTTTCAAAATGTACTTTTTTAAAAAGGTACTTTTTTCAAAAAATTTACTTTTTTCAAAAGATATTTTTTCGAAATTTCTTTTTCAAAATGTCCTTTTTACAAAAGATGTTTTTGAAAATGTAATTTTCTTAAAAGTTATATTTCAAAATGTACTTTTTTAAAAAGGTACTTTTTTCAAAAAATTTACTTTGTTCAAAAGATATTTTTTCGAAACTTCTTTTTCAAAATGTCCTTTTTACAAAAGGTGTTTTTGAAAATGTAATTTTTTTAAAATTTATTTTTCAAAATGTACTTTTTTAAATAAGTACTTTTTTCAAAAAATTTACTTTTTTCAAAAGATATTTTTTCGAAATTTCTTTTTCAAAATGTCCTTTTTACAAAAGATGTTTTTAAAAATGTAATTTTCTTAAAAGTTATATTTCAAAATGTACTTTTTTAAAAAGGTACTTTTTTCAAAAAATTTACTTTTTTCAAAAGATATTTTTTCGAAACTTCTTTTTCAAAATGTCCTTTTTACAAAAGGTGTTTTTGAAAATGTAATTTTTTTTTAATTTATTTTTCAAAATGTACTTTTTTAAAAAGGTACTTTTTTCAAAAAATTTACTTTTTTCAAAAGATATTTTTTCGAAATTTCTTTTTCAAAATGTCCTATTTACAAAAGGTGTTTTTGAAAATGTAATTTTTTTAAAAGTTATATTTCAAAATGTACTTTTCTAAAAAGGTACTTTTTTCAAAAAATTTGTTTTACGAAAGTACTTTTTTCAAAAGGGGCTTTTCTCAAAAGGTACGTTTTTCCGAAGTTACTCTTTTCCAAAGGTACTCTTTTCAAATTATACCTTTTCCCAAAGGTACTTTTTCAAAAGGTACTTTTTGATTCAAAACGTCTTATGATTAAAAAGTACTTTTCTAAATGGTAGTTTTTTTTTTATGAAAGATACTTTTATTTACAATATAAGAAACTTTTTAAAAGAAATGTTTTTTAATAGGTACTTTTGCTCAAAAACCACTTTTTTAAAATTAATTAATTTTTTTATAAGGTAATTTTATTTAAAGAATAATTTTTGAAGGTACTTTTTTCAAAAGATATTTTTTCAAAATGTGTTCAAAAGGTGTCTTTGAAAATGTAATTTTGTTAAAAGTTATTTTTTAAAATGAATTTTTTTAAAAGGGTACTTTTTTCAAAAGATACGTACTTTTTTTCCGAAGGTACTTTTTTCAAAAATTGTTTTTCGGCAGGCACTTTTTTCCAAAGGTACTCTTTTCGTAAGATAGTTTTTCAAAAGATATGTGTTCTGAAGGTAATTCTTTTAAAAGATTCGTTTTCCGAAGGTACTTTTTTCAAAAGGTGCTTTTCTCAAAAGGTACTTTTTTTGGAAGGTACTCTTTTAGAAGCGTACACTTTTCATAACGAACTTTTATCAAAAGATAATTTAATATTCAAAACTTTTTTATATTAAAAAGGTACTTTTCCTCAAAAGTCAGTGTACTAAAAGTGATTTTTATTTATAAGATTGAAAAGGTTATTTTCAGAAGGTACTTTTTCCAAAGGAAACTTTTCCCAAAGGTACTATTTTCAAAAGGTACTATTTTCAAAAGGTAAATGGTAAATGGTATTTTTTATAAAAGATGCTTTTATTTACAATATGGGAAACTTTACTGTAAAAGAGATTTATTTTTTAATAGGTACTTTTCCTCAAAAGTCAGTGTATTAAAAGTGATTTTTATTTATAAGATACTTTTATTGAAAAGGCTATTTTCAACAGGTACTTTTTCCAAAGGTACTATTTTCAAAAGGTACTATTTTCAAAAGGTACTATTTTCAAAAGGTACTTTTTCAAAAGGTATTTGTTTCACAACTCACTGGTCCAATAATCTACTTATTGAAAAGGTTATTTTCAACAGGTACTTTTTCAAAAGGTATTTGTTTTAAAACACACTGGTCCAAAAATCTACTTTTATCAAAAGGTACTTTATCTAGACTTACTTCTTTTAAGATGATTTTTGCTTCCATTTCTTGCTGCTAATTTTTCGACCCTTTGTATTTAAATTATTGTTTGTTTGTGTTCCTAAAGAAGACACATAACGGAGTGTTGAAATATTTAATCAAATTAACAACTATAATTTATATAAGCTCAACAAACAAACGGTAATGATTTTTTCTTAAGCTGTACTTTTATTAAGGCTACTTTCTAAAAGTGCACTTTTTTTTAAATGCTTGTTTTTAAACAGATGCATTTCTTATATGAAATAGCCAGTTTTATCTGCTGTTGATAGAACACGGTCGAGCGACTTGTCTAAAAAATTTGTATGAAAAATCACTCCAAAAATCTCTCCTCTATATTCTATGAGCAGCATATTAATTTCTAAATTTTTGGTTTGTACATTTGTACAACGGGTTATAGTTCAAAATTTTTCCTTTCTTAAGTTTTTTCTTAAGAAGGATTTTTTACAATACAAATTTGCTGTGATCAATAATTTAATTTCATTTTCTTCTAATTTTCTTCTAATTTTTCTAGTTAACATTTTTTAAAATTTTTTTCTAAGCCTCTTACTTTTCAAGTATTTTTTTTAGGTAATATTTTATATTTTTTTTTCAAAAGTACTTTTCTAAATAGGAAAATGTTGTTAAAGAAAGATTAAAGAAAAATTAATATTTTCAATAAGTTCTGTGCAGGATTTTGTCGTTTTTGTCCAATTATAGCTGGTTCGCTAGTCGCCTAGATCTAAAGGGTGGTTAAATTTCAAGGGCCGATGTTGATTTTGAATAAAACACAAACTATTTAGGAAATTATTGTAATTTTATTTTATTATGATATATTGGTATTACTCAATTATGTACGGAACAAAATATCGGCCAAATGGGCGCCGCGACTACGGCGGCACACCTCCATCCGATGGTCCACATTTTCGATGACCCTGAGGCATAATGGAGCTTCTATGCCGTTAATGTGCCGAATTATCTCATCCTGTAGCTGTTGAATTGTTGCTGGCTTGTCGATGTACACCTTTTCTTTCAAATAATCCCAAAGAAAAAAGTCCAACGGTGTCAAATCACATGATCTTGGCGGCCAATTGACATCGCCATTACGTGAGATAACACGGCCATTGAATTTGTTGCGCAAAAGAGCAATTGTTTCGTTAGCTGTGTGGCAAGTGGCACCGTCCTGCTGAAACCACATATCGTCTACATCCATATCTTCCAATTCGGGCCATAAAAAGTTCGTTATCATCTCACGATAGCGAACACCATTCACAGTAACTGCCTGACCGGCCTCATTTTGGAAAAAATACGGCCCGATGATGCCGCCAGCACATAAACCGCACCAAACAGTCACTCTTTGTGAGTGCATTGGTTTTTCGACAGTCACTCTTGGATTCTCATTCGCCCAAATGCGGCAATTCGGTTTATTGACGAATCCACTGAGGTGAAAATGTGCCTCATCACTGAAGATGATTTTCTTCGAAACTTGATCATCATTTTCATAATAAGTCTGGATAACTTTAACACGTTGTAGGATTGTGTATCTCTCCATGGTTCAAATTGAATAAGTCTGAAATAGAGAAATGCCAAATAAAATTCGGAAAAAAAACTGGGCGTTTAGGTGTGGTTCACATTCAACATCGGCCCTTAACCACCCGATACTTTTAAAGTAATTTTTCTAGTTAATACTTTTTAAATTTTTTTTCTAATCCTCTTACTTTTCAAGTATTTTATTTAGGTAATATTTTATATTAATTTTCAAAAATACTTTTCTAAATAGGAAAATGTTGTTAAAGAAAAAAGATGAAAGAAAAATTAATATTTTCAATAAGTTCTGTTTTATTTATAAGTGAAGAGCAGATTTTAGTCCTTTTCGTTTAATTATAAGTAGCTGGTTCGCTAGTCGCCTAGATCTATTATTATATATTAAAGTAATTTTTGGTGATACGAGTATATTTTTATTTGTTTTCTTATAATAAAAATATTTCATTTCTTACATTGAATCATACAAACATATCAATTTAATTTTCCAGGACGTCCTCATAGAAATGTCTAACTTCTTTAAAACAATATTTTATTTTCACAAAAAAAAAAAATAATAATAATAATAATTTCAATTGAGAAAACTGCAAATCATTATTAAAAATAACAATAAAAATACATAAAATATTTGTACTGGTACTTTAAATAGCAAACACAAAAAAAAAAAGAAATAAACTTCTTATCGTTGAAAATAAGTCTGTATGTGTAAAGAAAAAAGAAAAGCAAAACTACCCAGCGGCTAAAGTTTCGCTTACAGAAGCGATGATCCGATGCACACTTGTAAGTCAGTAATGCACACCAGCTCATATACGAACCTAATATACTTTTTCATACACATTGCCGCATTTGTAGAGTGAACGCCTACCAGCTACACACAAAGTAAGTGGGATAGTGTGGTGCTCATCCGACAAGAGCTCATTACTTCCTAGCATACATTGTAAGTTACCAGTAGGCAGCTCGGATACAATCTCGCATAATTCGTAAGTCGACAGTAGGCAGCTCGAATACAATCTCGCTTACTTTGTAAGTAGGTCGTAGACGTACTGCGCACTTCGGTTTTACATAAATTAGTTCTGTTTTTTGTTTACTGCATTCTTTTATTTTTTCACTAAATGTTTTATCTTTCTTGCACCTTTTTTAAATTGTTCTCTAGGCACTTTTATCTAATTTTGTTAATTAAAATTTTTGCATCGTAGTCTGACAAAGACGGCGAACGTTTGATTTACAACTAAAAAATTAAATACGCACTTATAAAGGGTGTTTTTTTAAGCCCGATAGAACTTGAAATTGTAAAAAATAACACAAAAAATTAAATTGTAATCAAAATTTTTTTTTATTCGAAAGATCAATACGTGACATTAACATTTGAAAATGATTTCGGGCATATGGGCACCGCGGCTGTTCTTGACGAAGCGCATTCTGGACGTCCAATTTTGGGCCACTTTTTCGAGCACTGCTGGCCGTATGTCACGAACAACACGAACAATGCTGGCCTCCAAGGCGTCAATTGTTGCTGGTTTATCAGCATAAACCAGTGACTTCACGTAGCCCCACAGGAAATAATCGAGAGGTGTCAAATCGCACGACCTTGGAGGCCAATTGACAGGTCCATTTCTCGAAATCAACTTATCGCCAAATTTTGATTTCAGTAAGTCGATGGTTGCGTTCGCCGTATGGCACGTAGCGCCATCCTGTTGAAACCACATCTCCTCCGGATCAATGTCATCCATATTTTCAAACAAAAAATCATTGATCATGGTGCGGTAACGATCTCCATTGACCGTAACGCGAGCTCCGGCCTCATTTTTGAAGAAATAAGGTCCGATGATGCCACCAGCATGAAAACCGCACCAAACAGTGCATTTTTCTGGATGTAATGGAGTCTGTAGGGTCTCTTGTGGATTGGTCTCACTCCATATGCGGCAATTCTGCTTATTAACAAACCCGTTAAGCCAAAAATGCGCCTCATCGCTGAACACAATTTTGCGATAAAACAACGGGTCAGTTGCCAACTGCTCTAGAGCCCAATCGGCGAAAGAACGACGCATACAATGGTCTATTCATGATGATTTGTCAGAGTATACTGAAACAAATAAAAAAAATGTTTCATCAAAATTTAATTTTTTGTGTTACTTTTTACAATTTAAAGTTCTATCTAGCTTAAAAAAACACCCTCTAAATGTGATATAAAAGATGAACGTAATTCATTTTTGGGAACCCCATATACTACTGTCATACACTTTGTATGTTAGCATTCATTGATTACAAAGTGTTGCACACATCATAGAAGAGAAGTAATGTGGTAGGCAGTGTTCGCCGCTGGGATAATTTAAAGAGCGAAATCTCATTTAATAAGTTTAAAAAACAATAAAAAAAGAAAATGTTTATGCTCGCCCAGTTTTAAATTTAGTAAATGAGCTTTTGTTTTCTTTAAAGTAAAATTATATAAAAATAGTTCTTAAGAATAAATAATTTTTGTATGAATTCATGAAATATAAAACAGGAAAATGGTTGGTCATTTTATTTTTAATAGGAAAAGACACAAATTTTATATTGAAAGAAATTTAAAAGACATTTTTATAACAAAATAAGAAAATATGTTTAAAACTCTATAACTAACTTCTAGTTTTATTCCATTTAAGAAAAATCAAATCAGCTTTGTTTTGTAAATATCCTAAAACATTATGTTACACAATTTTTATTAATTTTCCAAAGTATTTTTAAATAAATAATTGCATAATTTAGAAATAATGGGCCTGGCCCACTATATCACTCGATATCGATCGCTCGCATAAATACATGCATACCAAAAACAACATTTTAAAATTTGTTTTTGTTTCGAATGTATTTATGCGAGCGATCGATGTCGAGTGACATAGTGGGCCAGGCAGAATAAATTTTAAGTTGAATTAATTACAATTATTTTACAGTTTAATATACAAATTATTGTTGGTTGCCCTCGTACTTAATTATTATACATAATTAATTATTTGATGTAATTGTAATTTGAAGCCTAAGTTCATTTTATTTAAACAACAAAAAAAAACGGAAGAATTATAATTTTACCAAAAACAAAGTTTAAAAGTAAAACCAATAAATGAAAAAGTAAACAATAAATAATATTATTGAAAACGTTTGAAAAATCAATAAAAATATTTCAATTGAGTTTCGCTCCTTTATTGCAAAATAGTCATAACTAAAAAAAAGCTTGTTTCGAAAAAAAACACATTTCAAATTTTTAGTTTCCAGACAAGTTTTAGAAAAATTTTTTAGAAAATATTTTCTAAAATAAACAGTTCAAAAGTAATTTGTATAAATTTTTGGCGCAATATTAAAGGCAGTACTGTTAACAATCCTGGATTGTTAACTCGAAAAGCTCATTTTTTGAGATATGACTATGTTGCAATAAAGGAGCGGTTTGTACTTTTATTTCATTATTGTTGATAGATAGAGGAAAGCTGAAAATGAATATAAAGCTTCCATAAAGGGGTTAAAAAAGTTTGGCTTTAAATTAAAAGTTTTTGTCTAAAATTAATACAACTTTTTTAGACCTGCAGTGCGATTTTCTAACTTTTAACGATTAGATAATTGCAACTTTTATTATCAAATTTCATCGCTTGCGCTAACGATTGAATGATTCAGTAACTTCATTCTAACGATGGTAAACAGCTGTATTTTTCTGTTCATTCATATAAAAACCAGATGGCATCTCTGCCCCAAAAAAAGCGAAAACCACAAAGAAGAAAAGCAAAAACAATAAATTTTCCCATAACAGTATTAATACATATTGATTTTTACTTGTTGTGATTTTAGTTTTTAAGTGACAATAAATATTATTTAATTTGTAATAAGGTAAGTAAAATAAAATATGTGTCCATATGTTTCATTTATTTGTTTATATGTACTAATTTCTATATGTTCAGAATGACCACAACTAAGACTGGTGATAATCAATATAACTTTTTAAATTTATTAATTGTCAACTCAAAGGAATTGTCCAACTCCCGATAAACACAATGATTATCCCTTGAAGCGTTCAAACTTGTTTCATCGATTGCAAGTCTGAATGACAAACGTTCAATAGCTATTTCAACACAAAATGCACTTTACCGGTTAAAAAATTATACTGAAATTTTTGTTTTTGAAAATGTATTTAATAAATATTTTATGTATTTATTTATGTATTTAATATATAATAAATATGTTTATGTCTTAAAAATCTGATTGTAAGCACTTTATTTCATGGAAGCACAATTAAAAAAATACACTTTAACAATTGAATAAACAGCAAGAAAATTTTTGTTTTTAAGATATCGATAATTGGCAGTAAAATTAACAGCTGATTTTGATCGACGGCGAATATCGTGAAAAACCTGTTACAGAATAGCAAATTCAATAAAATATTGTTATAATTATTTTAACGATTCGATTATCGTTATATTAGTTGCAGAATCGCATTACTGGTCACAAATATTAAGAATTTTCATTTGGATTAATTTTGTTTTAATAACTTCAGCTACTGCAATCAGTTTACTTCATTCCGACTAAAATTTAATTTTATTATTTCTTAAGGCAGAACTAGCTGTACGTTCTTTTTCGTTCTGAATCAGCTGTTTTGTTTCTGTTCAATATAAACTATATTTACAGGACAAGGCGAATTCATTACCAGGTGAACTTAACAGCACAGGTGATTATTTTTTGCTTCTCGCGTTTTTTCCAATGAGACTGTCAAATTTTGTTTCTTTTGTTTACAAACTTTTTCGCGCCATTTTAATCTGAAGGTTTTTTTTTGCATGATTTAGTGCAATTTCAAGAAATTTGTGTGAATTTAAAAGTGAAAAACTAATATAATCTGTGATTTTAATCACAAACAATTATAAAAGCTTATATTTAACGTTTATATAAAATATTTTCTCTGCTGAGCAATCTTAGGCGAATTTAGATTTTGACATTCTCGATATGTTTTACAATAACAAAATACATAGTGCTGAATTCGCCTTCTCGCTTGTATTCACCTGTATAAAGTTGCCTTGGTACAGGGTTTGTTTTCACTTTTTCGTTCTGTTCTGCTGCGGATTAATCTGTTGAAAATAGAATTCAGCATAGATAGCAGATATGTGAATGTTTTACTTTTTTCAGGTATGGAAACATTAATTTTTTATTCAAATGTATATAATTTTTTTTTTGTCAAAAGTTAAAAAATTTGTTTCAATTAAAGATTTTTTTAAGTCAATACATTTTTATCAATTAAACAACTAAAAATGATCAAAAAAATATTATTTTAGCAAGGAAAAAATTATATTTTGTATAAGAAGTGTCATAAACTCTGCAGATTATGAGAAAGAAATGGGCTGTTTGATCACTATTTCAAAATTATTAACTTTAAAATTTAACTTTTATTTTTCGTTTATTTATGTCCTACTTTAAAAGACAGCTGAGTATTTTCGCGGAAAAAGTAACTGTAAATTATTTGCTACAGAAATGAACGTCACAGAACGGCAACAGAAAGTAGAAACTAATGAGGCCTTTAGTCTAATGTAGCAATATTGCTTGTTTTATACAAATATGAAATAATTTTCCAAAGTCCGAGTTTACACTGTCAAACGTTTGTCGCCATAATTTTTATCATTTCTTCCAAAGTGAATTCATAAGTTTGCTTTTACTTTTAGATAGACGATAGGCAGACATTTTTTCATTTCTCTTTTGCTCTTGCCTAAACCTTTTACACTTAAGAAATTAATAGACAGACAGAAACTTTTCGTTTCCCTTTTCTTTCTTTTTTGTTGTTGTTTTTTTTTAAGCACTGCTAGTGAGTTTATATGAAGTTAAAGAATACGAAAAGTTAAAAAGAGAAACAAAAAATGTCCACAAGTGTCTAGTACAGAGCAAGGCGAATTTATACAGGTGAATGCAAGCGAGAAGGCGAATTCAGCACTATGTATTTTGTTATTGTAAAACATATCGAGAATGTCAAAATCTAAATTCGCCAAAGATTGTTCAGCAGGGAAAAAATTTTACATAAACGTTAAAAATAAACTTTTATAATTGTTTGTAATTAAAATCACAGATTGCACTAGTTTTTCACTTTTAAATTCACACAAATTTCTTAAAACTGCACTAAATCATACAAAAAAATCTTTAGATTAAAATGGCGCGAAAATGTCTGTAAGCAAAAGAAAAAAAAATTGACAGTCTCATTGGAAAAACGCGAGAAGCAAAAAATAATCACCTGGGCTGTCAAGTTCACCTAGTAATAAATTCGCCTTGGTACAGAGAGTCGTGTACTACATACTCTCCCCCACCGACAATTTTCGTTACAGCACCCTCAAATTTCGTTTGTCTGCCCATCGTCTGTCCAAATGTAAAAGCGATCTAACAGGTGAAATTGACAGCGCAGCTGATAACTTTTTTTTAATTTTAATCTGTTTCAGATGTCAATGGCATAATTAAAACAAAATTGGAAAGAAACAAATTTTGAAACAGTTTTTTTAAAATTATGTATTGTATAGCCAATCTGGCTGGCCATTTTCACCTTTCCAAGCTCTATGTTCTCTGACTTTAATTTTCACGAAATTATTAAAAGTTTCACGATACAATCAAAAGTTTTTCTTTTCTTGTAAATTTTTTTTTTATTATATTTACTTTTTCAAATCCTTAACACACACATATGCATTTGACTTGCAAGTATATATGTATGTGAGTAAACCGGAAACAAATTTTGAACTCGACGCTCTACAAGTCGAAAAGAGTAGAATATCTGCTGTTTCAGTGTACAGCCAGTAAAAATGAATTTGCTCCGTTTATTATAAAAAGACAGAACTACTACTGACATCTAACATTTTTATGTGGATCGTAAACAATACCGTTATAGTAGTGGTTATTACTTTTTGGTATTGGATTCTATGCTTGCAGAGGTGAATTGCTCTCTTATAGCACGTTATCCTTTTGCTATATTATCCGTGTTACGAATTATATTTAAGGATTGTGTTCATTCAGTACTTTTCTGTGTTTGCATAATTATTATTTCGTTGTTATAAAAAGTAGATTTTTTTTTATAGCATAAATGATGTACTGTATGTGTAAAGTTGTAAGTTTTGGATAAAAAAGTAATATTTTTGTAGATTTTTATTTCGACAGTATTTGCCTGCCAAAATTGCTTTGAGAGCACTCTGTGAAAAACTGTTTGCGTTTTGTCATTTTTATGGCTCCTTTTAACAACTTTTTACAATATATGATTAAAAGTTGATTATTTGTGCATCTTAAGGACAAGTCACATAGAATTCTTTGTATGTCACCGGTTGGATTTTTTAATAGACAGTTAAATTGATATACATATTGTCAGTTACCTTTTTTTAATGGACGACTAAATTGATATAAATATTGCCTTATGACCTTTGCCTTATACTCAAAGTACAAAATTGCAGTAAACGTTAGAGTTCCTTGAAAGCTATTAAATGATATTAAATGACAATGTTGTCAGGCATTTGTCAATCATGAGAACACTCTTCGTTGGCATTGCCTGATAATTGGCTGATATTGTAAACTCAGTTTTAATTGTCACATGTATAAAATTAATCTACCTGACAATGGCACTATTATCCGAAAAAAGTTTGATGGGCAACACTGCCAAAGAGATGACTGTTGATATACATTAGTGACAATGCCTTACAACATGTCTGGCAACTTTTTTCATCTAACAATCTGACAACCGTGTGAACTGACAATTTTTGTTGTCAGATGAATTATTTGTCAGACCATAGTCTGACAATGAAATTGTAAGATTTTCTTTCGATCGTCTGAACACACAATTTACTTCTGCGGGACAATTTTTCATTGTCACTACATTGTCAGCATGTTGCCAGATCTTACAATGTTGTAACATCTGACAACCGTGTGTACATAGCTAGATGGTTGTTGTTATATATATAAGTGGCAATGCCTTACAACATGTCTGGCAATTTTTTTCATCTAACAATCTGACAACCGTGTAAACTGACAATTTTTGTTGTCAGTTGAACTATTTGTCTGACAATGAAATTGTAAGATTTCCTCACAATTGTCTGAACACACAATTTACTTCTGCGGGACAATTTTTTATTGTCAGCATGTTGCATTTGTGTGTTGTTTGGTCAGCAAAGTACTTATTGTGTCAACTTTCTCCATTGTTACATTAATGTTTATTGAAAAAGGCATGGGATGACGTAAGATGGATTTTGTTTGATTCAGCTTTTAAGCATACTGGAATATTGAAGCAGGAGTTTTTGTTTGACAAGGTTACTTTAAAATTAGTGGCTTTTAAATTAGTGGATTATCACGTAACTTATCATAATTATAGATATCTGTTTTTCATAGTCACACAAAGACACCTCGTAACATATCGACTTTTTTATCACTTTTTAGGAGACCAAAACACCTGATAACGTTACATAAGGTCAGGCTAAATAACCTATAAAAAATGCTATGAACTATTACAACTTGCTTTGTAGCACAAGGTTGCATAAAATTTGACTCTTAATCTGAAAGCTTAGTTTAGTTTAACTGACAGCTTTTGAAAAGTCAGTCCACTTGGGTTCAATTTAGTCCCGTTGTGTTAACTGAGTGTGATATGTATCTCAGTAGATTTATATATCACAAGTCCGATTCAGAATCAAAACGAGTATGAAAGGAAAAAGTCCGAACCACCTACATTACATTCCGTCATTTCTAATATAAAAAAGAGCTGGTAACTGACAAAGGAAATGCTCAATACTCTACTTCTTTCTGATTCCTAAAAGTTCTACAGAAATCATTAAATGGAAGGTATAATCTACTTCCTATGTTGCAATTTACCATCAAAACCGTCACAGTAGAAGGTAACCTAATCGAGGCAGGCGCCTAAGGATAATAGTCTTCCTATACCTCGACAATGTCAGCCTTGATATTCGACAGTTAACCACATAAACTATATTTTTATAGCTCTTGAGCGGGATTCCTAAAATTCTATTTATACTCCTATCTACTTGTTGTAATCGGACTCCAGCCTTAGCCAGTTTATCCGCAACAACACTGTCACCCCGTGCCTCGAAAAGTTCTAGGTTGGAATATATCACTATCTCGTTTAAAAATATCCGGTATTCACAGACCAACCTGGACATCGTACAGACCGCTGCTAATGTACTCTGATATCCTTTGAGCAAATTCATAAGTAATATATAAGCAGGGGCATCTAATGGCATGTAGCACTATCTTATATTACAGCTTTTAGCAATCACACTGACATCAGTTTAAGGAAAGTAAAGGAAAATGGAAGTATTAAATAAATATAAAAATTATAAAATTTTTTAAACACGTTTTTTTCAGAATATATTTATTTTTCTTTGCTTCTAACTATTTTGACTCTTGATTAAAAATAGTTTTTGTTAAAGATTGCAAGAAAATATGCAAGGCAGCTTTAATAGGTAGTGGCAGAATTACAATAAATACAACACCAATAAACATCAACATATATTTTGTTGGTAGAATTTAGGAATAGTTGTCAAAATTTTGACGTAAAGCTGCCTTGAAAATATTTATACAAGCTCATTTTATAGCTGCTTAAAATCGTTTCACTTACACAAACGCAAATAGACCAGACCAGAAAAATAACGTAATTTTCAATTTAAAACTGTCCAACATCATTCACTCAACAACTAATACAAATGTAAAAAAAAACCGCCTTTATATCAAACATAACGGATTTTTCAATTTGAAAAAGACCAACACTGTTATTTTTTTTCTCACTAACACTTGCATAGAAAATCGCCAAACTTTCAAGTTTAACGTTTAAAAATGCCAACACTGTTAACAAAATCCCGCAAATATTCTCCAAAATCTCTGAGTATTTTGTTGCTGAATTAGCCGGAAAATTCGTGCTTGCAAGTACATGTTCCAAAGACAAGTTTGCTCTTAAATCTGCGCAAGTACATTTCTGAACTCTTTAAATGATATTTAACAGACTTAAGGGTCGGGAGTGTAATTTCAACAGAATTTAAAACATGTTTGATTTCCACAATGTTTTATGTTGCAGTTAGAAGTAATGTTTTCGTTTTGCCAGCAAAAGATGTGATACAAGTGAAAGTTGAGTATTATTATAAATTTTTTTTTTAACTTTTGTATGCACACATATGCATACGACAAAAAGAAAGATAAGGATTATCTTTTAAAAAATTGCCAGCACTGCACGGCTAAAATTCTTTGTTAATTATTTGACTATGTCATCAGAAAAAGTTGCATTGTGCAGCACTGTGGCGTGAATGCTCTAATAAGACATCGGTGAACCTCATTTTGCTGCCACCTAGAAACGGCCAGATTATACTAAAACGTCTGTGAGAGTTGTAGTTTATTTTCAGTTGTGAGCAGAATATCAGCTGGTTTTTAATAAAGCTTTTATGTGTGCTGTTCATAGAACACAGATGATCACTCGTCTAAAAAAATTTTATATGGAAATCACTCAAAAAATTGAGTAACTTTCATACAAATTTTCTAGACGAGTTGCTCGTTTGTGTTCTATGACCAGCACTATAGTCTTGTAAAGACAAACTACTTAAACTCATGCTTAAAGCTTAGTTATGATAATAGCAGGAGTAGTATTATGGGAGGTCCACTTAGACGAAATTTGCATATTGTAGTGCTGCTCTGATAAGACCCTGTTTTATGGGAATACTTGCGAGGCGGTTAAAGTTTTTTGAATAATGACTTCTGTAGAATATATAGAGTTGAAGAGAAGGGAGAGAGGGCATAAACTTCTTCTGGCATTGTACGGCTGATTCTTATATAAGGGCATTGTATCATGGTAGACGGGTACTGCATAGTCGAAGTAGGACTTCTTCAGCCCCGATCCTCACGTTGGTTCAGAACTAGACCAGTCGGTGGTATGCAGATCTGATAAATTGCATATCATCAGGTACGGTTTTAAAAAGAACACGAATTTACTGGGTTTTCTAATAACTGGCAGCCTGTTCAACCTACCATAGGCTAAACTAATTTCTGGCTCTTCAGTAACTCCTTTCCAAATGAATACAAAGAAGCAAAGAAAGCGTCCGGCGATATGTGCTCACCTTGCCGTAACCGTTCTATCAAGAAGACTATTTGTTGAATACTTTGGCTAAAAACTAACGACTTAGATAAGGCAAAAACAAAACAAAAAAGTGTACAGGATAATCTGATACCGTCGATCACAAGAAGTCAGTCTTGTGTACACCACAACATCTGTTGCATGATTTGAGTTTGAGAGCGAATAAAAACGAATCCTCATTTTTATCAGAAAATTAATTTTAGGTGTAAGATTAATTTGTGGAATTACGCTAATCAACATTAGATGCGATACGTCTTGAAGAAAACATAGTTTGTTTAGGATTTTGAGGTGGCACTGCCCTCCTAGTTTATCTGAAAACAACATTGTCTCAGTCAGTATATTCAATTACTATCGCTGTAGGTCGACAATGTCCATCTTCATTTGAACTCAGTTGCATGGTGTGAGAGCCAAAAATTTGTGATTTCAATAGAATGAAAGTGTCTGAGACATATATCAAATGTAGTACTGGACAAATGGCGGAGGAGATGCTGAGTAGCTATGGATATCGCGATGGATGAATACTTTCTTTTGGTTCATAAGTCAATGGAAGTAAGGGGCTTACTGCAATGAAGTTATTCCCCCATTGAACAGGGTTTGTCTTGGCTTAGACCAAACAAAGGCACCCTGTTTTTTGAGGCATAGAGGGGAAAGAGTGCATCATGTAATGAAGCAAACAAAACTCTAGGAACCCGCAAGACTTATGTTGTGTTAGAAACTTTCGAAACCCGTACCAAGAGCTAAAATTGGCAGAACAGGAATCAGCACAATCCCCGGGAGATTCTGCCTTGCAGATTTCTAGATGCTGTTCATGATTGAGTTGCCTGCCTTGGCTGAAATATTTTGGCTGTGGTTTAGTCCTAAAATGCAGGAAGGGGAATTAGTATCCCTGATAATAAAGCCGGGTTTCGGAGGCTAACAACCCCTCGAGATGTGGTTATCTTGCAACAGATATCTGTAAGGTAAGGAATTAGATGTGATGGTTAGACGGGTGAGTTGGTTAAGGGCTGATGCCCTTGATGGGCTTCGGTTCACTGACTCGTTAAGCATTGTCTTCCATACATGCAGGAGGTCCGAACTCTTAAGCAAGGATTCGTCTATAAGGCTGACTACAAACTTATAGCGAAAAGTTGCGAACTGTGGGAGCCTGGTAAGCCTCACAGGGGCATTGGTAAATAGTGAATAATTCACTCCGTTGATTTGGTCCATCATCAGATTAGGCCGTATAGGGGCTGATGTAAAAATATATCACAACTGCAATAACGCTGTGGTGTATATTTTCACCATTTTACGTTTTATATATAATGATACTAGCAAGTAGAAAATTTTGGTAATTTTTACACTTACTTGGTTTAATATATATGTATGTAAACAGACAGAAAGCTCTTAGAAAGCTGAAGCTACGTACGCACGGTTGTCAGATCTTACAATATTGCCAGTAGAATTATCTGAAAATGTATTACAATCCTGTGAACTGTCAGTTTTTAACTTACAACGTTGTCAATGGCATCGTTGTCAGAAAAATTTTTTGATGGGCAACACTGCCAAACAGATCGTAGTTGATATAGATAAGTGGCAATGCCTTACAACATGTCTGGCAATTTTTTTCATCTAACAAT
Source organism: Thecocarcelia acutangulata (assembly GCA_914767995.1). Lineage (NCBI taxonomy): Eukaryota > Metazoa > Arthropoda > Insecta > Diptera > Tachinidae > Thecocarcelia > Thecocarcelia acutangulata. The sequence goes on along the minus strand of OU612096.1, from coordinate 116,859,087 downwards.
CTGACAACCGTGTGAACTGACAATTTTTGTTGGCAGATGAATTATTTGTCAGACCATAGTCTGACAATGAAACTGTAAGATTTTCTATCGATCGTCTGAACACACAATTTACTTCTGCGGGACAATTTTTCATTGTCAGCATGTTGCCAAGTCTTCCAATATTGTAACATCTGACAACCGTGTACTCGTAGCCCTCTAAACAATGCACAAGTTTTCAAGAGTATATGAATGCAACATGTTATATTTGATATTCAAAACAATTTTGAGAAAAAAGCGTTAAAAATTTGAATAAAAAGTAGTCATAACTTCTATGATATCATTTTTATACCAATTTTAATGTAATCAAATACTTATGAAACTTTATGCTGCAAATAATATTTCAAAAAGTTTATACAGCATTTTAAAATCCAATTTAAAGCTCTGAGGTGAAAGTTTTCTTACCTTTTATAAATTTTGTTATAAAATTTATTGCCATCTATTATTCATATGCATACTAAAAAAAGTTTCGTATCTGTAAATATTTTGTTGGAACATAAACTCTATATTAAGGCTTCCGTAATTACATAAATGCATTGCCTACTTTAAGGCATACCTATCTTAGTGGCAAGTGACCTCAAAATAAAGAAGCTCTTTCTTATTTTAATTAAAAAACATAAATTTTCCCAAGTGTAAATATATATTTTTTATTTATAGATAAAATTGTCTCTGTATAAATGAGGAAAGTAAAGTTCATTGCATATGTTTAGGCACCTTGACAGTATGTTGATTAGTTTCATTTTTGTTTCAACAAAAACTTTACTTGCATTTTGTTAGAAGGTAATTGAAAGAGAAAAACACAAAAACCTAAAATACAATAGCATTTTACTATTCTTTATAAGTTTTATGTTGAATTTCTGTGTTGGCTCAATTAATAAAATATAGCCTAGTTTATGGATGAGTTGTCAACAAAGTACATTAGTTTTAACTTTTGTAAACTTTAGGCGTAACCGACAACAAAATCCCCAAAGCATTCAGCAAACACAACTTAGACTACCAACTACAATGCATTTAATTTCTTGCCTAGTCGATTATACATGTGCACACAGTGTACATGTAGAAATTTTAACTAAATAAAGTACACATATTTTATGTGTACATATGCTTGTTTGCTTTCAGGCCTTACTGAAACTACATTTAACAACATACACATACATACATACATACATACATACATACGTATGTAGTATACTCAGTTTAGTATAACAGCAGCTCTAGTATCCTTTCGGTGTGTGCCTAGTGCACAGCTGATAATGCTCATGTTGTTAAATGTTCGTGTTACCAATAGTTTGTGTATAATATTCACACATAAGTTGCACAAAACAACTACAAAACTAAACTCAACTAATAAAAGAAACTAAACCGTAAAGAAAGAACGTTTCTAGTTGTTGTTTTTTTTTCTTTGCATCAATAGCGGCAGAAGAAGCAGCAGCTTTAAGTATGCCATCGATTTTTGTTGCAGAAATAGATTTGTGTGTTTGTGTGCGAATTTATTTATATAAAGTGTAACTGACTGCATAAAAACTATAACAATTTCATCATACATATATATGGTGGTTCCACATTTTTCAAAAGTTGAGGTTGGATATGAAAAGTTATTTTGAAAATTAAGTTTTTGTATTTCTTGTTTTTAAAGAAACCACTTTCTGAAAAATACCTCTTAAGAAGTTATAGTAGAAAAATAATCTTAATAATGGAATGGTTTATAAATGAAATTTTGAAGAACTTATTTTTAGAAGAGAAACACATAAACCAAAGTATCGCTTGAAAATAGTAATCTAAAAAAGTTCTTAGAAAAATGTTACGCATATTTTTAAATAACTTTTTAAAAAAGCTTTATGTAAAAAAGGTTTTGTTTAAAAAAAAAATTTTTTACAGTTTAAATAATAAAAAAAAAACAAAATATATAAACGACTCTAACAAATTTGTGAAAATTGTAAACCTGCATTGCCATACCACATATAACTGCTTTACCATTGAGTAAACTAAAGAAGTGAGCCAAAGCCAATGAGAGTTTGCTTGTTAAACTGCATTGCCATACCACATAAAACTGCTTTGCCATTAAGTAAACTAAAGAAGTGAGTCAAAGCCAATGGAAGTTTGCTTGCTAAACTGCATTGCCATACCACATAAAACTGCTTTGCCATTAAGTAAACTAATGAAGTGAGCCAAAGCCAATGGAAGTTTGCTTGCTAAACTGCATTGCCATACCACATAAAAAAGCTTTGCCATTAAGTAAACTAAAGAAGTGAGCCAAAGCCAATGAGAGTTTGCTTGCTAAGCTGCATTGCCATACCACATAAAACTGCTTTGCCATAAAGTAAACTAAAGAAGTGAGCCACAATCGTTGAGAGTTTTCTTATACAAAAAGATGGAAAACTATTTTTAGAATTTTTTACAAAGATCCGCCATCTAGATTCAAGGTAAATAGCTAGAATAAAAGCAGGGATCTATTTATTTATTTAAGTTTATAGAATATAAGTCCTAACAGACTTATATTCTATAAAAGATATAAAATATTGCAATTACGTATTTAAATACAAAACAATTTTTCATTTTAAAACAATCTTCGAGGCAGAGTTATCTACAATACAGGGTAGGCCAGAAATTACCTTTTAACTTTCTCGTTATTAGCAGTGTCTTGTAGATACCACTTGAAGTACACAAAAAAGTGGTCGAAATCTACCTCGAAATAATTGACTGCTGCATCCAACATTTAGGCAGCCGTTAAAATAACATTGCACACATCCTACATAATGGCAAGTATTATAATGAAATAAAAGATTCATCGAAATGTTAGTTTTTAGTGTATTATGTTTTGCCCTGTCGTATTTCTAACCAGGGCTCTCAGTTGTTCGGGTGAAGAGGGTAAGGGGTCCCTCGCATATTCAATCGCTATCACTGTAGGTCGACAACGTCAATCTTCATTTGGACTCAGTTACATGGTGTGAAAATCAACAGTGTGTGGTTTCAATAGGATGAAGGTGTATGAGACATTTTTTTTTATCTGTGACCAGTACTCAGGGGATAACGCCTACATATGCAGTACATTGTACTGGAACTAGGAAAATAGGTTGAGATGAAGAGGAAAGAGGGAGTAGTGTTCGTGGAGGTTTAACTTAAACAATAACAACACGAAAGACTAAAACAAACTCTACTGCAGCATTTAAAATGTTGGAATTAAATTAGTTAAAACTAATCAGTGCCCAGTGTATATACCTTCGACACTGCTCAGGTTAACAAAATTTAGTCCAACACCTTCCACATCACAAGTATTACCAACATATATCTCATGCAGTACTGGACAAATGACGGAGGAGATGCTGAGTAGCTATGGATATCGCGATGAATGAACACTTTCTTTTGGGTCATAAGTCAATGGTAGTAAGCGGCTTACTGCAACGAAGCTATTCCTCCGATGAACAGGTTTTGCCTTGGCTTAGACCAAATCAGGGCAGTCTTTTTTTTTTGGAGAATAGAGGGCAAAGAGTCCCATTTTGTTGAAGCAAACAAAACTCTAGAAAGCCTCATGACTTATGTTGTGTTAGCTTCCGAAACCCTTACCAAGGGTTTAAATTGGCAGAATGGGAATCAGCATGGCCCCCGGGTGGTTTGTCTTGCAGTTGAACCCGGGCTGATCATGGGTGAGGTGCCTATCTTCGCTGAAACGTTCTGGCTGTGGTTGAAACCTAAAACGCAGGAAGGATGTGTTAGTAGCCTTGATAATTGTTTGGTGTGTGGTTTTTTTCGGGGACTAACAACGTCCCGAACGTCTGTTGCCTATACAACAGATACTTGTACTGTAAGGAACCAGTGGTGATGGTTGACGAGTGAGTTGGTTTAAGGGCTGATGTTGCTAGTGGGCTTCGGCCTACCAGCTCATTAAACCTTGTCTTCCATTGATTGCTGGGAAATTGCCTACAGGAGTGATTAGAAGGCCCGAAATTCTTAACAAGAAGTTGCTCATATGGCTACAAATATTTGTCAAAAATTGCCACCTATATGAGCCTAGCAAGCCACACGGGGGTGCTGGTGAATCGTGAATAATTCACTCCGTGGAACTGGTCCATCATCAGATAAGCCCGCCAGGCGGGTGCTGATGTAAATCTTTTTCACAGCTGTAGTTTATTTGGTCTTACTTTTGAAATCGATAAATGTTTTTCACTTCTCATAAAATGCTATTTAAAAAAGTACATTTTTGAAAAGAGCCTTAAGTGCCTAGAAATATTGTCTCAACAAGAGTAAGTTTTAAATATATTCACTTATTAAAAAAGCACACTTTAGATAAAGTATTTTTAGAAAAAGTGCCTTTCGAAAAATTACCTATCGAAAAGAATCTCTTGATAACATTTCGTTTATTGCCCTTCAAAGTACGGCCCTAATAAACACATGAACACATGCACACATGATAATAGCGCGCAGCAGTCAACAAATACGAGTAAAAATATATTGCCAGCTCTTAGGCGCAATAAATTAAACTGTTAAGCGGTGCTTTAAAACCTTTAACAAAGAACATGAAACTTTTAAGTTTTTTAGTTGAATTCTTTGGCTCAAAAAGTATTGATAGAAAAGAAAAAAGTCTATGGAAAAAGTAGCAAAACGAAAGTGACATTGGTAAAGTTTCATTTCCGGTATTTACTTTAACCCCTTTGTAAGGAGACTAGTTGTGTGTACGAGTATTGCTTGTTTAAGCATGCTTTTTGTTTTATTTTTCATGTACATTTGATTTCTGTAAGTTGGTTTTTTGTTTTGATTTGTTTGATTCATTCTATTCCATTTAGTAGCTGTTGGGTTTGTGTGTGTGTGTGTTTTCTGTACATTGCTAACGAAAGATTTGTTCAATGGTTTCCAATTCAAAAAACAACAAAATGATGCTTGAAGCCGTAAGCTTGAATAAAAATAAAAAGTTCAAGTATAGAAAAGTATGTTTGTGTTGCTGTGTGCTTATAAATGAGTATCCTACTAAACCAAAAACTACCACTTTTAAGTTTTCAGTGTTTGATTTTGTTTTTCATTTTACTGTTCGTTGTTGTTGTTGCTGTTGTTGTTGCTGTTGTTATAAATGTTATACATGTGCCTGTAGTTGTTGTGCTCCAATTTTTATTCTTGCTGCACTCCGAGGTTATGTTTTGATTTTCCATGAATTTCAATGACATTGCCTGCCTGCCTGCCTGCTGCCAGCCTGCCAGCCTGCCTTCCTACTGTTTGTTTCACCGAATAACAACTGCCTGCTGTTTCTCTCAGAAGCCCAACTGGAAATTAAGTATTCAAGTTATTGAATCTCTTCAGATTTTTAAAATACAAATCAATTAAGTTGGAACATTTTTAGAGCATGAAGGCCTTTGTATTCATCTGTCGTATTGTTCATGTTGACATTTAATCAAAATTCGGAAGAAAGTTCTTGGCTGTCATAAATTTCCTAACGGTAAAAAGTTAACTGTTGTTTGTGCTCTGCCATGTAACAGTAATACTAAGCACACCCATACAAAGCAACACACACACACACTCATAAAGACAGACTTTGAGTACAATTATTGCCACTGATTGCATTTGCATTTTGAATGAATTGAATTGGATTTGTTTATTTTCCTTTTTCAAGTTTCCGTATAGTTTTTGTTTTTTTTTTTGCATTTTCTTGCTAGTGGTGGGTGTTTGGCTGTGTATGTGGTTTAAATATTTTTTACTCTAATGTCCTTGTTGTTGGTATTTTTGTTATATCCTTCTTGTGATTTAGTAAAGATTTGTTTTGTAGTTGTAATTTATGAATTTACAACCAGAAAGCAAAACGGAATGAATATAAAAAGACCAAACTAATAATAATAATAATAATAATAATAATAATAATAATATAAAACAACAGTAATCGTATAAGTAGAAACTTAAGATAACAAGCACAGATTATTGTAGCTGAAATTGGATTAAAAGAACTGTTTGTAATGCGTCTTTGGATTTTGATGGAACATTAAGGGCTGTTAGTTTCACAAGTTTATATTAAAAGTATTAAGATGCTTATTTAAATGTCTTACTTAAGAAAACTAAGATTGGTTTTCAGGATAAGAGTTATTTATTTAGTTAAGTGTATTATTTTTTTCTGAAAAGAAATTTATAAAAAGGGGTTTAGCAGCAAAGAAGTATATAAAGCCTCAAGTTCAAGGTTACCCTTTTTAAAACCATTTTGATGCAGAGTTTTGTTGCGACAGTTTTTCAAAGAGACAGTCAGTTTTTGTCCTTATTGAATTTTTTCTTGGCAGACATCTCTTTTTTGTCATATTGTTTTGGTGCGAGCTTGCAAATTATACTTGTCGTCAAATTTCATTTTCAGTTTTGGGTCCAGCTTTACATTAATTTTCACACCCAGCAATTTATATCAGCGCCTGCCTTGTCGGCCTTATCTGATGATGCGCAAACTCCATGAGAGGAGTTAGTCATGATTCACCAGCGTTTCTGTGTGGCTTGCAAATCTCACACAGGTGGCAACTTTTGCCATAGGTTTATAGTCATGTGCATAAACTTCTTGTCTTTGTTTCTTGTTCAGGCCTTCTAATCTCTCCTGTAAGCAATTTCTCAGCAGTCATTGGAAAATAAGGCTTAATGAGTTTGTAGGCCGAAGCCCACTAAGAGCATCAGCTCTTAGCCAACTCACACGTCTAACCATCACCTTTGGTTCTTTACAGTACAGGTACCTGTTGCAGCATCTCGGGGTTGTGAAAAAGATTTGCAGCAGCACCAGCCTTGCGGCCTTATCTGATGATGGACCAGTTCCACGGAGTGAATTATTCACGATTCACCAGCGCCCCGTGTGGCAATTTTTGTCATATGTTTGCAGCCATCAACTTCTTAACTTCTTGTTGAGGAGTTCAGGCCTTCGTATCTCTCCTGTATGCAATTTCCCAGCAATCAATTTAACACAAGTCCTAATGAGTTGGCAGGCCAAAGCCCACTAAGAACATCAGCCCTTAAACCAAATCACCCGTCTAACCATCACCACTGGTTCCTTACAGTACAAATATCTGTTGTAAAGGCAATAGAACCTCGGGAGGTTGTTAGTCCCTGAAAAAAGCCACAAACCAAACAATCTTCAAGGATACTAACATCCCCTTCCTGCGTTTTAGGTTTCAAACACAGCCATAAGGTTTCAGCCATGATCGGGCCGGTTTGAACTGCAAGCGCAACCAAACGGGGGCCATGCTGATCTCCGTTCTTCCAATTTAAACCCTTGGTAAGGGTTTCGGAAGCCAACAAAATATAAGCCAAGCGACTTTTTAGAGTTTTATTTGCTACAACAAATAAAGGACCACTTCCCGTCTTTAGCCGAAACACAGAGTATCCTGGTTAAGAATACGCCAAGAAACCTCTTCCCCGGAGAGCCCTCAAAAACTGGCATTGCACCAAAGTTATCAGGTAAACTAATTCCCCTTCCTGAGAGTTCAAATTTAAACCATAGCCAAAATGTTTCCGCCAAGGTAAGCATTTCAGCCATGATCAGCACCGAAATGGTGTGCAAGCAGTACTTCCCGTGGGTTTTGCACAAATAACTCTTGGTGAGCACTTTTCCAGTTTTATTTGCTAAAAAAAAAATGAAGAACTCTTACCTCTCAATGCCCCAGAAAGCAGAGTGCTCTGGTTGGGTGTACACCAAAGCAAAACCCGTCCCTCGGAGGTGTCTTTAAGAACAATTGTGATGGATTCAAACTCCGGCATGATATACGATCCTAAAGCATCAAAATAACTCAGAACTTATATTAGAAAATGGCACTGCGCCAAGTTGAAATAGATCTTAAAGAACCCATAAAAATTGGGGAAGCCTTTAAGTTTGGCGCATCAATGAGCATCTGTTTCCAGTGTGCTTGAATAACATAGTGGAAGTACATACAAGATATGAGTAGATCATCATTTTTTCTCAGTTTACTTTGCAAACATAAATATCCTTTTTAATGTCAGTGGTTTCGAGTTAATTACTTGCTTAACCAACCATCTGCCTTTTACCACCTCTGGTTTCTTACCTTGCACTGCAACTAGATCCCTGAAAGTCGCACCAGCATCACAATTATCTGAGAATGCTAAAAAAAGCAAAATTGAACCTCCTGAAAGCATGGAGATCCACGTTCTGCCAATTAATCCTTAGAAATGGTTTTAAAAATTCCCAAATATGTCTAAGGTGGGTGTAGAACAAATACGATGACAACTAAACCTGCCGATTTCACGCTTCACGTTTTAGGCTTGTGTCCGTATTGCAAGTAATACAGGAGCAGAAGGAAGTGACCATGAACACCAACGTATGCTCACCGAATGAAATGCCAAGTTATAGGAAACTTAACTTTAAATACAAAACAAACATATTTAGGGATAAGGACAACTTTTGGATGAATGAGTACGAACGCGATCAAACAAAATTCTCGGATTTGGAGTGATATCAATCCATATGAGATCCAAGAGCGTCTAATGCATGCCAAGAAATATACTGTTAAGTAAGGATTTTGGACTAACAGCGTTTTTTGCTCCCATTTTTTTAAATTAAATAGGAAACTTGTTCCCGAAATGCGCTTATTTTTAAGTAGCACGCATTCATCGTCTAAAACTCATCCATTTGTGGTTGATTGCCCGGAGAATCATACTACGCATTACAGAGAGAATTCGTTTTTCAGCCGTACGCTTCGCCTGTGGAATAAGTTGCTTGCAGATATGTTTCCTGTCTGTTATAACGTTGGAGGGTTCAAGTCATATAGTCACAAACACTACTCCCTCTTTCCTCCTCCTCATAACCTATTTTCCTAGTTCTGCTACAATGCATTGCATATGTAGGGGTCATTACCTGAGTACTGGTCCAATATATAAAAAAAGAACGATTTTAGGTACGCTATGACCTACAACGGCGGGCTATATACTTAGATTCACGATGATTAACTTCTTTTGTTCTGTATTAGACAATAGGGGTACAAACAGAAGGACTGTTTTTAAATCAATGATTGGATATGTGCAGAAGAAAAATGGTAGATTTTGGAACGACATCAGTCCATATGAGAACCAAGAGCATTCAATGTATGCAAATAACAAAAATTAGTTCACGGTGTTGAACTAATTTTTGTTATTCTGAGCAGTGTCGAAGGTATATACACTGGGCACTGATCATTTTTTACTAATTTAATTTTAACACTTTAAGTGCTGTGATAACTTTTGTTTTGGTCGTTCCGTGTGTTAAATTTACAAACATTACTCCCCTTTCCTCCTTCTCATAATCTATTTTCCTAGTTCCAGTACAATGCATTGCATGTGTAGGGGCTATCCCCTGAGTATTGGTCCAAGATAAAAAAAAGTAAAGGTATAATGTAATTTGTATGGATTTTGGGCTAACAACGTCTTTGGTGCTTATCTCTTTAAGAAAAAAATTAGCCAGGATATTGACTTCAACAGCTGACTTTGTAGATCTACGATCGCAAATTCTAATATAATTCCAGCTAATTTAATTCCAACATTTTATATGCTGCAATAGAGTCTGTTTCAGTCTTTCGTGTTGTTATCGTTAACATTTCGCGAACACTACTCACTCTTTCCTCCTCATCATACCCTATTTTCCTAGTTCCAGTACAATGCGCATATGTAGGGGTCATCCCCTGAGTACTGGTCTAAGATAAAAAAAAAAAAAAATTCTTCTTAGACTGAATTGAAAAATACGGCCACTAGCCATTAGTGTTTTTATCAAAACTGCAATATCTGGATAAGGGAATTATTAAGTGCAAAAAGAAAATAGTCGAATGTGGAATGATATCAATTCAAATGAGATCTAAAAGTACCTGGTGTATACAAAGATGGATATAATGTATCTGAAGTGGGTTTCGAACTGACAGGATAGTATCGGGTGGTTAAATTTCAAGGGCCGATGTTGAATGTGAACCACACCTAAACACCAAGCTTTTTTCCAAATTTTATTTGACATTTTTCTATTTCAGACTTATTCAATTTGAACCATAGAGAGATACACAATCCAACAACGTGTTAAAGTTATCCAGACTTATTATGAAAATGATGATCAATTTTCGAAGAAAATCATCTTCAGTGATGAGGCACATTTTCACATCAGTGGATTCGTCAATAAACAGAATTGTGTTGTGTGTGACAGAGTGACTGTCGAAAAACCAATGCACCCACAAAGAGTGACTGTTTGGTGCGGTTTATGTGCTGGCGGCATCATCGGGCCGTATTTTTTCCAAAATGCGGCCGGTCAGGCAGTTACTGTGAATGGTGTTCGCTATCGTGAGATGATAACGAACTTTTTATGGCCCGAATTGGAAGATATGGATGTAGACGATATGTGGTTTCAGCAGGACGGTGCCACTTGCCACACAGCTAACGAAACAATTGCTCTTTTGCGCAACAAATTCAATGGCCGTGTTATCTCACGTAATGGCGATGTCAATTGGCCGCCAAGATCATGTGATTTGATACCGTTGGACTTTTTTCTTTGGGGTTATTTGAAAGACAAGGTGTACGTCGATAAGCCAGCAACAATTCAACAGCTAAAAGATGGGATAATTCGGCACATTAACGGCATAGAACCTCCATTATGCCTCAGGGTCATCGAAAATTTGGACCATCGGATGAAGGTGTGCCGCCGTGGTCGCGGCGCCCCGATATTTTATTTTATGCATAATTGAATAATACCAATATATCATAATAAAATAAAATTACAATAATTTCCTACATAGTTTGTGTTTTATTCAAAATGAACATCGGCCCTTGAAATTTAACCACCCTTTAGATTCTAATTATTTTAAACAAGGGATTGGTATCTTCAACAGCGGAATTTATAGTTCCATGACCGGTAACCCCTTTTGGCCTACCCAATTTAGGCACTGACATTGGTATTGGTGTTTTTAACAGGGCGGAGATAAGTAGCACATATCTAGGTCATATCACAAGTTGACCACCATTATAATGCGATTTACATATCCTTATAATTCTTTTTGTACTATTTCCATAAGCCGCAGTTCTATTGGAATCACACACAACAGCCTCCATATGCCACTTTAAATATGTGATAAGTCAAATTCATATAATTCAGAGACACCAGCCATCGATGAGTGTGACCTAGTAGCTTTGCATAATGCCTCATTCCCTACAAGTTTCCTTAATATTTTCCTCACACTCTTTTTTTTTTTTTGGATTTAAATTTGATACATGATAACGTTAGAATGTATTTAATGAAAGAACCTTTACTGGAATGCTTGCAAGACATGCTACTTAATTGTAAAAAATTTTACAATCACTTGTAAAATACACACTGGTAATTATTTTGCTTCTAGTATTTGTACCAGCTAAATATTTTCCCCCCTCTCCTTAAACTCTTTTATGCTATTTACTTAATGGTTGGCATTTGCGTTTAAGGTTAAACGTTTAAAAGCATTAACAAGGTTTAACGTTACAGCCACGTTTCTTTATTCCCTATCGGAAGCATTATATTTTATCATAAATATTGTTCCATGAAAATGGTTTTCTTTCTCTCTTTTCGATAATAATTTCTTTGGCATAAATTTATCGATGCAAAAAATATAAAACTTTACAAATTATGTTTGTTATACTATCCTTTTACATTGCAGTTTAATATTTTTTCACCATTTATTTTTTTTCTTTCTGTTTTTTTTTAAACAGGTAATAGAAAGAAACGCCTCATTAAATTGTTTACAGCAACGGAATGTAAAAGCATTAAAAAGGAAATAAGAAAAAAAAATTGTAAACGAAAATTAATAACATAATTTTATTATCTATACGTGTTCATATACGTTTTTTCTTCGTTTTGTTTCCATTCAGTTAATTTTCATCTTTAACACTTTAATGTTAAAATTGTAAAGATCCTGGCAAATAAAAGTGAACACATGTGCATGTAATTGTATTTGTGTTTGCAAACATTTATGTTCACATAAATTATTAATGCTGTTTTTACACTAATCATGTTGTTATTGTCTTAAATGAAGGAAATTCCTGTCAGTTTAAATGTATAACTGTGTGTGTGTGTATGTGTGTGTGTTTATATTTGCTTGAATTTATACTAAGTACAAAAAAGAAAAGCACACATACACACACACATATAACATTTTCACTTATCATGAATATATACAAATAGTCATTTACATTCATTTACGCATATACATATGTATATATGAATGTATGTGTTAAAAGTCCAAAGTGTGTGTGAGGATTGAGACAAGCGCTTATGAGAGCATGCAACCAAATAGGATTTTTTGTCATGACATTAACATAACAAACTAAGTTTTTACTTATTTTTTAATAGATCTAAAGCGGCGATCACCAGGCAAGGTCATCAAGGGTAATAATATGGCTAAATATATTTACATACTGAGTGCTCTCCTTGTGGGAACCACTGATCTAAAATCCAAAGAAAACAAGTTTGGTAAGATATATTTTTTAAAACGTCTTCTTCAAGTTTAACATTGGAATAAAAATTATGTTAAAAATTTTGGAAAGTAAGTCCCTATCAACAAAAGTTCAGACGCTTGAAATTTTGTTGATTAATTTCTTTCTTATTTTCTTTTAAAGTATTTACCAATCTGTTACTTTGCTGTCAGTAAACTAACATGGCTTCAGAAAAGACTGCTCAACCATAACAATGTTTTGCCTCGTACATCTTTAATTGATGTTGGATTTATGGAAAATAAACACACATATGCTATTTATACTGACTTCAGCAAAGCTTTTGACAAAGTTAACCATGACTTGGTTCTGCACAAATTAGAATTGTTGGGTTTTGCCGATGCCTGTAGCAACTGGCTGAGATCCTATTTAACACGTGGTAAGCAGCAGGTAATGTTCAGTAACTCGTCATCAAGAAGTATTGCAGTTTTATCTGGTGTCCCTCAAGGGAGTCTACTTGGCCCTATTATTTTTTCACATTTCATCAACGATCTTCCTAAGGTTATTTAGTTTTCAAATATTTATATGTAGGTTGATGAGGTAAAACTTTTCAATAGCTTCAAACCCTATCCACTCTTTTGCAGATGACAGCAGCATTTGCTATTTATACTCTCTCAGTTATAGGCCCAGCTTATCAGAGATCGCTGCCAAGAGGCTAAATATGAATGATTCAATGAATAGTGATCTTCTAAAGAAGCATTTAAGTGCCTCGGGTTTTTGAAACGGTGTAAGATGTAGTTCACTCCTTCTGATCTCCTTAGTATTTATACCACTTATATTCGACCGAAAATGGAATACAACTCTCATCTTTAGGCCGGTGTCTCAAAGTCTATTTTGAGGTTACTCGATCGTGTGCAGGAGAGGGCGAAGAAGCTCATCGGTGACAGTAGGGTATCCAACTCTATTGACTCACTGGAGCATCGACGCAGTGTGGGGTGCGGTACTCTGTTCTAACGTTACTACAATGGATTTTGCTCTGACGAGATTAGGGATCTTGCTCCTGAAACTCGCACATTTCTATGTAACACGCGTACATCGTCCAGAGCTCATCCATTTGTAGTTGATTGCGCAGGGAATCGTGCTACGCATTACAGAGAGAATTCGTTTTTCAGCCGTACGCTTTGTCTGTGGAATAAGTTGCCTGCAGACGTGTTTCCTGTCTGTTATAACGTTGGAAAGTTCAAGTCAAATGTTCACAAACACTACTGCCCTCTTTTCCCCTCCTCATAACCTATTTTCCTAGTTTCGGTACAATGCACTGCATATGTAGGGGTCATCCCCTGACAACTGGTCCAAGACAAAAAAAAAATCTCTTGCTGATCACGTAAATCTACAACATAACCTCGATAATTTCTTTTTATGGATGGTGTAAACACAATATGATGGTGCTGAATTTGAAGAAATGCAAATTTATCCATTTTTCTAGAAACTCTCACATTTTTGTTGAATACTTCTTAGGTGACCATCATTTTTTTTTTAACAAACACAAAAACTGTGAAGCTTTTTTGCTTGTTTGCTGTAACACCCAGGGTCTGTGGCAGGAATCGAACCTGCGAATAAACAAAACAAACCGCTACATGTCATCAAATTACGCTCTTGCTGATCCGTTAATGCGTTTATGTAATGATTTTAATAATCTGTATTCTTTTGTTTACTTTGGCCTAGATGTTAATATAATTAAGCAAAAAGTTATTAGCCCTATTCACAATCTTGTGCAAATGGTCTTGCATCATTGCATTTGCAAAATAATGAAGTATATTTTTACTTCACACTAACAAAATACACCCAAAAATGTCACTTTTTCAGTTGGAGATATATGCAAGCTCAAATGCACAAGATTGTGAATTTAGCTATTATGTATTTAAATGCTTTACCACGAACTTTAAATTAGTTTAAGCTCTTAATAATAATAGCCTGTAAGGATTATATCCATTGGCTAATAAATTAAATAAATAAAAAAATGTACATAGTACAAAGGGACTTGCCCTTAGTACAAGTAATTCCATACCAATTACTACTCTTCTTTTCCGGGTTCCCCATAAATTCAAAAGCTCAGCAACAAAAGTTGAAATGCCTGAATCGAAACTAAGAATTATTTTTTGTTTGTCCGAAATTTTTTTAAGTTTCTGGATCAACAAAATAGATAAGTTCTAGTGAATCATTGTCCATAATAGCAAAGTTGATATAGTTATAGATAAATACGTAATTAATTTCGAAATTAAGGAAAAATAAAATCTATAAAAGAGTATTTTAACTCAGAGAAAAGAATAATACAATCAATTGACAATTTTGGCAATTTCAGGCATGCCTATCATCAAAGAACCACTTCAGTGACTGGTTACTAGTCTCTCCATACCACTTACAGAGTCGGAAAACCGAAATAATGTAGATCTAAAATACTTTTCCTATCATACTTATTGCAATTGTTGAAATGCATATATGTATGTGTATCATGCCCACGTAACGCTAAGATTTTTTTAAAAAAATGGTTTCATTAAAAAAAGAAAGAAAAAAAGTTTCTGGGTTTCAAATTCAAATTTATTAAAAAAAAAAATCCAGACTGGTACCGAACCTATCATTAAGGTTCCACTATAGTGACCGGTTTCTTATCTAGTCATATCATTTATGCAGTTTGAAAACCAGTAAAGTTTATGTCTAAAATAATTTTATTATACCAATCAATATCGTGAATTAAACTAAATTTTTTATACTTTTCTCTTTATATTAATTTCAATTCTTGTAATACTGGGTGGCCCAGAAAGACCGAAGTGGTGTGAATTCCTTATAACTTTTTTATTATAATTTTTTTTTCTTTTCTTTTCAGTATTTTGTAAAGAAGACTTGGATAATTTATAATGGAGCAATACACAATTGAACAACGTGCCCAAATTGTTGAAATTTACTTTTCAAATCAACGGTCCATTGTGTTGACTCAGCGTGCATACCGTCGTCAATTTAATGTGCGGGTTGCACCCTCTCAGTCAACAATAAACCGTCTGGTTGCAAATTTTCGAGAACAAGGAGCAGTAAGGAACCTTCCTGGTCCCGGCAGACACCGAACTGTCCACACGGCTGACAATATTCAAGTGGTACAGGAGAGTATTCGGGAGGATCCAGAAACATCAACCAGGAGACGTTCGTTACAACTGGGCCTCTCAAGGACGTCGCTGCAGCGAATTTTGCACACCATAGGATTGTTTCCATACAAAATTCAACTTGTCCAAGAATTGAAACCAACAGATTACCAGCAACGACTTGACTATGCAATTTATTTCCAGCAAAAAGCACAAGAGAATCCAAATTTTATTCATAACTTAATAATGAGTGACGAAGCCCATTTTCAATTAAATGGGTTCGTTAACAAGCAAAACTGTAGGATATGGGCTACGGAAAACCCGAGAGTACTTCATCAACGACAATTGCACCCAGTTAAGTGTACCGTTTGGTGCGGTGTTTCTTCAGAAAGGATCATTGGCCCATTTTTTTTTTGAAAATGAACAAGGTGTCGCCATTTCCGTCAATGGTGATCGATATCGGGCCATGTTGCAAAATTTTGTAAGGCCAGCCGTGGAAAACCATCCGCAAATATGGTTCCAACAGGATGGAGCCACAGCGCACACTGCGAGGGCCACAATGACTCTTTTACGCGACATCTTTGGTGAAAGAATAATTTCTCGTAACAGCAATTTTAATTGGCCTCCGCGTTCCCCGGATTTAACCGCTCCAGACTGTTTTCTTTGGGGCTATTTAAAAGGAAAAGTTTATGTTAATAAGCCTAGGACTATTGAGGAGTTAAAAACCAATATTCGAGAAGAAATTAACAACATACCACCGGAAGTTTTGCGAAAGGTCATGGAAAATGTGTTGGAAAGAGCACATTTGTGCGAAGCAGAATATGGCCACCACTTGCGGGATATCATTTTTAATAACTAATCCAAAAATATTCCCCATAAATTTAATGTATTTAAAAAAAAAAAAATTAAAAAAATATCTCTTAAATAAAAAGTTATAAGCAATTCACACCACTTCGGTCTTTCTGGGCCACCCTGTATATGTATGTACTGTAATGTATCATGTACTCGCGATTTTAAGTTTAATTAAGTTAAATTTTGTCGTATTATAAAACGTTATCCGCCAGTTTTTTATCTGTCAAAGAATTTTTTTATTTCATGTAATTCTTAAGAATTTGTAACCGTATCTACCTGTCACTAAGCTACTACTCCTGTGACCGGTTACGAGTAGGAACAGTTATCATTCACACAATCTGAAAACCAGAAAAATTTGAATCCAAAATGCATTTCTAATCATATTCGTTGCAGACTTTGTAATATAAGAACATATGTTACGAACTTAGGATTTTAAATGTCTGGTTTCGTAAACGTTCGACATAATTTTTAAGGCAAAAAGAACCGATTCCGATGCCTCTTATAGGCTGTATTTTTCCTGATCTTGTATTACGAGTATCTGCTTTGGCTGTCTCCGATGTATGCGTTAGTTGAATAATAGTTGACTATGTCACTTATTTTTAATATAAAACATTAGCGAAAGTTAACGAAACGACATCGTGAGTCAGGCAGTAAGTATTAAATACACAGAAAACAATTTTTTTTCGTGTTAAATAACGAAATTCGTTGAATCAAACCTGCAAAGGAATTCGTGTATGCAAACAGAAGTTTAAGAAAAATAATTATTGCTTGAAAACAACAATTTTTTCTAAACAACAACAAAATACGATATCCAAGGTTATTTTTTTGATATTTATGTACATGCGTACAAATTATTTTTTCAGACAAAAATTTTGTTGATATTATTTTTATTATAATTTTTCATTTGTTTAAATTCTTTTGTGGCACAGAAAGTTCTCTAGCAGTTTTTTATCTCCCTAAAAATTAAATATATTTTTTGTAAATTTTGAGAATTGGTATGGGTACCTATCACCAAGTAACCACTCCTGTGACCAGTTATGAATATAAACAGATATCTAAAAAGCAAAATAACTTAAATCTAAATCCATTTTCATTATCAAATTTCATGTAAATTTTGGGAATTTGTATTGGTACCTATCACCAAGTAACCACTCCTGTGACCAGTTACGAATATGAACAGACATCTAAAAACCAAAAAAACTTAAATCTAAATCCATTTTCATTTTCAAATTTCATGTAAATTTTGAGAATTGGTATGGGTACCTATCACCAAGTAACCACTCCTGTGACCAGTTACGAATATGAACAGACATCTAAAAACCAAAAAAACTTAAATCTAAATCCATTTTCATTTTCAAATTTCATGTAAATTTTGAGAATTTGTATTGGTACCTATCACCAAGTAACCACTCCTGTGACCAGTTATGAATATAAACAGATATCTAAAAACCAAAATAACTTAAATCTAAATCCAGTTTCATATCATATTCGTTACAATCCTTGTCATGTAAACATATACGTATATGTGTGTAAAAAGTTAATTTTTTGTGATTTTTTTGTGGCTGTTTTGTGTTTAAGGATGTAAGGCAGCCATACATTCATATCTATTAGTACAAACATGCATGCATCTTTAATTCCTGCTGTTAAAGAATTTATGTAGTGGCACTAATTTTTGTACTTTTAAAAGATTCGAACAATCCTTTACCCTCCCCCGTTACACGCAACAGCCAGAAGACTCCCACTGCTAAGACTTGAATTGGGGTGAAGCACTCACACACATTTTGTTTAATCATTGCTTGAGTGAGTGCTTTTTTCTTTCTTTCTTTGCTTACATGTTTCATTTTAGATTTCATCTTGTTTGTTGAAAATTGTAAGCAGAGTGTAGGAGCATCCATAAACATTCACATCCACACACATACACTCACACACATACGAACACACTTGTACGCTTCCATAGATGCCTTTAAAAATTCAAACAGTGTGTTAGCCTTTTTGTTTGCCAGTGTTGAACGCAGGTTGTGTTTGGTAATCTGTGTTAAATTACTGGAAATTACTAGCAACACTAAGTGCGTGCTAAGAAAATTCACAAAACAACTAATACAAGCATAAAATCAGCACTTGCTTCAGAGCAGTGTGGTAGTGGAAATTTATGCCAACATTTTTAAATATTTAAAAATTAAGGTTTTGTGAGAAAATGTTTTCGTTTACCTTTCAACTTGTGCTGCGCTGCATATGATTCCTGGTCTATTTGTTTTAATGGGGTTTTACTAACCTTTGCGTATGTTTGCAGGATTGTACGTGTGTGCGCTGTGAATGCATAAATATTTTTCATTAGTTTCAACTGTTATCCTTTGATTGTATGCCAACGTTCTTTTGTAATCTAAAATTTCTTGCAAAATATAACTTCAAGGCACAGTGGGATAATGCTCCTAAAATATTCAAAGCATGAAATATTAGTAAATACATGTAAAAATGTTAAGTCAGTTTGTTTGTATACCAAAACCTGCGAAAATTAATGCAAATACTTTTTGTTTTGTTCTACACAGTTCTACTAGCCATAAAAAGTTGTCGGCAACAAGGGAAACATTAAGGAAATATTTACACATTTCCTAAAAATGTTTAGGTAAAACAACGCTTTATATGCAAGCTTAAACTGCCTGTTGAAACCAACAGGCAGTTTAAGGAGCTCAAGCTGCTCCTATGTGTGCAATAAACTACATATGTATATAAAACCAAAAGTACATTTCATTTTTGTTGATTTAAAACAACTAGAAACCTTTTGACATTTATGGAAAAATTTGTTTTCTATACGTTGCTCTAAAGTATATTTACTGCTATAAAATGGTTGATTTTGTTAAGCCTTAAATCTGGCAATAAGTAACTAAAAGATACAGTACTAAGACTTTAATGAGTCTACTGTTCTTTAGCGAACATTTAAGGGTATTTTTCCTACTTTTACACATTCCTTATCTGTTTGCGAGTGTGTGTGTGTGTAATAAAAATAACTCAGGTACTAGTAACCGAAGCACTTTGTAAAACAATCGAACAGTAAATTCATATCTGGGTAAACATGAGCACAAACCCAGTAAACATTTGCTTTGCGTTTGACCGCAAGCTGTGACATAAAGAATGTTAGTCCGCACCAGCTAAGTATATACAAAAAGCAGATAACAAAATACGTTGGCCAAAAATATAATTACTACAATGACTATAAGTCGTTTATTTTACTAAAAATTTTAACACCTAATTAAAGCAATGCTACCTACACTTGTTGCGGTTTCTATATATATATATATATATATATATATATATATATATATATATATATATATATATATATATATATATATATATATATATATATATATATATATATATATATATATATATATATATATATATATATATATATATATATATATATATATATATATATATATATATATATATATATATATATATATATATATATATATATATTCGTTAATTTCCCAAAAAATTGTCTCCCTGGCTTTATCCACTACCCTGTTACAAGCTGTCTAGTAGTAACGATGAAAACTGCGTCTCTTTTTCATAGACTCGATCAGTGAAACAGCAACCCAGTTCACCATACTCACAAAATATTTAGAAATCTAGCCTTTCTTCCTTCATGGACTAGGGGAACTAGTCATTTACACAGACTTACGGCCTTATGCATAATATAAATCCTTATGCTAACTAACTAGCTGCTAAGTTTTTAGTGTGTAAATTCCCTTAACGGAAAAATAGCAGCAAGTTAGCTAGCACAAGGTTTTTTATTATACATAAGGCCTTTAGTTTGTATACCAGCTGTACGTCTATTCTTTTTCAGATAAACAATATAATTTATAATAGAATGAAATTACCAAAATGAGTTTCCCTGCTCTCCACTTATAGCGATATTAACGTAAGCACATCATTTAATCCATATTAAACGTTTATTTTGACATAAATTTACTTAACAAACAGATAAATATAACATTAAAATTATATTTACGGTTATGTATGCCACAGAATGTTTGCTGGTTTCATATAACACACACAGACCTACATACATGCCTACATACATACATAGCTATTACACAGTTGGTATTTACAGGTCCCATATATAGTTTAATATTGTTAAAAGATGATGATGTAGGCTATTGTCTTGCTTAGTAATTTTATTGCTGTGTTTTCAAAGAACTGTCTCAGTACATATTTGGATGCATAATTAAAGCACACACACATACACAAAACAGGTGCAATAGGAACGTGCATGTGCATGCTTGTGCTTATGTGCGATTTTCATTGTTTAGCAATTTTTTTCTATTAAAAACTTATTCTATTCTTCGTATATATTTGGTAGAAACATAATAGAAATAAATTGAACGAGATCAGTCTAAAAATAATATAAATTTTGTGAGCGTTTTCAAACATTGTGGGTAAATCTGAAATACAGAGAATAATTTTGAGAAAACAGACAATATTTATAAATGCATAAATATTGTCTGTTTTCTATATTAAAAAACTTATTGCTCTTTTGCTCAGTGGTGCAATAATCAATCGTGTCTACGCAGTATCAAGCTTAATTTTTACCATTTAAATAGTTTATATATTGCTGCATGTTCTAAAAGTGATTGTTCACAAAATACGGAATACAAACTGGTTTGATTTAAGACAATTTTACGGTTAAGATCTAACGAGTAATTTTTTTGCTATTATCTTTTTGGCAACACTAGTTTTGACAGCTCACGCACGTTTTGTATCTTGTGTCACTGTCAAACATCTTCAGTTTGGTCTATAATTTAATCATGAATCGTCTTACAAATGAACGCTTGCAAATTATTGAATTTTATTACCAAAATGCGTGCTCTGTTAAGAAAGTTCATCGCGCGCTTCTTCCATTTTATGGTCAGTTTAATCGACCTACTGAGGCTTCTATTCGGGCTATTGTAAAAAAATTTCGCACCAAATTTACATTGTTGGAGATTAAACCACCAACACGCTTACGTAGAGTACGAACTGAAGAAAATATCGCAGCCGTATCGGCCAGTGTTGGTGATGACCGTGAATTATCGATTCGGCGCCGTTCGCAGCAATTGGGCCTCTGTTACTCCACTACGTGGAAAATTTTGCGGACGGATTTGGGTGTGAAGCCTTATAAGGTACAGCTGGTGCAAGAATTGAAGCCAAACGACCTACCACAGCGCCAAATTTTTGGTGAATGGGCTCTTGAAAAGTTAGATGAAGATCCACTTTTTTATCGAAGAATTGTGTTCAGCGACGAGGCTCATTTCTGGTTGAATGGATACGTGAACAAGAGCAGCCAGAAGCATTGCAAGAGCTACCAATGCATCCACAAAAAACAACCGTTTGGTGCGGATTATGGGCTGGCGGCATCATTGGGCCGTATTTCTTCAAAGATGATGCGAATCACAACGTTACTGTGAATGGTGAGCGCTACCGTGCGATGATAACAAACTTTTTTTTGCCCAAAATGGAAGAGCTTGACTTGCATGACATGTGGTTTCAACAAGACGGTGCCACATGACACACAGCACGTGAAACAATGGACCAATTGAGAGTTCTTATAAAATCATTCTTAACTTTTCATTTTTATGATCTTTAATATCATTTTATTCATTTCCTTTTTTTTTCTATTGCTATAAGTAAAATTATAGAATTTTTTTTATATATATGTGAAATCATTACTTTTGTATTTTTGCCTAAAGTAACACAAATATATTAATACTTTTGTTTACTTCATAATATTATATATGCATGATGCTGCTTGCCAGTGAAAAGTTTTTATTTTTGCTTTGTTTTTCAAAGTTCGTTTTAGAACTGTTTAAAACAGCTTCGGGCAAAATCTTATATTCCTATGCTCACGAGTACACAAAATTCTGCTGCTACTACGCTCTCTTTTGTACACTAGAAATAACTTCGTTTACATTAAAAAAATCTTCGTCTGATAAGACATACATTCGGTAAAAGCTTTATTTAAATTTCAACAATTTTAATAAAATTACTTGATTAATTTAAAATTTTAAAAATGTGTTTCATTTCTTGCTGTTACCCAGCTAGCATGCGTTGTTTGTTAGACGATTGTGCTCAATATACATTCCCCAAAAGAGTCTTCTATTGATTATCTGGCGAGTAACAATAACAAAAACATCTGTTTTCTTTATTTCTTTTTCAAACATTTTCTGACACGCTCGTCAGACAATCTTGAAATGTTTGTTAGAGGATTGTGTTTAATATACAATCCCCAAAAGAGTCTTCTGTTGATTATCTGACGAGGAACAATAACAAAAACATATATTTTTCTTAATTCTTTCTTAAAAATTTTCTGACACGCTCGTCAGACACTCTTGGAATGTTTGTTAGACGATTAAAACTTTTATTGTGTTTAGTTACTTATATTTTTAATTGATTTTTATATTAAAGATAAGCAGAAACAAACAGCACGCAATACTTTTTTCTTTATTGTTCTACAACCTTTTGAATATAAAAATTGCGAGTGGTGATTATAGTGGTAAGTGAGTGCAAATTATATATAGTATGAAAATATCGAATTAGCTTTATGTTGTTTCCTGTATGAATCTTATTCCTTTAGGAGTTGTAAGATAATATATACACGATTATCAGACGATTCTCTCTATGATTAACATACGAGCCTTTTGCTGAGTTGTGTAAGAGTCTCATAGAAGAATCAGCATTTGTAACAGTTACTCCCGTGCGAGGGATCGTCTGTGATTAAAAAATGAACTCATCAACAATCAAAAGTACCCGTCATGAGATTCCCAGTAGAGTCTTCTACGATTGAAAATGATAGCTTGGTACTGTATGAACAGTGTTGTGTGGCCATCACGGCTTCAAAAGAAAATTTTATTTACGGAGAAAGCCAAGCGATGGCCAAATTATTAGTTGGTTCTTCTCCCAATATCGTACTGTGTACGATATTGGGCATTTTAGGTCTGTTCCTTTTTTTCAACTTTTTGATTGATTCAACAGGATCTTAAGCTGGATGCATCCATTGTTTTGCAACACAATTTTTGTTCCGAACCAATTTTAACTCTTTGAGAGTTTGTTCTGAAACGATTCACCCGCTTCGAACATTTGTTCTGGACAAACAAAGCTATCATATGAAAAAAACTATGTAAACGAGGCGTCTTACTGTTACGAGGTGGCAGCTTTTTCATTTCTGAAATAAAGTACAGGGCAATCGATGCGTTGAAATTCATGACAAAATTTTTTAAAGTTGTTTACTTTTATTTTTTATAATAATCAATTTTCGTATAAAATATTCACGTAAACATTTATTATACTGAAGTTAAGTTGGTTCCAAACAAATATAACTTTCTTTCGCTTTCGCTCTCAAAAAGAGAAACGTCAAACTATATATAAAAAAACATGTTTCAGAACAGAAATTTTGTTCTCAAACCAGTTTTAATTAACATGATAATCGTTCAAATACTCAAAAATTGAGATTTTCAGAGAGCATGGGAGTTTCACCAGGTAGTAGCAGCTCTATAATAAATACAATACCAATATTATTAATTTGTTGAATTTTTGTTGAACTTTATATAGCATTTTCAGTTTAAATTAAAACTTTTTTAAAATAAATGAAACTTTTTTTCAAAATGAACGAAACCTTTTTCAGATTAAACGAAACTCTTTTTAAAATAAACGAACCCTTTTTCAAAATAAATAAAACTCTTTTCAGATTTATTCAAATTCAACTAAACATTTTTCAAATTAATTTAAACCAGTTTTAGAATTTGTAGTTTTATCATATTTTGTTGTATTTCTTTTCTTTTTTTTTTACTTTAATTGCTGCGATTTTCCATTTGTCAACGTAAGCAATATTTGGTACAGTGGTGAGTAATTTCAAATATAGTTACAGGTAAGTAAAAGAGTATAAAGGTGAGTATTGTTGCTCACAAACAATCTTAAAAGAGTTATAAATAGGTTTAAAAATGTTAAAATTCATTTAGAGTTAATTTTAAAAATTCAAATAAAATTCATATTAGTAAATTATAAATAGCAAAAAATAGTTTGGACACATCTTTTTTTCGCTATTTAAATGGTTTGATTTTTAATGATCATAAAACATCTCTATATTCTCTAACAAATTTTATGAGATAACTTTTGCTGGAGACCTCTCTCTCTCTTTTATTTCACTTGTTTACATAATTTGTATGCTTACAGGTTGTTTTTGCAGCATCCTTTCAAAAGCATGGCATAGGAAAACAGAGAAGAAGAATAGAACAATAAAAGCAAACAAACGAATAAACAAGCAGACAAACATCACAGTAAGAATTTTATTTTGTTGTTGATGTTATTGTTCCTGTGTTGCTTTACTCGGAAAGCAAAATAAATAGAAAAATAACTACATACATATGTATGTACGTTTGAAGGTGAAACAACAAAGAGCAGAGAAAACAATTGTTATGCTTGTTTTATGTTTTGTTGCTGTTGTTGTTTTTTTTTTATTCTATGTAATTTAATAATGGATTTGATTAAGGAAATGTGAAATTTATTAAAGTTACAGTAAGACTGAAGCAAATATTTCTCTTACTCTTTCTCTAATTGCGTTTGCTTTCTTTATTTGAGTTTATCTCTTATTTTTTCTGCTTTCTTTATTACATTTAAATGTAAATTTTTGTGGGTAATAAATTATGTTACATCCATTTAAAATTGTAAGCGAAATATTATGTGGGTGAGGGATGGAAAGGTGAAAAGGGAAGTGTGAGATTGTGTGGTGTTCTAGGTACCTAAATAAAACTTTTTATGAGGTTAAAGCAAGACTTAAAAAAGCGTGATGTGTTGATATTGCAGAATTTTCAGGTAATATTCAAATTTCTCAAAAATGCCGTTTAAATAGAAATAGTTACTTTTTCATTTTGTTTTAATAATGTCATTAAATATTTTTTCTTGCAAAATTTCATTAATCAAATTTTTGCTAAAGTTTCTAACATTTTGTTAATCAAGAAATGGTAATAAAAAATTTAAACTGATTTGATTAAATTTTGCTAACAACAAATAATTTGCATTTTTCATATACGAACACATACATACATACGAGTATGTATTTAAGCCTTGGGACTTTCGCAACCTCATAATATGTTTGTTTATCAAAAAATGCAAAACTTTAAGCTCCACGAATATGCAAACCTCTTAGAAAATATTAAATTATAAAAGAAAATTAAAGTGAGCCTGTTTGAAAGTGTGTGAGTTTGCAGAAAAATTCATGGAATTCGTAATAATAAAATATTTTCGCTGCTTTCGAGCAGCGGTATGAACGTGTCTGTTTGCCTGCTTACTAACAAGTGTGTCGGCCATTTTAAGACGTAATTTTTTCACGCTCATTATTATGATTGAAGCCAGCAAGATACTGCTTCTGCATAAAGAGATAGTAGTAAAGAAAATGGAGGAAAACTTTAAATTAATTTCCCTGAAAGTTTTATGGCTCAATGATGGACTATAATGCCAGTACATAAAAATGGTAATGCAGTGGTGTAAAATGAGCACGCAGGAGACAATATGGTAACGCAGGGGAAAATTGAATGTATATATTAAAAGGTATATTTTGATGATTGCGCCAAGAAAGCTTCAGATGTCAGAACAATTCCTCTTAATTGTCTTATTAATTGGCCATCAAGATTGTGTGATTTAGCCCCTTTGGTTAATTTTCTTTGGAGTTTTGTAAAGTCTCTGGTGCATGTCAATAAATCAGAGATAATTGTACAACAAGAAATCAACATTCAAATAATGCGAAAAGTTTATGACCTTAAAAGAAATCGTTTATTATCATTCTACAGCACTTGTATTATGGCTTCACAAATACCAATTGCAAAAAAAAGTATGGACTAATGAAATCGCTGACAAAAAATTCGCATTAAATAGTAGGTTTGGTTTGGCCGCTGGAGACTCCGAAATAGGCTAGGTTCTCTAGCTCACTTGCGTCCTAAAGTCGTTCCCTTTGTGTTTGCCTGAAAGTGAGTGGAGGAGATGGATGACAGGGGAAGGAAAAGAAAGCTGTCATCCGCTTAATGTGGCGTTACATGCTGCTGTCCTAGCCATCTGCTGCTTCTTATCAAAGAGGCTCTCGCTGTCGGATTGACCGAGGCCAGACATGATAGTTTGTTGAAGCTCTGCTCGCCTTAGATATCTTAGACAGGGATGTTCCAATGCAGAGCATGTGTCGCAGGATCGTCTTCTCCTCTTCCACATCATGACAACTTTTGCAGAAGTCGTTATAGGGTAGGCCTAGTCTCCAGGCATGGTTCTCACGTCCAGTGATGACTGCAATGTCCAGTGATGAGTGTTACAAGGACTCTCAGCTGAGATCTGCTCAGTTTTAATTGCTCCCACGTTCTCTTAGAGTTAATATGCGGCCACAGGTTTCTTGATATAAGGCCTGTGGGCTCTGCATGTGGAGTTTTGTTCTTTTCCAACACGCTGATAAGGGTTGTCCGCAAAAGGGATCTATATCCCTGTACTCTAGGGATATCCCTGGCTAAGTCGTCAGCAATGTTGTTACCGTTGTTGGCCCCATGATCACGTGCTAATTTTGGTGTTAGTTTAGAATGTCTCTCCATCTGATTTAACAATGTCCGGCATTCTGGGACTAGACTAAAATTAGTGTGTATTCCAATCAGGGAGTTTGATAGTGGTCTTGCTGTCCATTACTATCATGCACCAAATCGTAACTTTTTGTGGGCACGTTACCTGGTGAACTTGGTGTAGTTTGCGACCGTGCCATATATGACAATTTTATATGTTAGCATTCACCCAAAAATCCGTCTCGTTGGTAAAGTTTATTTTTCGGCTTAAATGGGGATCCTCTTTCAAACGTTGCTAAGTCCAGTAAACGAATACAAGGCGTTTATTACGGTCATCAACTTAAATCGCTTGGGTCACTTAGATCCTTTGCGGATGTAGGTTCGAGTCCCGATACAAAACTCCTCGAGTTGAAACCTGCTAACGGTCGGTCTGTTGTGCACGCCAAGGACTTAACTGTCTTCACGAACCGCAGCGATGTTCTCGGTCAATAGTGTTGCTTCACGCACGGAATTCGGCTTTATATTATTAATCCTACAGATTTAGCCACCAAACGTTAAAGTGTTGACTAAAAAGGGGTAATAGCCTCTGCTTTAAAACGGGAAGAACGATGGCGCCCAGGTGGCAATTTAGAGTAAGATAATAATAAGGAGGCCTTATTAAAATAAAAGGTCCTTTTTATCGCGCCTTATTCCAAAATTGAGTGCGCAAGTAATATACGTTATCATTATAAGGACGTTATCATTATAAGGACATTCTATACAATAAAACTTCTTACTTTTTTTATAGAAAAGATCTTAAGCTGCAAAACTTAAATTTATTTAATGAAAAAGAGAGCCAAGAAAAGAAGAAAGTTCTTCTTAAGACAAACTTAAGAAAGGAAAAACTTCAACTAAAAACCCGATGTACAAAAATCTAATTTAATAAATATATTTTTGTTTTGTTATCATATGAATATTTGTAACTGTAAAAGACCACCCTTAAGCCGTGTGTACTCGTTTTGCGGTTCGAAAGGTAATCTTTTTTTATGACTATTCATGAAATGTAATGCCTACTTTGAGGCGATTTAATATACATTAAACATTTTGTGAACATTCATGCGAAATTTATGTTACTTCTGGTGTTTCCCTTTTCGTAACAACTGACTGTTTGTTATTTTTAAGCTTAAAATATTTATAAATAATCTTAAGGCACTTTGCAACCTTTTTTCTTGATTACCGGCAACAATTCTTTAACAAAAGTAAAAAAACATTTCAGCTTTTGTACAAACAGCATGTGAAACATTCATAATAAAACTGCCTGAATAACAAACGAATGCAAGAGGGGGTAAAAAGTATTTAAAAAAAATGTTTCTTTACAAATGTGCTGCTTTTATGATTCCAAATTAAAGTAAATTAACTAATTTTCCATTTGCATGTGTTTTGTATATTTTTGGTATTTTTATGCAAATTTGTTGTCGTTCCAACTTTAATACAATTGTATTCAGCGCTTTTTGTACTCTTCTAAGCTAATTTTTTTCGCGTTTGTTCTCTAAGTAGCTTTCAAATTTTATGTTAATTTCTTAGTTGCTGTTTTTGGACTTTTTTTCAACATTCCTTTTAATAGAGAATGGTTTTGTAATTGGTATGAATACCTTCCATTTTTATGGTCTTGTATTAAATAAATGAATACTTTTATATGTAAATGTGTGAATTTGCTTTTTGCTTTCTGCCTTTAGTTTTTATTTTCATGTTCTGGTTTATATGTTTTCCAATTATGTATTCATTCATGTACGAGTACATTATGTTCTTGCCTTTTGAACACTCTACCAGCCGAAGGCCAGCAACGATTTGAATTTGTTGTGTCATTTGTAACATTTAGTATTTTCCAAATACTAAATGTTTTATGGGGGAGTTAATAAAAAATTCAGTGTCAATAAATATGTATGTAATGTATTTTTAGTGGAGGAAGTAATGATAAGTATATTTGAGTTTTAAGATGTTTTCTTTTTTAAAGCATTTGTTTATTTATTGAATCTTCAAAGTGAACTAACAATAAGTATTCAAATCTTAATACTAAAGCTACGTACACATGGCTGTCAGATCTTACAATATTATCAGTAAAATTGTCTGAAAATGTATTGCAGTCATGTAAACTGCTTATTTTTAACTTACAACGTTGTCAGAAAAACCATTGTCAATCAATTGTAAGACAACAATGTTGTCAGGCATATGACAATCGTGAGAACACTCTTCGTCGGCATTGCCAGATAATGGGCTGCTATTGTAAGCTCAGTTTTAATTGTCAGATGTATAAAATTAATGCACCTGACAATGGCATCATTGTCAGAAAAAAGTTAGATGGGCAACACTGCCAAACAGATCGTAGTTGATATACATAAGTGGCAATGCCTTGCAACATGTCTGGCAATTTTTTTCTTCTAACTATCTGACAACCGTGTGAACTGACAATTTTTGTTGTCAGATGAATTATTTGTCAGACCATAGTCTGACAATGAAATTGTAAGAATTTCTTACGAACACACAATTTACTTCTGCGGGACAATTTTTCATTGTCACTACATTGTCAGAATGCTGCCAGATCTTACAATGTTGTAACATCTGACAACCGTGTGTACATAGCTAGATGGTTGTTGATATACATAAGTGGCAATGCCTTGCAACATGTCTGGCAATTTTTTTCTTCTAACTATCTGACAACCGTGTGAACTGACAATTTTTGTTGTCAGATGAATTATTTGTCAGACCATAGTCTGACAATGAAATTGTAAGATTTTCTTACGATCATCTGAACACACAATTTACTTCTGCGGGACAATTTTTCATTGTCACTACATGGTCAGCATGTTGCCAGATCTTACAATGTTGTAACATCTGACAACCGTGTAAACATAGCTTAAGCATACAAATTAAAAATATTAAAAAAAAATGTGATTTTGACTTAAGTTCGGCCAGTGCTAGAGGAAAAGTTTTATCTCGCGAGAAGTTTATCATAAAAATCACCTATTTAATGTTCTGAAGGAGGCAAGGGTATCCTTTCTTCTCCGATTATGGCCGCCAAAACTAAGTATTTTGCGCGCAAGAGAATTTGGGTGCAGTTACAGCTTACTGACATATCTTGTTGCGTATTTGGAAGATTCGTTTTTTACCAGCGGAACACACAGATCGTTGTGAATTCGTGAGTTTTTTATATAACCTGGAGTTGCAGTAATCGTTCGAAGAGTTTGGTTTTGAAGCGACATCCCATAATTGAATTCCATAGCACCATATAGGCTTTAGGATTGCGTTGTATAACAAAAGTTTACCATTCAACTTCAAGGTAGAATTTCTGACCATAAGCCAATTTAGTTGCGCTGCCTTCAATTTTAACTAAGTGACACTTGCAACAATGTGTGACTTCCACGTTAGCCTACGGTGGAGGTATATACCAAGGTACTTGACTTCACTGTGGTGCGGAATAGGTGAGTTGTTAATTTTGATGGGCGAACATGCTTGTTTACACGACTCTGGGGCGACTTAAATAGTTTGGAGATGCTATTGCTATCAAGCAACATGAGTGACCTGTGAAAAAAGCATTGGACAAAAAACAAACACACATTATTCACTAAGGAAAATAAAATGTATGCTTTATGGTAAAAAAGTTTCGTTGAAGTTGAATGTTCCAGGGCTGAATATATTCATACAATTATGTTTATTTAAGCAGGCCCAGTTGTACACACTCGTCTGTGTTAGTTTCTTTCCAAACAAACATAAACAAGTGCCTGCATACAAATGTGTTTACATACATATATTATATACATAATTAAATACTAATTTATGATTGCAAACAAAAAAAAAAAAAAAAAAGAATATATATAATTTATACTTGTAGGTTGCAAATAACCTTTAAGTGCTTTTATATTCATATACTCGTATTTGCTTGTTGTTTGATGTTTGAGCCATTTCCAGTTTCATCCAATTAATTACATACTGCTACTCATAAAAGATATTTCCACGAATTTTTTTTTTTTTTTTCGTTTTTATTAATAAAAACAAAATTCGTAACACTTCCTTTTCATTAATATTTTGTACGGCAATTTTATTTTTCATCATTTCGCTTTTTATTATTCTTTTGAATTTCAATTCATAAAATTAAGAGTCATAAATTTGTTTATTGGATATTTTAGTCACGCAGTGCGACTCGCGAAAAATAAGGTAAGTAAGAAAGTAGGGGCATAACTGCAATACGAGTATATTGTAGGATTATAGGAAGTTCGTTTGGAAAGCTGTAATTAGAATAATAATTAACAGCCAGTTCGCCGATGTCGAAAGGATAAGTTCATTCGCATTCAGGGCGTAAGAAAATCGATTTGGGTTTTTTCTAACTTTATTCTATGCGAACGATGTGTCAAAATTCAATTAAAATACATGAGCACATGCGAACGAACAATAGTGACATAGACGAACCCAAATTTATTCGAATGTGAGTGACTAGCTTTCTTTCGCATACATTTTCATTCGATATCGTCGAACAGGCTGTTAGACAATACCAGCAAACATACATATGTATATTTGCTATGAATTTTTAAATTGCTGCGTAATAAAACAGGGCAAATAATACCTGATGAAATACAGGGTGGTCCATAAGTCTCTTAACATTTGAAATGACCTTATTATTTTTTTATTTCGACCCTCTTTTCTTCTTAATATTATGTAACTCTTCGAGCTTAAGGTCTCTTTGGAGTATTTGGTTTTTTTTTATATAATTATCTGGCAATATTTCGCTTTGGAGAGCAAAATATTGCCAGATAATTATATAAAAAAACCAAAAATTCCAAAAAACTATACCGGAAATTTTTCATGACCACTCGGTACAAATGTTTTGCGGTTTCTCGCACATAGTTTCCTTTAGTTCGGTAATGGTCGTAGGGTTGTTACTGAAAACTTTGCTTTTTGGATATCTCGAAAAGAAAAAGTGTATTGGAGACAAATCGGGGCTACGGGGTTGCTAGTTAATGTTACCTCTTATCAATATGAGTTACTGGCCAAACATTTTAAAGTTTCTTTTTATTGTAAAATGCGTTTTAGAAATGATCAAGACATATTTAAAATCGCGGAATGTTTACGAGTAGAGAGTTCAGGTTGTTCTGTTCCAGTTCCCTCGATGTTTTAGGACGCCCGAATTGTTATTTTGATAGTGTAAGATCTAATCAGTTCGTTGGAGAATGCTTCTTATCGTGAATATTCAGTTATGTGATAGAAATCAATTTTAAAAACGTTTGGTTGTAAAAAAGAAGAAACAAATGTGATGCAAATTTTTTAATCGTTTTGTAACTCGTAAATAATCACTTTTGGTCCGCATTTGAGATATATTTTTGGTAATTGTGTCTTCTTTCATTGATTGATTTTCAAAAAATGGTTTACAAAACATTTGCAAAAGCAACCGTTTTCTATCATACCTTATGAAAACGATATTTATGAAAGCGATCGGTTTCCATTCCACACCTGATTAAAATGACAACAAAGTTTGGTTCAAAAATGGTTCAGAGAACATTTTCAAAAGCAACCGTTTTCTATCATACCTTATGAAAACGATATTTTATCGGTTTCCATTTCACACCTGATTAAAATGACAACAAAGTTTGGTTCCAAAATGGTTCACAAAACATTTTCAAAAGCAACCGTTTTCTATCATACCTTATGAAAACGATATTTATGAAAGCGATCGGTTTCCATCCCACACCTGATTAAAATGACAACAAAGTTTGCGTTTAGCTTCGGTTGCAGAATAGTTGTCGTGATAGTATTCGCGTACGCAAAATACGCATTGTGCTCCGCTAAAGGACGCAATGACACTAAATCTCTAAAGGCCGGTTTCAAGTCTCATAGTACTCCCGCTCCAACCCCTCGACCACGCTTATGCTACAGTGTGTTCAAATGTTAACTAACTTATAGTCCACCCTGCACATCAAAATTAATTTCTTAAGAAGTAGAAAAAAAGTAAATGGTTTGACAAAAGAAAAAAAAGAGAAAAAAAAGAGAAAAAGAGAGAACGGGAAGGAAATTGCATATGTAATCAATAAGGGGCAAATATAGGACGTATTAAACTATGTTATGTGTGCATGATTAGATGATCCCGAGTTCGAATCCTAGGGAGGTGATAATTAGTATTGCGACTACTTCTTGGCTGAAGTTGAAGTCAAGCTTATAGATTGATATAAAACGTTGTACAATAATTAAAAACTATTATTAACCATTATTAATACTGGGAACTCCAGTAAAAGTAGTTTGGACTATAATTTTTAATAGTCTTCCATAGTATTATAAAACGTAGTTCCGATTATAATTTTTAATGCTGGTAATGTATCTTTTTAATTTTGTTTTCCATGAATTTTTTTTTCGATGGAAAACAAACTCTACTTCTCTTCTCTATGAAAAGCATTGTTAACTTTTAATTTTTGTGTAAAATTTGCAAAATTATTTAAGTTTCATTTTCATATTAGATGACTTGATCTAATGTTTATACTTCTGCTATTTACGAATATAAGTAGCTGTCAAAGTGGCTTTCTTGTTTTTGAAGCTACAAAATTAGAACACAACAAAAAAGAAAATTAAATCAAATTCACATAAAAAATTTTTATTACAGCTAATTTATTTTGTGCGACATGTTTCAAAAAGCACAAAAAAAAAGAACTCATAACACATTAAAATAACACAAATACAAGAATCCTAAAACATTAAAAGCATGTAGAAGACAAGAAGCAAACATACATAAATAAAGGAATATGGTAATAAAATTTTGTTGCCAGTAATAATTTTAACGCCTGTTTTATGTGTTGCCGGTGTATAAAATAATAAAGTTAAATTTTGCTAAGAAAATCTGTAACAATTATGCTTAATATATATTTTCTACTTCTTTAACAACTAAGTTTGATGTTTCTTTTTTCAAAATAAAATTGAACTAAGTCTATTTTACTGGTCTATATTGCAATATAAACTATATTTTTTAATAAAATTTATGTGATACGGCTACAGGTTTTAATTTTTTTTATCAATATCAAGCAAAAAATACTGCTGCACCCAAAACAGGACTTAAAGCGAGAACTAGAGATTTTCTGTTTAACTAAACTATACAAAGCATTTGAGTCTCATCTGTCTCGTATGGCTCAATTCTAGGACTTATTTTTTTCATTTATGCAAAGTGCTTTGCAGGCTAACTAATATATTTTCAAATTTCGTGAGTTACGTATGTTCGATTTTCGCATTTTTTTTCTGTTATGTTGGTACACATGTCTGCTATATACATATGTCGGCAAAATCAGCCATTTCAGATGGTTAGTTTGTTTTTGACAGATAAAAACGTTAGTCGTAATTTGCCGTGCTCTTCGATTTTTAACTATTCGCAATAATGAATTAAAGAAACTGTATTAAGTTTGGTGTAAAAAATAAAATCGAATGCGCAAGGACATTTGAAATCTTGACTGTGGTGTATGGCGAGTGTACTACGAGCAGAACACAACTTCAATCGTGGCATAGCTGGTTTAAGGAAGGCCGAGAAGATGTCAATGACGATGCTCATCTGGTTGCCCGAGCACGTCAACAACCGATAAAACCCTTGAAGCATTGAAGAAAATGATTTTGAATAATCGTCGAATCACTATCAGAAAGGTTACTGATGATAGTGATCCTGAGATAGAGACCCTTATTGAAGCCAAAAGTTGGAGTGGGTCCAATAAAAGTCCCCTCCGCTCCTTTCTTGGCATAAATGTCAGCCATTTCATTGCTGTGATGCCCTTCATGTCCTGGCACCCAGATCAGGGTAACCTGGTTCTGGCTTGCCAGTTCGTTTAGCCTGTTGTGACATCCCAATACTAACTTGGACGTAAAGACACATCTGCTCAGGGCCTTCAGCACTGATTGGTTATGAGAGAGTATTTTTATCAGCACTCTGCCAAACTAAAAATCAGAAAAAATAATTTTTGCAGAACAATATTTCAAGGAGGCCTATATGTTGATATTTCATAGGAGCTACTCTAGTCATTAGTAAATCTGCAAACTTTCCAAAGATGTTCTAAAACATTCAACTTTATATTCCAATATTCTAAACAAATTATTGAGAATTTGAAAAGGAAAATATTTTCATAATATCCGTTAAAATACAAAAAAAAAACCTTTTCTTTTGCACACATCTCTGATTTTCCTTACACCACCGATGGTTGATATAACTTCTTTTTTATTATTAAAATAATTTTCTTTTTAAATTATTAATAATTTATTTAGAATATTGTGATATTAAGTTGAATGTTTGAAAATATCTTTCCAAGGTTTCCAAGTCTACCGATGATTAGAGCAGCACCTATGAAATGTCGACATGTAGACAACTGGGAAACATATAAAACAAGCTGTTTGTAATTTTTTTATTGATATCACTATTAGAAGCTAATAAAGTAAATAAACTCAGTACTTTTTGATATTAAAAAAAAAAAAATAGTAGCAATGAAAGAAAAGTGGAGCCGTGATCAGAGAAAAAGCTTATGTTTTACTTTTTGCCAGGTATTATTAAAATACTTTTTTTTTAAATTCTCAATAATTTATTTAGCATATTGGAATATAAAGTTGCATATTTGAGAATATCTTTCAAAAATTTCCAAAGTCTACTAATGATTAGGATAGCTCCTATGAAATGTCGACATATAGGCAATTAGGAAGCATAAAAAACAAGCAGTTTGTAATTTTTTGATTGATATCACTATTAGAAGCTAATAAAATAAATAAACTCATTAGTTTGAATGTTTGTTCTCTACTTTTTGATACAAAAAAAAATAAAAATAAAATAAAATAAAATAAACTAAAAAATAAAAGAATAGTAGCAATAAAATTATTTGAAAGGCTTAAAGAAAAGTGGAGACGTGAGCAGAGAAAAAGCTTATGTTTTACTTTTTGACAGGTATTATTAAAATACTTTTTTTTTAAATTCTCAATAATTTATTTAGAATATTGGAATATAAAGTTGAATCTTTGAGAATATCTTTAAAAAATTTCCAAAGTCTACTAATGATTAGGATAGCTCCTATGAAATGTCGACATATAAGCAACTGGGAAACATATAAAGCAAGCTGTTTGTAATTTTTTGATTGATATCACTATTAGAAGCTAATAAAATAAATAAACTCATTAGTTTGAATGTTTGTTCTCTACTTTTTGATATTAAAAAAAAAGAATAGTAGCAATAAAATTATTTGAAAGGCGTAAAGAAAAATGGAGACGTGAGCAGAGAAAAAGCTTATGTTTTAC
Source organism: Thecocarcelia acutangulata (assembly GCA_914767995.1). Taxonomy (NCBI): domain Eukaryota; kingdom Metazoa; phylum Arthropoda; class Insecta; order Diptera; family Tachinidae; genus Thecocarcelia; species Thecocarcelia acutangulata. Next base: position 116,822,861 of record OU612096.1, on the reverse strand, counting down.
GTTTTGCCAGGTATTATTAAAATATTTTTTTTTTAATTCTCAATAATTTATTTACAATATTGGAATATAAAGTTGCATATTTGAGAATATCTTTCAAAAATTTCCAAAGTCTACTGATGATTAGGATAGCTCCTATGAAATGTCGACATATAGGCAACTAGGAAGCATAAAAAACAAGCTGTTTATAATTTCTTTTCCTTTTAATTTCCTTAGTATTTTTATTTTGACAAATATTTATATATTTTTAAATGCAATTTTTACGTTGAATTAAAAAAATTTCTATCTTTGTACTTCTGTTATTGTAAAACTTATATTTTGTCGTATAAGTTACCAGTAATAAAACTGAAATACAATACTAATTAGCACTAGAAAAACTTTAAGCATGTAGCATGAAAGCTATGGCAATAAGTCCTTTGTAGTTTGATAAGTTCATTATATCATTTTAATCTTTAACACTTTAAAAGGTTAAGTAAAAACTATAAAAATTCAGTGCATAAAAAAAGATAAATCAATGACATACTCTTCGTTAAGCAATATTTTAATTAAAAACACTAACACACTCGCACACACACACACACACACAAAACCTAAAAATCCAGGGTACTTTTGTCATTGTGAACATAATAAAAAAATGTTGTCCTAGGACCCAACACAAAACTATGTCGTTGTAACAAAAATCAAACAACCTTGAAATGATTGACGACCTTTTGTGGATTCCAAAATGGTTGTTTGTAACGGTGATTGCGGGCGCCAACTGTTAATTTCAAATTTTTGAATATTACAGCGGGCTGTAAACAATCTCAGAGAGCTGAATTGAAGTGGATTCTATGTTTGGTAGCTGTTTCAATCTAATCGGCCGTTTTGTAGAGTTTTGCTCTTAGTTTTCCCAAACAAGAGTAATTCAAGGCGAAACTGTGCAAAAATTTGTGCGCAAAGACTTAGAAATTATGCGTTTAGTATAAAGTTTTAAAAATCCTGTTTTAAAATGTCATTTAATGAATATTTTCCTGACGCTTTCTTCAGTATGCGTGCCACGGCACAAGAGTCTGGTATGGGACGGGGACTTTTGTCAATACTCTTTAAAGCTGACGCAAAAAGAAAAGTCGTAAGTAAAGAAAGAGAAGCAATCATTAATATTAAAGTGCGTAGCTAAAGGCCTGTCTGACTTCATTCCTTTTGTAATTTGGATTTTTTTTTTTTGTTTACATATGTATAGAGGCAAAAAGGTCTTATTGCCAAGCAATTTAATTTATTTATATTCTTTAATGAAAATAAATTGTGAATTTGAAAATAATGAAGTCGACGGACAGCAGAAAAATTGTTTGGTTTTGTGTAACAAAGCAAATAAAATTTGTTCAGTATATTTCAATACAATTGACACAACTCGTTATTGAAATGTAAAAGTAAGGTAAAACCGCTGGTAACTGGCACCAAACAATACCACAATTTTGCACAAAAGCAAAACCTATAGTAGGCATATGTTACTCACAATATGTATTATATAATAGTTTACACTTCAAACAAATTTAACACAGGCTTACGAATCTCTATTTGGCGGTCAGATGAAAGCCATTGAATCCAAAATGTTATATCATATTTCAAAAAAAATTTTCCGCTAAGAGATTGCCGTATAGCCATCCAAAATTAAGTATTAGTGTGATTGTATTTTGGAAGCTTAAAAATAGATTCTATTTAAGTTAGACGGGGTTAGCAGACACGGTTTTTGGATATATAGTTTCTAAAAATATTTCAACGCAACAATGTTTTTTGAATCAACAAGGTTCTAAAACCTTATCAAGTCAATAGATTCTAGTAGACAACCAAAAATAAGTACACTCATAGAAAACCCGTCATAACTGTGATGTATTTTAACATCAATGCAATGCCAAATGTCATCATTTTTGACCCCATGACACTTTTCATCGCTGTGATGTCAACCATTACATCAGTTGCTCTGATTGTCATTAGCAGTAATTATGACAATTATTTCATCAATGACATGTCAAACTGATATCATGGTGACGCTTTATTGGAATACGTTTGATGTGAGCAAGTGATCAATACAGTGACACTCTAATATCGAAGAAATGACTAAATGAAGGCAATACACTCATAGAAAAAAGCATCTTCATATTGATGACGGCGGGTCATCAGAATTGTGACATCAATAGTATGTAAATAATCATCAGTAAAATGAAAACTGACATCAATCTCAACAACAAAAGTCATCAGACAATTTTGTCATACATTGAGCATCATCAATGCTACAACTGTGGTGACATCAATTCAATGATACATTTTATTAATAGGTATAATACATCTAATTTGTCAAAATTGATTATAAAAAAAGCCTACATGGTGTTCTAATATTTTATATTTATTGTTGAAAAGGAATTAGGTTGTTAAAATTGCTATTTTTAAATTTAAATTAATTTTTAAGAAGTAGAAAAAAAAATGCATCATATTAATGATATTTAGTCATCATATGTGACGTTAGCTACATATAAATATAATGACAGCGTAAAAAGTAAAATAAAAGGAAGAACTACGAAGTAGAGAAAGCGAATATTGCCTCATACACAGCATACACGCACTTAAAATATGATAATACGCCACACAGGCATTGTATTGATGGCAGGAAGTCATCAAAAGTATTATCAGAAGATTTTTAACTCTCATTGATTTCTTTAAGATGGTAGAATATAAAGTTATGTGTTTGAAATATTTTTGAAATCAGAAAATATAACCGGAGGTTAATGTTGATGATGTCGTCATGAAATTGACTTCCAAATCAATCCAATTTATAGTTGGTCTGATGTTAGTGCGCCACTCTACTGATGATGTTTTGTCATTACATTGACATCATTTAGTAATTTCCTGGGTATTGGAGTTTCCTTGCATTGATTACATACTCTCATCAAACGTATTCCAATAAAGAATCCCCATGATGTCAGTGTGACATTTCATTGATGAAATATTTGTTATAATTGCGGCTGTTGATAATTAGAGCAGCTGATGTAATGCTTGACATCACAGCGATGACAAGTGTTATGGGGTCTAAAATGATGACATTTGGCATTGCATTGATGTTAAAATACATCACAGTTATGACGGGTTTTCTATGAGTGTATAATGAAATATATTATCAATAGAATATTACACTAACATCAGACAAAAAAATTGTTTTTCTTTGTGTATGAATTAATAATTTTTCATGGTGTATAGATTTTATTTATACAGGAATTTTTTGACAATAATATTTCAAATTGAAAAATTTTTTAATAACATATTAATTTTCGATGATAACAAATTGTTATCGAAATATTGAAAATAAATACTGTTGAATTTTTTATAAAAAAACGATCTTTAGCTGCAAAAATAAGAAATATTTAAATTTTTGTTTGTACATTTGTACAACAGGTTATAGTTCAAGTTTTTTCCTTTCTTAAGGAAATTGATTTACCACATTTTTCATTTTGTAATCATTTTTAAAACCCTTTCTATCACATTATCTTTAGGTTTCAGCAAATGTTTCAATTACTGACATTAGGTTAGGTTAGGTTTAACAGGCTGCCAGCCACTATAAAGCCAGCCCACTTGGGTCCAGTCAGGTCCCGTTGTGTTGCCTGGATATGATATGTATCTCAGTAGATCTACATATCACTGGCTTAGAACCAACCCGAGGATCGGATAAAGGAGTCCAATCCACTTACATCGCATTCCGATACCTCCGTCAAATCATGCAGCATCGGTCTGCCTGACATTCTTTTATTAAATTTTCATTATAAATATTGTACATGCTGCTATATTTGCCAAGAACAACTACTTACATACGTACATATGCAACAGATATTAGGCAAGTCATTACTTAACTACTTCCTAGTAATGCAGGCAGTAAATACTATGTTATTGAAAAGTATGTTCTTAAGTAAGTGCAATATGTTACCAAGTTTTTGCTGGGTATTAGTTAATTTACTCAAAATAAAGGTTTATTAACACATACAATATTCTATGTATTTGTATATGAAACCGAAAGTAAATACACACACGCCAAGCCTATAACAAAATGTAATTACACATTTTCGATTAAATACATCTGTTTTATCTCATTATTTTAGTTATAATTAGCAAGTTTGGCAATTTTTACTTTAGCAAAAATTCGTGAAATTTGCATGAAAAGCTGGTTGTTATAAATTTTCATACTAAAACAAGTCTTGGCAAAATATTTTCATATAAATTTTTTTCCACTTTTAGTTGTTTTCTTGGCTGTTTAATGCCACTGAAGCGTAATTCAAGGCTCCAGGGTACTACTAGACTTATCAGTGTATGTAAATTTGTTGTTCTTCTGTATGAATGAGTATAAATTACACACTTTTCTAGAATATATAGTTTGTTTTTCTAAAACTGTTTTCGTTGTTTTGGTTTTTGCAAAAGTTGGCAAAAAAAAAAAAATAAATAGAAAAAACAAAAACAAAACATGCAAAAATAAATGTAAAAGTTTGTTGCTCCATTAGAGTACTTGTGTGAGTGTGTGTTGGCTGGTGTATGGAGACGAAAAGAACTTCTCACCACAGAGAATTTAAACATCAGTTCGACTGAAAGTTACACATTTGTGCAATTATATTTCCACGTATGAATAAATTTTGGGTCCTGAGTTCAATTTGGCTTGATATTATTACTTTTTCTACTTTTTCTTCTTATTTTTAAAGTTATTTTTTTTTTACATTTTTATTCATCTACTGCCACCGCATCTTTATAGGTTTGTTCTTATATATAAATTTCTAAAATTTTCCTACATGTTGTAGCTTAGACACCGTTTGCCATTAGCTTGCGTGTTTGGAAAATTACAAACAAATGGTGGTTTAGTAATTTTATGGAAAAAATTTGCTACTGCATATAAAGTGTAAGTTTTTATTTTGCCAAAAGAGTGGATTCTTTAAAAAGGAAAAAATAAACATCCGGTTGTAACCATTCTTATTTAAGGGAACTAATTGTTTATGCATTTGAATTGGTTTAGCTGCATTTAAAGGACTTCATTAAATAATACATACAAGGTGGCGCTAAAGTAATCCTCCTTTGGCCCCTAATGTCAGTTTTGTTTTGACATTTGTGTAGTAAACACATGCGAAATACACGTTAATAAACAATGTTACGCTACACTGCTCCAGAACACGGAATATTGGTGACTATTTATTTGACCCCAAGAGGAAGATGATTTGTCATCAAAAATAATCATAAGTGATGAACCCCATTTTTATCTTAGCGGGTACGTATATAAACAAAATTTACGCTTTAGGGGGCACTGAAAATCCGCGTGTAACCCACGAAGAGCCATTACACCCGCTTAAAGTCACTGTATGGTGTGCTGTTTTCGCTGGAGGAATCATCGGACCTTCTTTCTTCGAAGACGTCTCGCGGGCCAAACGGTTACTGTGAATGATGAACGCTACAGAGCAATGGTCAATGAGTTCTTTTTGCCGCAATTTAATGAATTGGGATTGGAAAACATGTAGTTCCAACAGGACGGTGCTACGGCTCACACTGCACGTGCCACAACCGGTATGCTGAAGGATGCATTTCCCGGGCGTATAATCTCCCGTTTTGGGGACTTGACCTGGCCAGCTAGATCGCCTGATTTGACCGCTGCAGACTTCTTTTTGTGGGCCTTTTTGAAGTTGCGGGTTTACGTCAACAAGCCTCAGATTCTTGCAACTCTTAAAGACAATATCCGTCAAGAATGTGAGCACCTATCGCCGGAAGTTTTGGCTAATGTGATGGAAAATGCTATAAAAAGGGCTCATATGACAATCAACTGTGGCGGCGGCCATTTACATGACATAATATTCTCGACTTGATGAAAAAAAAAACAATTTAAAGACCACATAAAAATAATCCACAAGAAGCATCAAAGTTTTTATATTTTTTTTTTAATTACAGCCAAAAAACATCGGAAGGTTATTTTTGTGCTACCCGTTAATTGTAAGTCAAGCTATGACAATATTATATAGCTTATAATTTTCTCTTGCTAACTTTAACAACTAAGAAACGTGATCCATTCAATCAACCGAAAGCAGTAAGATCGAGTAATTAGTACAACGATATTAATTTGTGATTGCACAACAACTTTTTGTTTTATTTAAAATACAGGGTGGCCCAGAAAGACCGAAGTGGTGTGAATTGCTTATAACTTTTTTATTATAATTTTTTTTTTCTTTTCTTTTCAGTATTTTGTAAAGAAGACTTGGATAATTTATAATGGAGCAATACACAATTGAACAACGTGCCCAAATTGTTGAAATTTACTTTTGAAATTTTATTCATAACTTAATAATGAGTGACGAAGCCCATTTTCAATTAAATGGGTTCGTTAACAAGCAAAACTGTAGGATATGGGCTACGGAAAACCCGAGAGTACTTCATCAACGACAATTGCACCCAGTTAAGTGTACCGTTTGGTGCGGTGTTTCTTCAGAAAGGATCATTGGCCCATTTTTTTTTGAAAATGAACAAGGTGTCGCCATTTCCGTCAATGGTGATCGATATCGGGCCATGTTGCAAAATTTTGTAAGGCCAGCCGTGGAAAACCATCCGCAAATATGGTTCCAACAGGATGGAGCCACAGCGCACACTGCGAGGGCCACAATGACTCTTTTACGCGACATCTTTGGTGAAAGAATAATTTCTCGTAACAGCAATTTTAATTGGCCTCCGCGTTCCCCGGATTTAACCGCTCCAGACTGTTTTCTTTGGGGCTATTTAAAAGGAAAAGTTTATGTTAATAAGCCTAGGACTATTGAGGAGTTAAAAACCAATATTCGAGAAGAAATTAACAACATACCACCGGAAGTTTTGCGAAAGGTCATGGAAAATGTGTTGGAAAGAGCACATTTGTGCGAAGCAGAATATGGCCACCACTTGCGGGATATCATTTTTAATAACTAATCCAAAAATATTCCCCATAAATTTAATGTATTTAAAAAAAAAAAAATTAAAAAAATATCTCTTAAATAAAAAGTTATAAGCAATTCACACCACTTCGGTCTTTCTGGGCCACCCTGTACTACACACCCTTTACAGTGCGCCCACACAGGCAATCTGTTGTGTCTTAATACTAGCAATAACGCCGGCAGAATTACAAAATCACATGTAAATATCATAAAAACATGTAAATATCTTAAAACATAATTTAAGATAATTTATGATATTTAACATAATTTAAGATATTTAAGAAGGTTGCGCGTGTTTTAATTAATTGTAATTTTTATATTTCTTATTTTATTCTGCTTTAAATGCATTAACTTCCAAACACTTCATTTCTTTTTCTTGTGAACTCAAAAATGTAATTAAATAAATTTTTTATGATGATAAAATCACTTTTAACAATAATTTGTACATTTGTGCATATTTGTACGTATGTTTGTAAACATCAGTTCGTGCGGTCCACACTTAAATATCTCTTGCCGGCAATCGATTTTGGCAGTTGCCACGGCAATAATTGCCAATCAGATTGCCCGTGTGGACGTGTAGTTACTGCATGTCTATATCGGACATGACAGGCTGTTAATATGTCCTGTAAAATATATAAATTTTTACATGGTGGAGTACACGTATTTCCTCATTTTTCATAATTTTAAATCCGTTTTTAAAAATACATCATCTTTTTTTATGGCCCTTTTCATAGTTTATGGAAAAAACTATTATTATTTTGCAAAATTAAAATATACTAAAAATCAGCTAATAATAATTATTAATTTGATTTAAAACTTATGTTCGGAAACTCTATTATATTATTTCTCATTTTCTTGCGGTAAGTACTCAAAGTTCACTTATAAGCATATTATATTGTACGAGGGCGGATTGATATTGAAGCTACCGAAGTAGGAAAAAGCATATTTTTTTCAAAAACTACATATTTCTCAACATAGGGCCTCATGCTTAAAACGTGAGCATGAGCTCTGACTCGTTTGTTTGAGTAAAAGGTGCTTGTCGTATGCATAATACAATTTTGATGAGTGTACTTTTACTTACTGCTTACGTTTGAACTTGTCTTGCTCAGCTTGAACTAAGTTAGATGAGCATGTGCTCATTTTCATATGCATAAAAACAAGCTTTGGCTTTCTTTTGTGAACTCTTGATCAAATTTTGCTGAGCATGACTCGCGTCCACTAAAATGGAGTTATTGCTGAATTTTTTGTACCGCAAAGAAATAAAAAATGTTAACAACAGCGCAAAAAAAAAATTTTGCAACTGAGGATAAAAAATTGTACAGGTTTGTATTCTTAATTATTATTATTTTTTTTTATTTAATTAATAATAAAATGATAAATAGATAGGTTTGATTATAGTAGCATTTATTGGTTGGCTAATTACTTTTTTGAGGAGTCAGAAGAAACACGTGGTGGTGCCTTCAGTAACTATGATAAAATTAAACTGTATTTAAGATTTTGTGCCGATCGTGGACTCCAAAATAGTATAGCCACAGATATTGGAGTCTATCAATCAACTGTGTCGCGAACTATTGCGGAAGTTGCGAAACTTATATCTGCCAAAGCAAGCGAGTGGATAAAATTCCCGAAAGATGCTGATGAAATAAAAGATGCTCAAATGAAATGGCAAGGAAATTATTGCTTTTCATTTGCAATTGGAGTGATTGATTGTACGCATATAAAAATTAAAAAATGTATCAAACGTACAGTTGTTATCATTAGTTCCAAGAGAGAGATAAACTGTAAAAAAATAAACGAAGAGCGAAATTAACAACAAAATTTAAGTTCGATAACGTTACACTTACCTGGAAGTTTGTTTGTTGAGGGATTTGAATTAGCACAAAGCAATTGTGACAAATCAGTTTCCCAGTTTTTTATATTTATTTTTTTTATTAGCTGTTTTATTTATTTTTTCAACGACATTTCATATTAGCTATTTTTTTTTTTATTATATTTTCTCCCGTTAATTTAATTCCAAATTTCTGCTTAATTTCTTTTACACATTCTTCTATAGTTTGTTTTTTATTTTATTTTTGATACTTGGTAATTGACTCTTTTCTAATTAATATATATGTTGTTTTATTTTTCCACTAAAAATTTTGAAATATCGTCATTTTCTACTTTATTATTATTATTTAGTTCTATTTCTACTTCACTTTCACTTGACGACATGTTTACACTTCAATAACAATTGCACGTTTGAACTCCCTTTGCTCAAGCAATTGCAATTGGTTTAAACTCTTTTTTATGCACACGAAATTGAGCAAAAGCTTCAACTCAGCGCTTTAACTCGTTTTTATGCATGAGACCCATAATAGTCTCCTTTTAGCTCAATACACTTAAAAAGACGATATTCCAACTTTTTTATACCATTTAAAAAAATTAAGTCCACAAGTTAGGTGCTGAACAATTTCCAGAAATTGTTTTATTTACTTTTACTTTCATTTAATAAATTCCCTGTTCTCTTAAACACCTTACAAACTATTTAACTGCTGTCTAACTTTTTTCTTTATTTGTTAATTAAACAAAATCCATTTATTTGACAAATTTATGTCAATTTTTCCAATACATATGTGTTTAAAGTTTGCTAACAAAAATTTTAATGAGAAAATAAAGCCAATGGCATTCCAACAAATGATCTAAAACATTTTGCAACATATAAAAATTCTTGAAATTTTAAAAGCACTTGTATACCGCTTGAAAGTGAATTCAACTTTTCCAATTTTCAATTTATTTAAACATTTTTTGGAAAATCGTTTACAAAAGTTAATTGGCTTCTAAATTGTAATAGCAAAACTGTTGACAGCTTACAGCTTTTGGATATATGTATATATTTTTTTTTTATTGAAAAATTAATTAAAAATTTCATTTACGATACTCTATTAGAATTTTTAGGATAATTTACTTAAAGATGTTTGTGAAGGCAAAAAGGTTGTTATTAAGTAAAGTATTTGTGTGCGTGTGTGTGTGTGTGTGTGTGTGTGTGTGTGTGTGTGTGTGTGTGTCTGTGTGTGTGTGTGTGGGTGTGTGTGTGTGTGTGTGTGTGTGTGTGTGTGTGTGTGTGTGTGTGTGTGTGTGTGTGTGTGTGTGTGTGTGTGTATGTGTATATTGTATTTGAGATGTTTTTGTTTTTGTCTTATTGACAAACAACTCTTTGCTAAGATGTCCCAGCTTTTTGCTTCATTTTGCGTCATTCGAGTCAAAGTGTTAATAAGAAAGGAAATCGCCTAGTCAGTGTTGACAGAATAGTTTTAAAGGCTTAATTAAGCTTTATGAAACAATGGAAAATTTTTATAGTTAAAATAAGCACCAACGAATGACAGCAGGAGTCTTACATAACAATGTGTCGCACTGGGGAAATTATTGGCGGGTTATAGATGGAGAAAATAGTGTTTGTTTCATTAAATTTGCACGCAACATACTTAATTTTGGCGGTCATACTCGTTCCAGAAGAAGGGATACCCTTGCCTTCATCACAGTGTTAAATAGGTGAAATTACCGATATAGTTCTCGCAAAATAAAACTTTTCGTCTAGCATTGGCTGAACTTAAGTAAAAACCACAGCTGTTTTAGTAAATTCTTTGGCATATAACTATAGTCAAACACTAAAGTCGGCTTTTTTTTTTAAACAACTTAAATTTTAGCATCTGCTGCTAATTTTTTTCAATTATAGTCAAAATTAAAGTTGGTTTTAAGTTGAACTGTTTCTAAATGGGTGACAAGTCAAATTCATTAAATATTTGCATATAATCTAGTATAAAATATAAACGAGTGGCAAAGTGAAAAAATTTAAAACAAATGGTCAAAAAATTAGAACAAAAATTAAAAAGTTAGAAGTTTTTAAAAACTATAATAAATTAGTTACAATGGAAAAATTGTTCTGTGCGTTATATATTATTTTGATTCTATAAATTTGCGCAAGGTCAACATAAAAGGGAACGGGAGGTTAACTAGACCACCTTTTAAAGTCTGTATCGCGAAAAACCGAAAGCCATCAAACCTTTGCTAATATATTTTAGGTCTTTCCACACGAAAATCATTAATTATGCTAAACTCGACGTAATGTCGATGTCTTCAATGTAAACATTTTATACCAATAAAAAATTATAAATAGCTTGTTTTCCATGTTTCCCAGCTATCTATATGTCGACATTTCATAGGAACTACCCTAATCATCAGTAGACATTGGAAATTTTTGAAAGATATTCTCAAACATTTAACTTTATATCCCAACAGTCTAAATAAATTGCTGAGAATTTAAAAAGAAAAGTGCTCTAATAATATCCGTCAAAACACAAAAAACAAGCTTTTCTATTTATAAACGTCTCTAACATTTCTCTACACCTTTCAAACTAATGACCAACCGTCGGTTGCTACGATTTGCTTTTTGAAAGTATCGAAAAGCAAAGAACAAAACTTCAAACAATTAAGTTTTTTATTCGCTATTTTTAGCTTCTACCATTTTTAAATTCTCAGCAATTTATTTAGATTGTTGGGATATAAAGTTAAATGTTTGAGAATATCTTTCAAAAATTTCCAAAGTCTACTGATGATTAGGGTACTTCCTATGAAATGTCGACATATAGATAGCTAGGAAATATGGAAAACAAGCTATTTAAAATTTTTTATTGGTATAAATGGTAGAAGCTTAAAATAGCGAATAAAAAACTTAATTGTTTGTAAACATTTTATATAAATATTAAAAAAAAATTTATTTTTATACCAATTTTTACTTAATTTTCACAAATTTGACGGCGAACAGCTTATTTATTTAGAGTTATATTAATTTACTTAAAAACAAATTTTTCTCTGTTTAACTTTAGAACCAGCATTTGAAAGTAAAGTGGGCTTTTTTGTGTTTATAGTAGACGAAAAGTATACTTTTTGTTAAACATTACTTTATATTTTTTAAAGTATACTTTTTTCAGCCCTTAGTGTTAAGTATCAGAATTTGAATACTTGTTAGTAGTTTTTATTTAATGTGAAGTTTCAATAAATAAAAAAATGCTTAAAGAAGAAAATAGATTTGCACTTTCCTTTATTAAACATTACTGCACTGAAAGAATTATGCGTCATATATTTAATGAAACTGTTTCATGAAATATTTTTCATTAATCCAATGAAAACTTTTCACAATATGCAAGAAACTTCATATATATTATGAAATAGTTCCATCAGAATGGTTTCATTAAGTTTCATAGTTTCATTAAAAAAAATCATTGGATTTATGACTACAACAAAATTTAACTTTGTTTTAAATTCTTTGAATTTTGGTAAGATATATTAATGGACATTTATTAATCTCAAGCTGCAGTTTAAAAAATGTCAAGTTTTTTTTATTTAAATGTAAGTTTTATGAGTTTCATAATTCCAATGAAATAGAATTCATTAGATCAATGACAAATAAATTTCTGGCTACCGAAAGTATGTAAATATTTGTATTTACTCAAATCAGCATAATAATGGTTTAAAAAATTTTAAATACTAGAGTATTGAAGTCATTTGAATTAATAAAATCTGTTTTATTTGGTGAATACTTGTTCAACATTTTCTTTTATCATAATTCGGTACAATTTCACAAAAGCAAGGAATAGTATTGTTTGTGTAATGAAATAAAGCATCAATGAATAAATGAAATAATTCCATTGATTTTATTACGTACATTTGTGAACATATTTTATTAATGTGTGTTATGATATTATTTCATTAAAAAAATGTAACTATTTCATTGATTTAATGTACATTTTTCAGGTGCTCAATGAATAATAAAATTAGATAAATGAAATAACTTCATTGGCCTTATGAAAGAGTTTCATATTTTTAATGAATATATTGCATTAGTACAAATAAGTTATTTCATTAAATAAATGTTACTTTTTCACTAATCATATGATTTGTCTTTCATACTTTTAATGAAAATAAGTCATGTTTCTTATTAACATGTTTCTTTACTTTTGTGAAGGTTTTCATTAAAGTGATCTAATGAAATTTGTTTCATTATTTCTATGAAAAGTTACAATGGTTGAAAAATAATGAAAAAATTCATAAAAGTAATGTCAAAATTCAGAGAATTTCTGAACAAAATTTTTTCAGTGTGGTTGTATCTTTAGTAAGTTACAATTTTTCTGTTCAAGTTACAATTTTTCTATTCAAAATCTTTTAGGTCCACTGTGCATTTGGTTACATATTTACTCGCAAGCATTAGTTACTATTCCAAAAAGTTTAGAACACATTCGAACGTAGGGTACAAAATCCATAATTTTATCAAAATAAATTTCGTTGTATATAGTAATGTAACAACAGAACATTGTAACATAACTGATATTGCGTATACGCTACAGTATATCACTAGAGCTTGATACTCTTCAATTGCCGATAATATAGGCTTTTTACACCGATCAACATCTTCATGAAAGATGTTGAAAAAGTGAAACACAGTTGTTGAAACACCTCTTTTTTCTTTCTCAACTTCTTTTTATTCAACTGCAAGTTATACTCTACTCAGTAAAAAACATTTACAGCTTCTTTTTAAAAATTATAATGGTAAACTTCAATGTCACAACAAGGTCAATTCCATGAAGTGTTTTCAATAAAAGTAGGGAAATAAATGTAGGGTTTGCAATATGTATCTGTTTATAGTAATTAAAACTAGCAATGTTTACACAGTTTACATTGTTCACATCTAACATTTACTATCAATTAAAAATATTATTTTTTTAATTTTCAAACATATGGCATATAAACAAAATATAACAAAAACAGCAACATTATAACAGAAAAAATTAAGAAGGAAAACACAATTGGCACATGATAAATAAATTATGATTTTTTAAAAAATTTATTTTTTCAAATAAATGACGTTTTTTCAGTGATGCCACAAGAATAATCGACATTATTGACACTTTTCTAGTGATGACACTGAAATAATCGAAAGACGTTGAATGGAATAAAATGAGATAGGAACATTTTATAAAGATGTTGAAAAATGTTGACAATATATTTCTTATGGGAAGATGTTATCATCTTCAAAACGGATGGTAGATGTTAGATGTTGTTCAGTGGAAAAAGCCTATTAAGTTACTGTGTTTTCCTATGCGTGGTGTGGAAGTTAGAAACTCAAAAAAAAAAAACAACTTCTCTTATCAAAGTTTAAAAGTACTCGCATTTATTTATTTTAATAAATAATTATTAAAACATAAAATTTGGTAAACTGAAATAAATATTAACAAGTAGCTTTGAATAAAATTTAACAAGTGAAAATTATTAATGAACTAATGACAATTAGAACAACTGATGTAACGGTGGACATTGCTGCGCTGACAAAAGTCATGAGGTCAAAAATGAAGACCACTTGTTGTTGTACTGAGGTTAAAGTACACCACAGTTGTGACAAGTTTTCTATGCTATGAGTGTAGTTTGGTATAGTTTATCGGCTGTCAGCGTTATCACCGTTTATATATCTTTAAACGCGTAGTCAGTTGAATTTAGATTGGTTTCGCTGCACATCTGCCTCATGTGGTTGCAACAGCATAGTCTTTTATAGTACACACATATATGTAGCTCAGACCACATTGACGATAATGCATGAACTGGTAATTATCTCAACCAGTAGCCCTGATATTGTGGGTGCGATTCTTGGCAACAACCTTGAGTGTTTCCATAGGCAAACAAAATTATTTGCAGTTTTATGTTTGTTAAACAAATTACGCATCACAAGCTAATTGAGGACATGGTTACCTAATGTGGATTAAATGGTTAAAATATAATTGCATTATATTATAGACTTTATGTTTTTCGCAACTGCAATAATTATTTTCTACTACAGAATATTTATGTGATTAATTGACATGATATTTATGTTCTTATTTTTGAGAAAAAAATATGTTATTGTTTCATATGCTGCGTTTGCTTTAAAAAAAATATGGTATTTTAGCCAATAGAAATTTGTGTTTTGTGGTATAAATCCATTATCCTTTTTATGTTCAGGGCTTCTGTGATCTTTTCCAATATAACATTATTATATTGTTCAAATAAATTTTATGCAATTTCTTTTCCGTACAAAAATTTATATCCAAAAAGTAATTAAGACATTTTGGTTTTCTTTTGTGTGTGTGTGTTTTTTTCTACAACTAAAATCATATTTTGCTTCTGGTCGGTTGTCAAAAGGTAAGATCTTGTGCATGACTGACTTGTCTTAACAGGAGTTTTGGGGAGATTTGTATGCAACTTAAAGCACTCAAGGACACCAGTATGCTGGAGAGTTCCCACAAATCTGCTGGATATTTCTTTTCACACTGTCCAGTGTTGTGTTCATGTTACAGTTTTCTTTTTTCTAAGTTCATAGTCATTTCAAAAGTGTATCTGTGTTTCAAATTTTGTTTCTTATATACAATATATGTATGTATACAGGCCAAATGCTGTATATTAGTTTGGCTTGCTTGAAATAAGAAAAATTGTTTTCTTGCTTTTCTTGCTAACTTTATTGTTTTTAAAGTTCTTTCAAACAACAAATTGTTTGTGGTCAGATTGTTAAAAGTTTTAACTTTAAAGCTGATATGGAAGAAGAAATTGAGAAAAAGAAAATCTCAAATTTTATCACAACATCTGTAAATGGGTTTTCTCTAAATTGCGTATGTACTTAATTTATCTTTAAAAACAAAAGGGCTGTTCAAAAATATTTTAAAGTAAATTGTTAAGCCATAAATAAGTCTTGAGGGTCAACAATTAGAAATAGGTTTAATTATATTTCTAAACTAACTATTCGTACATTATCGCAATTTATTCTCTTATGGGCAACAGAAGTATTGTTTTAAACTTTTAATATTATTGTCGAATTTGCTATGTAATTATTATGAGATAAAGATATATATATAATGGGCTTAAAGTCAGTTTACCAATATCGAATTTGAGGTTGTCTATCTCACTATTATACGTTTGCACTTATATATTCTAATCGAATTTTGACAGATCGTTCGCATAGATTAAAGTTACTTGAACCCACATAGGTCGCCAAGAGGACTTGTGCTTGAAATTTTTACAGATGGATCCAAGTCGGACATGGGAGTTGGTGGAGGCATCTTTATACCCCAGTACCAGAGGAGGATCAGTTTTAATCTATATGATGAGTGTAGCGTAATGCAGGCTGAAATTACAGCCATTTTGAGAGCATCTAACTGGTTGAGGTACTATAGGGTATACGGGGTGAATATCCGAATCTGTACTGATAGTAAGGCTGCGTTAAATGCGCTTGTGGGTGTCTATACGACGTCCAGGTTGGTTCAGGAATGCCGGATATCTCTTAATGAGATAGCGAGACATTCAAGCCTGGAGCTTTTCTATGTATCGGAGCACAGTGGAGTGCTCAGAAATATTGTGGCGGATGAGCTGTTGAAAGCCGGGGCTCGTCTACAGCGAGGGGATATTGATACGATGGTAGGAGTCCAAGTGTAGCGTCAACTTGTAGGGACTGCACAGGACAGATGGTCTGGTGAGGTCACCTGCCGAGTAGCAAGGCTGACATGGCCTGCGTATGATCGTAGAAGAACTGCGGTCCTAAAGGGTTTTCCCCGTCAAAGGTTGCGTACCTTGGTGGCAGTTCCGACAGGACATTGTATCATAGGGACGCATGCCAGGAGGTTAAATTTTCCATTTAATGATTTCTGCAACACAACGGGACCAAAAGGACCCAAGTGGGCTGGTTTCATGAAACTGGCGGCCTGTACAACTTAACCTAACCTAACCTACTTGAACCCAAACCAATTTTCTTTCGCCCAGAATACAAAGAAACTTGTATAAGTATTTCGGTATTGGTGATTGACTGTAAGACTAAATAGCCGAGAAGACATTCAAAGTAATCATGGTTTAGCCAAACAATAATATCGCAAGCAACACATACTTTACCCAATCATAAACTATCATCTTATAAGCAAAAACAACCATGAGTGCCTAGATGGGCCAGGTTTTAGGATGCTTGACATAATTAGGTTCTAGGTTTGACTCCTGTCAAACTGATCTCTGGGTGTTCCTGCAAGCCAGCAAAAAACTTCACAGTATTTGCAAAAAAATAAAAAAAAAAATTATAAAATTAAAAAAATAAAATAAATTTCATTTTATTGAAACAGAAACAAATATGTTTATCATAGACATTCACCAACTTACCTTTAATATTCGAATATATTAACAAAAACTAATAATGAACTCGTTGAAAGTAATCATTTTATGGAAACGCTCAACCATATCACTTACAATCAATACTTAATCAATCCTAGACTTTAATTTTATTGAAACAGAAACAAGTGTTTATCATACACATTCACCAACTTACCTTTAATATTGGAATATATTAACAAAAACTAATAATGAACTCGTTGAATGTAATCATTTTATAGAAACGCTCAACCATATCACTTACAATCAATACTTAATCAATCCTAGACTTTAATTTCATTGATATAAAAATATAAAAAATATATATTTGCCATATATAAATGTCGAATATTCGAATATATTTATAAAAAGTAACCATAAAATCGTTATAAGTAACCATGTTATAGTCATACCTAAACACATCACTAACCCTCCACACTGTAATCAATTATATACTTTCACATTATTAACACAAATGTATATATTTTCTAGTGGTAATCGCTGTTATACCCTGAGTATTCGAATGTGTTAACATGAACCAATTCAAAGTAACCATTTTATAGTCATACCTCTCCATATCACTAGCAATCAATACTATATCTCATTATAAACTCTCATTTTATTAACACAAAAAAAAATATATAACTATCATTGGCAACCGTAGATATTATATAGATATAGTTACAATGAAGTCGTTGGAAATAACCATATTATATTTACACCCAACCATATCACTACTATACCAATTCATATAATTTCATTCCGTTTCATTTGTAATAAACATATTTAGTATTGACAACCTCTGCTATGTTATTAAATATTCATATGTATTAACAAAAAGTAGTAATGAACAAATTAAAAGTAACCATTTTATTGTCATAACCAAACATATACAATACATGCTATACCCATCATATGTATTTGTATTATTAGCACAAAAAATACATCTGCCATTCGAAGCCTTTATTATTTATGTTATGGATTAACAATAATATTGTCACAGCCGACCAAGGTAACAATACTGCTATTGCGGTCGGCTATATTAATGTCACCGTTAAACATAAATTTTTTTTGAAGCTTTTTGTTGTTGTTTATTTAAAACCTTTAAGTTACAAAAAAATAAAGTACAATTGCAATACATATTTTGTTCAAAATAAAATACATAAATCTGCATCACCCCTAATCTTTGAGCAAGTGTTACTTTTTCCATTAGAGAAAAGTAATAAATTGTTGGCATAACCCTGTAATTTATTGCCGGTAGTTTTACGTTATTTAATATAAGATATTTTTATACTATATATTTTATTGCCATTAAATTGTTAAAATGAAGTTTAACTAAAAGTTATGCGGTTATCGCAAGCTTAGTTCTGGCCGGTTTATTAAATTTGTTCTAAAACAAGTATCAGAAGCGTTTGAGCGGCAAAGTGAAAACAATTTGCAAAAGTTAACAAAAGGTCAGTATAATTTTATGCTTTAGTTGTAAACTATGCTTCTATATTTCATTAAATATTAAATAAAATAAAGGCATTTTGAAATGAAATAGAAATAGAAAATTTTTACAAGTTCATATTAGAAGTGAAATAAAGAAACACGTAACATATTCATGAAGTTTAGCGGACAAATATAATACAAATACATAAACGAAGCTGATTGGTTATATATTGATGCTTTCGTTATATGGAAAACTTCCTAAAAAGGTTTTTTTCTACTGCTTATACTAAAGTTTCGCATAAGATAAGACTACAATAAAATTGCTGCTAGATTCGTTCCTTGAAATATTTTTTCACTAATCAACAGCTAAAGTGAAGTGTTGAAAGAACATTTTCAACTAGCTTGTCCTTGGGAGTAGATGTTGAGATTGAATTAAGAAATGTTTAACACTGAAAAATTTATACTAGTGGAGAGTATTAAAGCCATGTTTATATATGGTACAAGTACAGGCTGTCCACCGAAAAGGTATACAGCCTTGTTTTGGCGTTCATAGTCGTGAAGTTCAGATTTGGCAATCGTGAAGTAGACACGTGGTAAATTCATTATGGAAAAATATTCGATAAACCAATGTGTTTTAATCGTGATAACGTATCAAAATCAATGATCGATTTTAATGAAAAAAATCCTAATAACAATTGAAGGGATATGTGAGTAAACAGGATAATCAGTTCTGGACAATGGAAAACCCTCAAATTATTCATCAGTCACCTTTGACAGTCTGGTGTGCAATTTGGTCTGGAGGAATCTTTACCTCACTTTTTTGAAAATGCAAATAGAGCAACGGTAACTATGAATGAGAAGCCATATCATGAGATGATTGAAAACTTTTTAACACCACAGCTGTATGCTTTGGGCAACATGTGGCATAAACAAGACAGTGTCATATTGCATACATCCAGGATTACAATGCAATTACAGCGAATTACAATTTGTGTAGTAAGAAATAGATTTAAAGCGAAAGAAAGTTGAATGCATTATTAATACGACAAGCGGCCGGCGATTCTTCACTTTCAAGTAATTTTAAATAACCTTAAATTCTCATCACACCAGAGTTGTATTTTTAAGTTTACACAGCATTGTGTTTAGACAGTATTGTGAGTATATACGAGGGCGGATTGATATTCACTCTACCTGGTGCTAAATGGCAGAACAAACACATTTTTTTTTTAAGTTGCGATCTATCAAACGTCAGGTGTTAAAATTTCCCCAAAATTCATTGAATAGTTTAGTTGTTGTAGTCGTTTGAAGTAAGCAACTTTTGTGTTGCTTGAAAAATGGGTAAAGATGAATATCGTGCAGGGATTAAACTCTATTATTTGAAAGGGAAAACGGCGAAAAAGACAAAAAGAAGCTTGATAAACATTACGGTGGGCCTATTCCATCAGCTTACATGGTGAAATATTGGATTGCTGAATTTAAACGCGGCCAAACAAGCACTGCAATAATACCATTAACAGGAAAGTGGTGGTTACAGAATAAAGTAGCAAGAATATCCTCGATATTGTTATGAATGATCGTCGAGTCAAGTAACGTGAGATTGTTGAAATTGTAAACATATAGGAACGTGTGTTCAACATTCTGCCTGAACATGTGTGTATGAAAAAGCTAACGGCAAGATGGGTGCCGCGTTTGTTCAGTGGTCTGTCGAACAAAAACGAGTTCGACAGACCACTTAACAGTGGCGTTTGAACATAATATAGCGTAATCCTCTTGGTTTTTGACATCGATTAATAACTCCTGGTGGTACACAGAAAAAATTATAGTAAAAATAAAATCAACAAAATTTTTGTCTTAAAAAAATAAAATGTAAGCATATATATAAATATCAAAAAAATAATTTTGGATATAGTATTTTGTTATTGTTTAAAAAACTAGTTATTTTCGATCGGTAATTATGTTTGATAAACTTTTGTTTGAATCCACGAATTCTTTTACAGGTCCGCATTTGAACAATTTATTAATTGATTCGACAAATTTAGTTATTAAACACAAAAAAAAATTCTGTGTACGTGGGTTCACCGCTACATACTTGGAGGCAAAAATCAATTGAAACAATGGGTGGAAGCTGGTGGAAGTGCTCCGAAGAAAGCGAAGACAGTAAAATTAGCTGGCAAGGTTATGTATGGGCACTATATTTTGGAATGCACACGGAATACTGCTCATCGAGTATCGTGAATCCAAAATCACAGGAAAGTATTATTGTGCATTATTGGATTTCTTAATTAATGCAATCAAGAAAAAACGACCACATTTAAAGAAGAAAAATGTGCTTTTTCTGCAAGGCAACGCAGCGGTTCACACAGCACTAGATACGATGCTAAAATTACATGAAATACACTTCGAATTGGTTGACCATTGGACCTTATAGTCCAGATTTAGCTCTTAGTGATTTTGTCCTGTTTCCAAACTTGAAAAATGGCTCAAGGGCGAAAGATTCATCGCAAACGAACAGGGATTACCGAAACTAACGCGTATTTTGAGAGGTTTCCAAAATCGTATAATTCAGTTGGCATAAAAAAAGTGGGAATATCGTTTAACTACGAGTATTGAGCTAAAAGAAGACTATGTTAAGAAATAAATCGTTTTTGAAAAAAAAAAAATTCAATATCAATCCCTCTAACTCAAGGTGGCGTAAGTTATGCAGAACCCACATACCAACACATAAATTTTGTAATATTTCGCTCCTATGAAATACAAAGATCTTTTAATGTTATGTTGAGCTAAAAGAAGACTATGTTGAGAAGAAGACTATGTTAAGCTAAAAGAAGACTATGTTGAGATATAAATGGTTTTTGAAAAAATGTTTTTCCTACTTAGGTAGCTTCAATATCTATCCGCCCTCTAACTCAAGGTGGCGTAACTTATGCAGAACCAACATATCACAACATAAATTTTGTAATATTTCGCTCCTATGAAATACAAAGATCTTTTAATGTTATGTTGAGCTAAAAGAAGACTATGTTGAGAAGAAGACTATGTTGAGCTAAAAGAAGACTATGTTGAGAAATGAATGGTTTTTGGAAAAAAATTTTTTCCTACTTAGGTAGCTTCAATATCTATCCGGCCTCTACCTTAAGATGGCATAACTTATGCAGAACCAACATATCACAACATAAATTTTGTAATATTTCGCTCCTATGAAATAAAAAGATGTTGTAATGTTATGTTAAGCTAAAATAAGACTTTGTTGAGAAGAAGACTATGTTGATCTAAAAGAAGACTATGTTGAGAAATAAATAGTTTTTGGAAAAAAATGGGTTTCTTACTTAGATAGCTGCAATATCTACCCGCCCTCTAACTCAAGATGGCGCAACTTATGCAGAACCAACATATCAACACATAAATTTTGTAATATTTCGCTCCTATGAAATACAAAGATCTTGTAATGTTATGTTGAGCTAAAAGAAGACTATGTTGAGATATAAATGGTTTTTGAAAAAATGTTTTTCCTACTTAGGTAGCTTCAATATCTATCCGGCCTCTACCTCAAGGTGGCACAACTTATGCAAAACCAACATATGACAACATAAATTTTGTAATATTTCGCTCCTATGAAAAACAAAGATCTTGTTTTATCATATCAACGCAACTTAAATAACACTTTTCTAGTTTTTTGCTGAGACCTACATATGTCGCAGATGTATGTGTGTTAGCCATAAACCGCAGGCACCCTCAAAACAGACAAAACCTTAGCCATTGCTAGAAGTCAAACTGATTTCGCTAGGCGGCCAAAGGCGTGACGAAAGTTTACATAATGTTTTATACTATTCATAATAGTTTTGAGGGATTTACAATCAAATAAAAATATTCGATGATATCAAGCACGCAATTTGTTAATGTAAATTTACTCTTCACATGCGATAGTGATTTTATTTTAATATTTCTTATGTTTTGTAAATATATTTGAGATTTAAACCTTTAAATTAAAATTGATATTTATTCGTTTTTCTGGTGAGCAAACATTTTCAATGCCAATTAACATGCAGTAATTGATAGCAGCTTTAATGGTTTTCTGTAGTGATATTAATATATACATACATACATATATCTGTGTATGTATTTACGTATCCATTCATAAGTATGAGCATATTAAAAGGAAATATGAAATGTTATCATGGCATGCCAACTTGACATTTAAACTTAATTTAATTTGTTCATTAAGAATGTTTTAATTAATTTTTTTTTGATAAAACCATTAAAATTTTACAAGTCAATATATAAAATATACTCATACATCAACGTAACTTCAACACAAACTTACACACACACACACACACACACACACGCTTTCGTACATAAACGTATATTAAAATATCATTTCAAATGTATGAATGTATTTATTGTATGTATGTATGTATGTATGTGTAAAACCGCCATTCAAATATTTATATTTAAATATCATAATTTTCACTTATATTGAACGTTAATGATAATCTCATTTAAAGGATACAGGCCACACAAACACGCCCGGATATACATACATGCAGTTATATGGAACATATGGTCATATTATAAATAACCATAACATCCTTTACAAAAGCATTGAAAAGTACAATTGACACGATTTAACAAAATTTACAAATCAATAAATACCAAAACGGATTGTGGCAACATTCTGTGCCAAACAAAATGGCTTAACGTGTTTGCTTGGCCAGCAAAGAGCAAAGCAGTACGAAGCAAAACAGTGGGCATAATTGAACTTTTATATTCTCGTTTTCTGTACCCTACACTAACTAGTGCGTAGTGATGGGCATTTGAAATGGAATGTATCGGTGTGTATTATATTGATATTTTTGAAAAGTATTCACATATATACAGGGTGGCTGATCAATTTTGCTACTTTAAGATAATCAAATAACTTTTTGTAAAGTTTATGTAATTTATTTTTTAGCAATTCATTTGAAAAATAATAAATTTTTATTAAAATAATTCATGAATTTCATAAAAATAATTGAATTCAAATGCCCTCCATCTTATCAAAAAGCTATGCATTATTGCCATTTAATGTTACGAACGCAGAGACCAGTAGGATCTCCAGCCAACTCAGAAAGATCTCAGTGGATTCCAACCCTCTCCCACTGGGTGCTTCGCACATTAAAAAAAATCTCACAACAATTAAAACATATTCAAACCACTTACAATATTTTTTCCCGCGAAATTTCACACATACCTTTTTCCTCCTGTAGTAGCCCATCCCAACCATGTTGCTATAAAATCCTGCAATCAAGTTTATTGCAACCCCTTATACAAGCCCCGCTCTACATACTCAGCTCACCTCCAGCCTCACCAAAAACAGCGGGAACTGTCTCAATTACCGTTCTGACTGGATTGCTTTGAATCAGCCAAATTTGTTGAGTTTCTTTTGTAACATTCTTGTTTGCAATAACCCCACAAAAAAATCAGGTGCAATGATGGCAGGAGACCTGGGAGGCTAAAGCAATGTGCAGTTTCTTGAAATAAGTTTATTGGGAAATTTTTGCCCTAACAGTAAGACTGTTTTCTTCGAAAAGGTAAGGTCTGACAATGAACCTTAAAGAAACTGCACGCCACACTGTGATGCGAAATGGATGTAATAGCATCTGATTGAGTATCTGTGCATTAGAATTACTTCATAGTCGACAATTTCGTTTGTTAACATTACCGTTTAAATCAAAATGTGCCTCGTCAGGCATAAAAATACAGTTCAAGACGTTTTCATCCTCTGACAGCATTTGAATGATCTCACAAAATTACAAGTGAATCGGGAAGTCTCTAGGGTTAAGTTTGTTTGTTAATTGAATCTTATATGGAAATAAAATTAAGTAGACGCTTTCATCCTCTGACACCATTTCAATGATCTTCTCACAAAATTCCAAGTGAACCGGGAAGTCTCTAGGGTTAAGTTTTTTTGTTAATTGAATCTTATATGGAAACAAGTTTAAATCTTGGTGCAAAATTGTCAGCAGCGACTATCTGCTGACATCCATTTGGGGTGATAAGCTCCTTGTCGAAACTCTAGGAACTGATTGTATAGCAGCAGCAAAAGTTTCCTGAGTTCGAACTCAGGTATCTGAATGATAAGACCTTCTTGCGATTGTGCCACGCTCGGCAAAATTCTTAACGAGCCTCATTATAGTCCATCTGCTAGGAGCAGCACCGCCAAACGTGCGCCTATATTCTCTTTGGATGGAAACAACGGACTCTAAAGCGTGAAAGCGTTGCACAAATTCTTGTTTCATTCTCCTAATTCCCCATCTTAGTTAAATTTAAAGATCAATCTATAACATACAATAAAAAGTAAACAGGTTGGTTACAAAGAAAATAAGTTATTATTTTCTTGGTAGCAGCTTTCATCAGCCACCCTGTATTTTAGAAACCTCGATGTGCTTTGGTAAAGTGCTCGGACAACAGGTCTGATTCCTGTAGTTCTGCAGACAAGCCAAAAGCCGTCACAAATTTTGTGTTTATTAAAAAAAAGCAAAAACAACAACTTCGATATTTCGTTTACAACCTAAAAATATTGTTAAAATTCTCTAAATTCAAAATTAAATACTCAAGAATAAATATGTACAAATATGAAACATGTTGGTTTTAATAAATCGAACCTGAATTTCTGCAGCTAGCATGCAATGTTTCTGATAATATTGTCACAAAAATTTGCATAAAATTTCTAACAATCTGACAATGTTGTCAGAAAAAACATTGTCAGTACATTGTCAGACAAAATTATTGCCAGATACCTAACAATCGTGTAAACACTTTTCCTTGCCATTGTCAGACGTTGTTAGCTTATTTCATATTGTCAGGTGCGTGAATTTTTTAACATCTGACAATGGCATCATTGTTAGACAAGAGAAAAGAGAAAACAATTTAAAAAAAGTTTCTAGCGCGAAACAAAAATTAAGTTTACTTTTCTGAAAATGTTATTTTAAAAATACAAGTATGAATTACTCGTGTGATTGCAATTGGTCGATAGATGTTGAAACTAAAAAAAGTGTTTCATAGTTTGTTCCAGTCCATCGCCAAGAAACTCTCCAGTTGCTAGAACCCTTAATAAAGTCGTATCGGAAAAAGTAAAAATTTCATGGCCTCATGAAAATATTTTGAAACTAATGCAAGAGGTTAAGTGTCGGAGAAGTTTAAGGAATGTGGAATTGTGTAGAAACTACACAAAGATACGAGGAGTGCATTACAAAAATGCACAAATGCTATTTCTGAGTTTCAATGACTGCAAGGTGAAGTGGACCAATCTCCGCACAACTTTCAACTGCAATTTAGAAAATATTCTGTTCTGGTTCATTTGCATGAATTAATGAATCTTAGAAGTTGATTAGACAATAACTAGACACATATAATATTAGAAATAATAAAATAAGTTCGACTATTTAACATTAATACATAAATAACTTGAAACTTTATTATATTTTCAAATATATTGTTAGATTAAAAATTTATATATAGCTTGTTTTCTATGTTTCCCAGCTATCTATATGTCTACATTTCATAGGAGCTACCCTAATCATCAGTAGGCGTTGGACATTTTTGAAAGATATTCTCAAGCATTCAACTTTATATCCCAACAATCTAAATAAATTGTTGGGAATTTAAAAAAAAATGCTCCAATAATATCCGTCAAAACACAAAAAACAAGCTTTTTCATTTATACACGTCTCTAACATTTCCTTACACCTTTCAAACAAATGAACAACCGTTGGTTGCTACGATTTGTTTCCTGAAAGTATCGACAGGTATTATTAGAGCATTTTTTCTTTTTAAATTCTCAGCAATTTATTTGGATTGTTGGGATATAAAGTTGAATGTTTGAGAATATCTTTCAAAAATTTCCAAAGTCTACTGATGATTAGGGTAGTTCCTATGAAATGTCGACATATAGATAGCTGGGACGCATGGAAGCAAGCTATTTATAATTTTTTACTGGTGTAAATGTTAGAAGCTTAAATGGCGAATAAAAAACTTAATTGTTTGAATATTGTTAGATTTTTAGCTTTAAAAACGCTTTTACGGATTCTTCAATTGCAAATAAAATACTGACATTTACACTTGCTTGTTACGCAGAAAAACTTATTTACCTATCACCTTGCCAACAAGGGAAGAATGTGGCAAGAACCCAGCCAAGACAATTGCGGGATGGTTCACAAAAGTGGTACAGGGATGGCTCAAAAACGCTCCAAAGAGTTGTAGTGGGAATAGTGGGCCCTAGAGCAAGCTGTTAGTAAAGTTGCTACAATCTGCTAAGCGGCATTATACGCAATAAGGGAAGTGGTTGATATACTCTCCAATAGGGAATGCTGACAAAAATATTCTTTAATAGCCAATCCGTACTGAAGGCCCTGAGCAGTTGTGTCTTTATGTCCAGGTTAGTAATGAAACATATTATATAACTGCTATAAACACCTTCACAGGATGGGCCTTTCCAACACAGATATTTGCAGATTCTGCGGTGATGAAGAGGAGTCAATGGAGCACTTAGTCATCCACTGTGGAGCAGTGATATAGGGGACGCAGAAGATATAGGCTGCTACAAGCTTATATGTTAAGTGAATGTGACTTAATATCACTCCCATTGAAGGAGCTTGTCCGTTTTCTTGACATACTCAACCCATAATGGGGCAAGCGGACGCACAATAGATCAATATTGGTCGCAGTGCAAATGGCCGAAGTGGGCCATACACCATCCACTAATAATAACAATAGTAATAATAATAATAATAGTAATAATAATAATAATAATAATAATAATAATAATAATAATAATAATAATAATAATAATAATAATAATAATAATAATAATAATAATAATAATAATAATAATAATAATAATAATAATAATAATAATAATAATAATAATAATAATAATAATAATAATAATAATAATAATAATAATAATAATAATAATAATAATAATAATAGTACTGAAATATCACAACAGGCTAAATGAACTGGCAAGCCAGATCCAGATTACTCTCTGAACTGGGTATCAGGACATGAGGGCCACTACGGCAATGTCTACACCAAAAAGGGAGCAGAGGGGACTTTTATTGGTCCCACTCCAACATTTGGCTTCAATAGGGGTCTCCTTAATAAAGAGATGAAGAAATGAATGGAGTCCATCGTTCAGCAACATTGGAACGAGACAACTGGCCTTGAACATTCCAAGAAATTTCAAAACTTTGCTACAAAGAGGGCCGAATGTGCTCTAAAACTGGACAGGAAAAGCACTGATAGGTGCACTTACAGATCATTATACCTGCCTTAAGCATCTGTACAGGATGGGCATTTCTAACAAAGACATTTGCAGATTCAATGGATCACTTGATCGCCCACTGGGGAGCATTGGGACACAGGAGATATAGGCATATAGGTACAGGATACAAGCATATATGTTAAGTGAATGTGACTTAATATCACTCCCAGGAGCTTGTCCGTTTTCTTGACATACTTAACCTGTAATGGGGCAAGGGAACGCACAATAGATCAACACTGGTCGCAGTGCAAGTGACCAATAAGGGTCACATCCCGTCCAATAATAATAATAAGGGGTGATGCCTACATATGCAGTACATTATACTAGAACTATAAAAATGGGTGATGAGAAGTACGAAAGAGAGAATTGTTGACGATTTTAGGTAGGAAATTGAACACTTGCTACAAAGAGGGCCGAATATGCTCTAAAAGTGGACAAGAAAAGCCTCAGAATACTAACAGGTGTACTTACAGGTTATTATAACTGCCTTAAGTACCTGCAACACAGAATTTGCTATCTCAAATGCATAAGATTATGAATAAGGCTATTGTTATAGTGGAGCATACTACACTAGCTTGTAAATGCTATAACGCAAGACGATTTGCACGAATTTGTTCATAGTGTTTAAATTTATTTATTTACTCCCCTTGTTTTTTGCGGCCCTTCAACAACACACCCGGGTCTTAAGCAGTTTTGTACATTTTTAAACTGCTTAAATTTTATATTAATTTTAGGAAGCAATCAATTTGCAATCAATGTTTTATTTAGTTTACAAAAGCCGTTATGACAATAAACGTTTGTTAATATTGTTAAATATTTAAATTGCTACGGCACATAAAGAGATTTAAGGAAAACCAATTTACATAGAAGAATAAATTATTCAAATTCTATGCCCAACCTCAAGCTGACAAATAATTAGAAAAATTTCAAACAAACAGCATGCGAACTTATGTATTCATTAATAAAACTCTACAGCATCCACATAAATTCCTGCATAAAAACGTGTTTGGCCCTGCATTCTTCAAAGAGAACACGCACACAGTTACACACACACACACACGCACACTCGCACGCACAGCCATAGTTGCCAGATAAATCGGGGCTAAAGTAGACAAATTCGTTGAAAAAAAATTGTCATGATAGTTATTTGAAATCGTCAAAAAATCGTCAACATGTAAATTTATTTGTTTTCCAACAAAATATTTATTTTAATCATCAGCACAGTCGTAAAGCAGCTCTGGGCTGAAGAACAGCTCTCGTGTCATCGTAATTATTTCTTAAGTGCGGTCAGGCTTTTTTTTTATCAGGGGATGACCCCTACATATGCAGTGCATTGTAAGAGAACTAGGAAAATAGGTTGTGAGGAGGGGGAAAGCGGGAGTAGTATTTGTGAACATTCGACTTGAATTTTCCAACGTTATAACAGACAACTGTGAAAATGATTTACATCAGTACCTGCCTTGACGGCCTAAGCTGATGGTGGATCAATTCCACGAAGTGAATTTTTCACGATTCACCACCGCCCCGGTGTGGCTTGCTAGGCTCACACAGGTAGCAATTTTTGTCATATGATTGCGGTTATATGAACAACTTCTTGTTGAGGAGTTCGGGCTTTCTAATCCCTCATGTATGCAATTTCCCAGCAATCAATGGAGGACAAGGCTTAATGAGTTGGTAGGCCGAAGCCCATTAAGAGCATCAGCCCTTAAACCAACTCACCCGTCAATCATCACCAGTGGTTCCTTACAGTACACGTATCTGTTGTATAGGCAACAGATCCTCGGGAGGTTGTTAGCCCTCGAAAAAAGCCATCATCAAGGATACTAACACTCTCTTCCTGCGTTTTAGGTTTCAACCACAGCCAGAACGTTTCAGCCAAGGTAGTCACCTCAACCATGATCAGCCCGGGTCGAACCGCAAGCAGAACTTCCCGGGGGCCATGCTGATCCCCGTTCTGCCAATTTATACCCTTGGTAAGTGTTTCGGAAGCCAACACAACATAAGTCATGTGGCTTCCTAGAGTTTTGTTTGCCGCACCAAACGAGGGACCCCTTCCACTCTTTTCCCCGAAAACAGAGCGCCTAAGTTAAGAATACGCCAAGGCAAATCCTATTCCCCGGGGGGGTTATAACAGACAAGAAACATTTCTGCAGGCAACTTGTTCCACAGACGAAGCGTGCGGCTGAAAAACGAATTCTCTCTGTAATGCGTAGTACAGTTCGCCGGGCAATCAACCACAAATGGATGAGCTCTAGACGATGAACGCGTGCTACGGCTTGTTGATTTTGTTGTTCGGTCTTCGAGAGTTTTGCGTCTCACTCGCACTGGTTAACGGTATGCCTCAACTAACTGTATTGGTTTAAAGTTTTTTTGTAAAGGTTATTCATTGTTAACCACGTGGCAACTTCCTATGTGAAGGCATAGGTCGTTATAGTTAGTCACAGCGACGCTACAAAAGTACTGTTAATACCATCTTGGGCATTATGGTCTTTGTCACCCCACCCATGCTGTGCTTCCTATACTTTGCAAATTTACTTTTCAACTGTATAGTTACTAAATAAATAAATAAATAAATAGTCATCAGAACAATTACTGCTACAAAGTTTTAAGTAGTTTTTAGAATAATAACCCATATTCTATTAGGCGTCATCGTCGTCACATGAAGGCGATGCAAACATTGTTTCATTTAAGTGCTCGTTCCCAAAAACAACTGAGTGTTGTCGATATCTTCTATCTATCGTTTAGGTCTAGGAAATATCGCAGGTATATAAAGGAATACATAATTGTTTTCGAAGACAAATCTGTAACCGAGTGTTTTTTGATGTCGTCTTGATGTGACAACGATGATGCCTCTTGGAATATGGGGAAATATTTCTTCTTAAGAAGGAGTCTCCCACTTTAATTCTCACTTTGGTTTTATTGAGGTTCCTGTACTTGGTTATTAAAAACTCTTTCTGGATAAGGGGACATGGCTAATATTCTTGTGAGATGGTTGATCTAAAAAAAATCGTCAAAACCAGACCTTAAATCATCAAATCGTCAATATGCTATTTGCAGCATGCAAAATCGTCAAAATGACGATAAATCGTCAAATATGGCAACCGTGCACACAACCACTCTAAAAAAAATACGAATTTTTGGGTACAGAGAAATCAATTTACAAACAATTTGCAGCATTCTATTAATGGACTATTAAAATAAATTTGTAAAATTGTTTTCTATTATTTTTCTTTGTGTACTACTTCTGTGTACGGGTATATGTGTGTGTATGTGTGTATGTGTGAGTTTTTTTAATGAAGGAAGTTAGAAGTTTAAATTAAACACCACAATTTTGTGGTGGTATAGGTGAATGATAAATAATGTGGTATAAGTTAAAATAATAAACATTTTGCATGAAGTTTTTAATGATTAACTTGGAAACACATTTATATAAAGAAACCAATAAAAAAAAGTTGTAATTTATGGATAAGTTGAAAAATATTTGAAATTCGATAGATGTTTTTTTGGTAAACAAAAAACCAGTCAAAAGTTTTTTATAAAAGTATAAGAAGTATACGAAAAAAAGGTAAAACAAACTCTGACTTGTAATTAACAAAGACCATGCCAACCATTAAAGTGTCAACACACTTTAATGGTTGGCAACACCACCGCCAAAACTGCCTCTGTTTGGTCTACTAGGAATACATAAGTATGGTCTCTTGAATTTTTGGTGGGGGCTCGGCTCTTTAATTTTACTTATGCGGAGAATTCTGAGAACTAGAAGCATCTTCTGGCACCATCTAACCGCTACAATATTTTTTTTTATTTTATCTTGGACCAGTATACAGGAGATGACCCCTACATATGCAGTGCATTGTACCAGAACTAGGAAAATAGGTTGTGAGGAGGGGGAAAGAGGGAGTAGTGTTTGTGAACATCTGTCTTGAACTTTCCAACGTTATAACAGACAAGAAACACTTCTGCAGGCAACTTATACCACAGACGAAGCGTACGGCTGAAAAAAAAATTCACTCTGTAATGCGCAGTATAATTCCCCAGGCAGTCGAGCACAAATCGATGAGCTCAGGATGATGAACGCGTGCTCTTATGATATTAGATACTTTGAAGCCACAAGTATATTGAGGGTAGACATTAATTGGAGTTTTAGTAGTATGTTATTAAATTGTAAGACATGGGGTGCATTAAGCGCATTTGCTTGGGTCAGTTTGAGCAAAGGGACAATTTAGTAAAGGCAGCTTCTTTATATTATTGTCAGCTGTATGATGTTTTCTGTGATTGCAATTTTGTTGATTACTTTTTCCATTTTGATTGGTTTTACTTCTTTGGAAGGCGCACCATTCCTTGGAATATTTGTAGCTCAAAACTGGTAGTAGGGTTTTTTTTTTACTACGAACTCTCATCAGTGGCTGAATTATTAGCACCACGGGTTTGAAGAGCCACAAAAGTTTTGTTCTTGCATCTCTATATTAAGAGTAGTCAGGTGGTAGTTTTAGATTAAACCCAAATCGCGAAAAAAAGATTATTTGAGCAAATGGTGGATGAATTTTCTTAATAACTTGTTTGTTCTAGAGGAAAAATTTATAATTCAATGAACTATTTTGATAAATTTGGGAACCCAAATAATGTGCCCAGAGCCTCCGAACCTCGTAAAACCACAGCCAGATACTATGGTATAGTTGTAAAGGCCTCTAAAACTGAACACTTTAAAAACTCTAAACAGCTAAAAGTTGAATTAGAGTCATTCTATCGCTTCTTTATTGCAACGAGTTAACAATGCAGAATTGTTAACAGTACTATTTTTTATATTAAACCAAAAGTTTATTCAAATTACTTCTAAACTGTTTTCTATTTCTATATTTTCTAAAAAAATTTTCTAAGACTTGTATGGAAACTAAAAATTTGAAATGTGTTTTTCTCGAAACAAACTTTTTTCGTTATGACTATGTTGCAATAAATGTATGGTATCCATATATCATCTAGAACTCTTCGACGGCGGCTTAATGAAAGTGGCCTACATGGATGTATCGCACAAAGAAAACTTTCGTATCAAAAAAAAAAAAAAAAAAAAAAAAAATTAAATCCACATTTGATTTTATCAGAAAAATATTATGAAACCATTGAGATAATGAATCCAAGTTTTTCCGATAGGGATCAGATGGAAAATGCTATGAGTGGTGTGTAGTTAACCAACAACGTAATCTTAGATATACCATAAAAATAATAAATAATTTTACTATCAACAATGTTTTGATTATGTGGCCACCACTGCATATAGAGGCATTGGTAGACTGAGTGTTTTCACCTAGTGTTATGGCAAGCCCATATGCGTTCGCCATTATATTTTTGAAGCATCAAAACTACCATAGCTTTTAGGACCATCTGATAGTGGTTTCTAATTCTGTCCAATTTTGGTTTCATCAATAATCTTCTATATTATTTAGTTTTTTAATGCGGTATTCAACCGAAGTCATGGCCAATATTTTGTTTCATACATAAGTATAATATATAGATCTACACATAAGTATCAAAGATCCAAAAAAAAAAATTTCTTGGCTGAAAGTGAATTTGAACTCATAACTTGACAAATTACATCATGCAATAATAAAAATTAATAATAATGGGTGATTTTATAAGAACTATCGGAAATTTAAAAAAAAAACACATAAAATTCAGAAAAATGCATGAAATATTTATTTGGATCGATAGTTGGGTCGATATAATTTAATGTTTGAAGATTATTTCATGCAAATGTTGGCCGCGGCTGCGCCTCAAATGGTCCATCCGCTTAGTCCAATTTTGGCATACTCTTTCCAACATTTCGGCCGGTATCTCACGAATAATGTTGGCAATGTTGGCTTCCAGTGCGTCAATCGAGGCGGGCTTGTCGCTATAGACATTAGCCTTAACATAGCCCCACAAAAAATAGTCTAGAGGCGTTAAATCGCACGATCTGGGCGGCCAATTGACTGGTCCCAAGCGTGAAATAAACTGTTCACCGAACTCGCCTCTCAATTGGTCCATTGTTTCGCGTGCTGTGTGGCATGTGGCACCGTCTTGTTGAAACCACATTTCATGCAAGTCAAGCTCTTTGATTTTGGGCAAAAAAAAGTTTGTTATCATCGCACGGTAGCGCTCACCATTCACAGTAACGTTGTGATTCGCATCATCTTTGAAGAAATACGGCCCAATGACGCCGCCAGCCCATAATCCGCACTAAACGGTTGTTTTTTGTGGATGCATTGGTAGCTCTTGCAATGCTTCTGGCTGCTCTTCACTCCAAATACGGCAGTTTTGCTTGTTCACGTATCCATTCAACCAGAAATGAGCCTCGTCGCTGAACACAATTCTTCGATAAAAAAGTGGGATCTTCATCTAACTTTTCAAGAGCCCATTCACCAAAAATTTGGCGTTGTGGTAGGTCGTTTGGCTACAATTCTTGCAACAGCTGTATCTTATAAGGCTTCACACCCAAATCCTTCCGCAAAATTTTCCACGTAGTGGAGTAACAGAGGCCCAACTGCTGCGAACGGCGCCGAATCGATAATTCACGGTCATCACCAACACTGGCCGATACGGCTGCGATATTTTCTTCAGTTCGCACTCTACGTAAGCGTGTTGGTGGTTTAATGTCCAACAATGTAAATTTGGTGCGAAATTTTTTTACAATAGCCCGAATAGAAGCCTCAGTAGGTCGATTAAACTGACCATAAAATGGAAGAAGCGCGCGATGAACTTTCTTAACAGAGCACGCATTTTGGTAATAAAATTCAATAATTTGCAAGCGTTGTTCTTTTGTAAGACGATTCATGATTAAATTATAGACCAACCTGAAGATGTTTGACAGTGACACAAGATACAAAACGCGCGTGAGCTGTCAAAACTAGTGTTGCCAAAAAGATAATAGCAAAAAAATCACTCGTTATAAATCTGCGAAAATTTCTTGTTTTATTTCCAACTAACATCGTGCGTTTTGGTTGCACCACCCTTTATTAAGTATTCAGTTGTGCAATTATTTTATAAAGTGCAATAATTACTTGTTAAAATTTCCATCCAAGCGGCCTATAAACCTAAAGGCTCCAGGAAATATACTTTTTTTGTTTTGTTTTCAATTTAATGATGGTTTCCATTACAAACATAAGTATTTGTATTACTTGTATGGTTAAAGGATTTAATTGTAAATGTGTTTAGCATTGTGTTGTGTGTGTGTGTGTATGTGTGGCTGTGTGCGTGTAAGCGTTTACGTCTGTGTACGCATATTATTAAATAGAGGTCAAACCACAGTTTCAGAGTCATTTAAAAATGCAAACGCTGACTCATTCATATAAATTTTATTCTTCATTCGCATTTTGAAATTCAACAAATGTTTCAATGACTGACTGTGTGCATTTTATTGTTTTTATTTATCCATAGAAATTAAATACACACATCTGAATAAGTTTGCATATGTATCAGTTTGAATTTAAATTTTGCCAGCATGCAACAACCGCAATGTCAACTGCTAAACTTGCACTAATGGTTACTTTTTCTTGCCATCAATACAAGTCGCTCTTTAAGATCCCTTCATTAATAATAATATCATGTAGGATTATAACGAGTGAATTTTTTGCTATTATCTTTTTGGCAACACTAGTTTTGACAGCTCACGCACGTTTTGTATCTTGTGTCACTGTCAAACATCTTCAGTTTGGTCTATAATTTAATCATGAATCATCTTACAAACGAACAACGCTTGCAAATTATTGAATTTTATTACCAAAATGCGTCCTCTGTTAAGAAAGTTCATCGCGCGCTTCTTCCATTTTATGGTCAGTTTAATCGACCTACTGAGGCTTCTATTCGGGCTATTGTAAAAAAATTTCACACCAAATTTACATTGTTGGAGATTAAACCACCAACACGCTTACGTAGAGTGCGAACTGAAGAAAATATCGCAGCCGTATCGGCCAGTGTTGGTGATGACCGTGAATTATCGATTCGGCGCCGTTCGCAGCAATTGGGCCTCTGTTACTCCACTACGTGGAAAATTTATAAGATACAGCTGGTGCAAGAATTGAAGCCAAACGACCTACCACAATGCCAAATTTTTGGTGAATGGGCTCTTGAAAAGTTAGATGAAGATCCACTTTTTTATCGAAGAATTGTGTTCAGCGACGAGGCTCATTTCTGGTTGAATGGATACGTGAACAAGCAAAACTGCCGTATTTGGAGTGAAGAGCAGCCAGAAGCATTGCAAGAGCTACCAATGCATCCACAAAAAACAACCGTTTGGTGCGGATTATGGGTTGGCGGCATCATTGGGCCGTATTTCTTCAAAGATGATGCGAATCACAACGTTACTGTGAATGGTGAGCGCTACCGTGCGATGATAACAAACTTTTTTTTGCCCAAAATCAAAGAGCTTGACTTGCATGAAATGTGGTTTCAATAAGACGGTGCCACATGCCACATGCCACACAGCACGCGAAACAATGGACCAATTGAGAGGCGAGTTCGGTGAACAGTTTATTTCACGCTTGGGACCAGTCAATTGGCCGCCCAGATCGTGCGATTTAACGCCTCTAGACTATTTTTTGTGGGGCTATGTTAAGGCTAATGTCTATAGCGACAAGCCCGCCTCGATTGACGCACTGGAAGCCAACATTGCCAACATTATTCATGAGATACCGGCCGAAATGTTGGAAAGAGTATGCCAAAATTGGACTAAGCAGATGGACCATTTGAGGCGCAGCCGCGGCCAACATTTGCATGAAACAATCTTCAAACATTAAATTATATCGACCCAACTATCGATCCAAATAAATATTTTATACATTTTTCTGAATTTTATGTGTTTTTTTGTTTAAATTTCCGATAGTTCTTATAATAGTAGCAATTTCACGGAATATTATATGGCTCTAAAAATACAACTTATTGCTTTTTACGATGCCTTCATTAACATAGGAGAATAGTACCAATTTCAAGGAATATTGTATATCCCAACAAATACAACTTATGGCGCTTGAGTGAAAGTGACCAAAAGCAAAACGCAGTACACAAGGTAGATGATTATTTTTTATTTTTTTTTTTTTTTATCAATTTTTATTTATTTGTTGAATCTTCAAAAAGAACTTACAACAATTATTCAAATCTTAATAACTAAAAAATTTTCTTTAAGTCCAGCCAATACTAGACAAAAAATTATGATTCAGCGAATGTATCAGAATACCGTGCCACAGGACATCATCTGTTATGCTCCCAGGGAAGCCAGGGTGTCCCTTCTTTTTAATCGTGTGTGGCCACCAAAGGTAAGGCTGTCTCGAGCAAGTGGATTTGGGTGGATTTCAAGTTTGGTTATATACCTTCCAGCATGTTTGGCAAACTCATCTTTTACTAAAGGTACGTTTAGGTCCTTGTGAATTCGAGAATTTTTTACATACCATGGGGCTGCTGTAATCGTACGTAGAACGCTGTTTTGACGCCTTTGAATTTTTCCAATATTCGATGCGGAGGCGGTGCCCCATAGTTGAATTCCATAGCACCATATTGGCTTTAGGAACGCGTTATACAGCAAAAGTTTGCAGTCTAAGCGCAGGGTGGAATTTCTGCCGATGAGCCAATTCAGTTGCGCGGCTTTTAATTTCATCTGGGTTGTTTTTGCGTCAATGTGTTTCTTCCAAGTTAGTCGACGGTCGAGGTGAATACCGAGATATTTGACGTCACTGTGCTGTGAAATTATTTTATTATTAATTTTTATTGACGGGCATGTATTTTTACGCAGTGTGAACGTGATATGGACACATTTTTGTTCATTGACTTTGATTTTCTAGAGTTTTAACCATTGTAAATATGTTCCTGTAAATTTTGTGATGCTGTTTGGTGGTTTTCATGTACACTGAAAAAAGCCGTATCGTCTGCAAACGTGGATGTATGAATTTTATCGCTTGTTGGCATGTCAGAAGCATAAATCAAGTAGGGCCCAGTATGTTGCCTTGTGGGACGCCTGCGTCGATTGGTGATGATGATTATTGAAGAGTAAAAGTAAAAGGCCCTGCTTATGCGTAGTCCATTACATTGTAAATGTGTGTTATGCTGTTGTTGCTGCAAAAGACTTAAATAGAGAAAAACAAGTCGTAAAAGTTGGGAAAAACCTTTCGATCTTTAATCTTAAATCTGTGTTCAAAATTCATTGATATTACCGGCCAAAATAGTTTTCTATTGCCTGCCAGTGTAGAGCTGGTTATAAAAATAAGCAAACTGGAAAGCAAGCAAGTAGAGCAATGTTGCCAGTATTTAGGAATCATCATCTCTTTTGCCAGGCACAAATGCACCCACACAAACACACACCCCCACATATGCACTCATAGTCGCACACAATATCATGCTCATTTATAAAAATCTATTTGTTTAAAATGTAACACTGAATATTTGTTAACATTTGGACTGAAATCGATAATAACATTTTGCTCTTTTATGCCTCCACTCAATGGATAATTGTTCAGTTTATTTTTAAGCCATTTTCTTTTATTCGTACTATTATGACACCATAAACTTTAACATTATCGTAAAGTACAGACGAGCACAAACACATTAACACACTTTTGTCATAACAGACGGAAAAGTGTTTCAAAAAATGAAAACCAATTTGAATACATAAAATTAAACAAAATAAATTTGCTTTCAATTAATTTATGATAACTATTTAATTAAAAGTGTTATAATGTCCTGGAAAGTGTCACTTCATTTGTTTCAAATGCATTATTAGATTGCCTTTAAAAGTCTTATCGATTGAAAAAAACAGACACACACACACACACATACAATATAACAGAAAATATTAAAACTGTTTGACATGCACATGCATGCCGACATTTCGATTGCTGGCCTGCTGTTTCACAGCAAATTTTATTTGAGCATTGTATCTATAAAATCTACAACAATATTGTTTAACCATTGACATTATGACATCTTGGCAAATGTGGTTGTTAAACATATTTGCAAAAAAAAAAACAACAAATTGCATATGAAAACGACTCAAAGGGCCACGAAGGAAAGCATTTCTTGTGGTTCTAAAAATTCTTCTTTATCTTTTTAAATATTCAGGTAATAAATTTTAATAAAGAATTGAAATTAGAAAAGAAAAAATTAGCTGCCAGTGAAAACATAATCGGTTTGTCCTATTTCGCATTTTTATATATTACTAAAGTGGGCTACTTTATCCCTAGTGGAAGGAATAATAAATTGCTTTCAGCAACTTTAAATAACAAGAAAGGCGAACGCCAAGAGAAGTGGTTTGATGAAGTTGAATATCAGACTTTGTGTCAGCAAAATTCAAAATCTCAGTTTGCTATACTCGCGAGTATAAGACACACAATCTGGCTGCTACAGCGCCCTCACATGTAAGTATACTTGCAAAATCTTCATGATAAACACGAAGGCATACAATCGGTTGATGTTTTAATTACTTTTCAACAAAAATCCTCAAATTAACTCTTTAGAGTTAACTGAAGTGAGGTCTCGTTGTGTAGTGCCTCGCTCCCGTGGAACAGGTTTTCCTTTGGCTTAAACCAAAGTAGGGCACTCTGTTTTCTGGGGCAGAAGTTACTCGTTTGTTGTAGCACATACAACTCTCTTTAGAGTTAACTGAAGTGGGGTGACGCTGTGTAGTGCTTTGGCCCTAGGGAACTGGGTTTCTTTTGGCTTAAACCAAATTAGAGCATTCTGTTTTCTGGGGCAGGAGTTACTTGTTTGTAGTAGCAAATACAACTCTAGGAAGCCGCACGTTATTTGTTGTGTTGGAGGTCTGAAACCCGTACTAAGGGTTAAAATTGGCAGAATTTACATATGCAGGACCCCCGGAAGTTTCTTCCATGCAGATTTCTAGGTGCTGATCATGCTTGAGATGCCTGGCTTGGCTAAAACGTTCTGGCTGGGATTTAAACCTAAAATCACAGGAAGGGGGAAAAGTTCCTCTGATGACTATGGCGCACTCTGGCTTTTGGGAGCTAACAATCTCCTGAGGTGGTCTGTGTTCCATTGACTGTTGGGAAATTGCATACAGGAGGGACTAGAAGGCCCGAACTCTTAATCAAGAAGTTCGTTTTCAAAACTTTTTGTAAAAAGTTGTGACCAGTGTAAGCCTAGCAAGCCACATGGGGCTGCTGGTGAATTGTGAATAGTTCACCTCGTGGAGTTGGTACATCATCAGATTAGGCCGTAAAGGCAAATGCTGATGTAAATCGATTTCATAACTGAGTAGTGTTTAAAAAATACATCTTCGTTTTTTGCTGCTAATAATACAAGTATATTTATGTGGCAACGGCTGTATGTTTTACATGCTCTTAGAGAAAGAGAGAGAGAGAGAGAGATAGAGAGGCAGAGAGAGATAATTACGATGTT
The DNA here is from genome assembly GCA_914767995.1 of Thecocarcelia acutangulata. Classification (NCBI taxonomy): domain Eukaryota; kingdom Metazoa; phylum Arthropoda; class Insecta; order Diptera; family Tachinidae; genus Thecocarcelia; species Thecocarcelia acutangulata. The sequence continues at coordinate 116,782,619 of OU612096.1, read as the reverse complement.
TAGTCTAGCTTGTTTTGGAGATCGTTAGCAAATATATTATTATTTTTAAATTATGGTTTTGCTTGGTACTAAAATATTTGTTTACCTATTGGCTAATTTTCTTTTACCAAACAGTTGTTATCTACATGCATGGTACAGTAAAATAGTTTTTTTTTCAATTATATGACCATTAATGGATAATACTTTGAATGTGGCACTATTTTTTCAGTGACTTCGCAAACCAGCAGGCTAAAAAATCACCTTTCGTTTCGTGTTGTCATTGAGCAACCACAAGTTAGGCATTATAAGACATAAGTGGTAACATGACATTGAGGAATCCATTACTTTTTTCTTTTTATCTTAAGCTAGTACTAAGAAAACGACCTCTACAAATGAAGTACGTTGTAACTAATAAAATAGTTTATGGAAAAAATTAACATTCGATTTAAATTTTCCTGCTTTGCAAATAAAATATTGTACATCTGCGGATAGTTTATTCCACAGACAGAACGTACTGTTCAGTCGAGTAAGATATTTCTCAGTAATGCATTTTGCGGCTCACCCACGAATGGATAGATGAGCTCTGGTGGAGGTTTAAGGAACGAGATCATTGATCACAGAATCCTTGAAAATATGGATTATGGAAACTAAAGCGATAATACAGTTCTCATATGTCAATTTTTCTCTTTTAATAAAAATTATTAAAGTAATTCAATGAAACTCTTTGCTTTATTTACAATTAAAAGCAGTGCAACTAACTTGGCTTATGAACAGACATTTTACACTGAAACTGAACTGCAAACTTTTGTTATACAAACAATTTTTAAGCCTAAATCGTAAACGTAAGAGAGTTCTGCATCTTAAAGTGATTGGGGACAAAATAAATAAACCAAATGCAGAAAATTATGGGGATATCCTAGACATGATTTCACGTCAACGGTCAAACCAAATATTCACTTTTCCAAGGTCATTCTCAGCATGTGGTGGAACCAGCCTGGCGTAGTGTGTTATGAGTTGTTAAAACCGACTGAAACAACCACAAGCAATGGTTTTCGAATACAGTTAGTACATTTGATCTGAACATTGAAAGACAAATGGCACAATGCAACGAGGGACGTGAAAGTTTGATTTTATACCAGATAATGTTCGATCCCATGTTACGAAAGTGGTCAAGACATACTTCGAAACGTTGAAATGGAAAATCCTACCCCACCCACCGTACTCTCCAAACGTTGCTCCCTTAAACTATCACTTGTTTCGAGCAATAACACACGGCCTAGCTGACCAGCACTTCCGGTCTTATAGAAAGGTAAAAAATACGATTAATTCGTGGATCGCTTCAAAAGATGAACAGTTTTTTCCAATTATATGACCATTAATGGATAATACTAAAGGGTGTTTTTTTAAGCTAGATAGAACTTTAAATTGTAAAAAGTAACACAAAAAATTAAATCTTGATGAAACATTTTTTTTATTTGTTTCAGTATACTCTGACAAATCATCATGAATAGACTCACGCTTGAACAACGCTACGAAATTATCCAAATTTACTTTGAAAATCAGTCGTCGATTCGCGCAACTTATAGACGACTTCGTCATTTGTATGGCGTACATAATCGTCCATCTGAACAAGCCATTCGTCGATAGATTTCGTACCACATACTCTCTAGAGGATGCAATAACACCAGCACGTCGAAGGAATGTGCGTACTGAAGAGAATATCGCCGCTGTAAACGAAAGTGTGGAAGAAGATCCAAATTTATCGATTCGTCGTCGGTCGCATGAATTGGGGCTCTGTCCGTCCACTACGTGGAAAATTTTGCGCAAAGATCTCGGCCTACACCCGTATAAGATCCAGCTGGTGCAGGAATTGAAGCCACGAGACCATTGTACGCGTCGTTCTTTCGCCGATTGGGCTCTAGAGCAGTTGGCAACTGACCCGTTGTTTTATCGCAAAATTGTTTTCAGCGATGAGGCGCATTTTTGGCTTAACGGGTTTGTTAATAAGCAAAATTGCCGCATATGGAGTGAGACCAATCCACAAGAGACCCTACAGACTCCATTACATCCAGAAAAATGCACTGTTTGGTGCGGTTTTCATGCTGGTGGCATCATCGGACCTTATTTCTTCAAAAATGAGGCCGGAGCTCGCGTTACGGTCAATGGAGATCGTTACCGCACCATGATCAATGATTTTTTGTTTGAAAATATGGATGACATTGATCCGGAGGAGATGTGGTTTCAACAGGATGGCGCTACGTGCCATACGGCGAACGCAACCATCGACTTACTGAAATCAAAATTTGGCGATAAGTTGATTTCGAGAAATGGACCTGTCAGTTGGCCTCCAAGGTCGTGCGATTTGACACTTCTCGATTATTTCCTGTGGGGCTACGTGAAGTCACTGGTTTATGCTGATAAACCAGCAACAATTGACGCCTTGGAGGCCAGCATTGTTCGTGTTGTTCGTGACATACAGCCAGCAGTGCTCGAAAAAGTGGCCCAAAATTGGACGTCCAGAATGCGCTTCGTCAAGAACAGCCGCGGTGCCCATATGCCCGAAATCATTTTCAAATGTTAATGTCACGTATTGATCTTTCGAATAAAAAAAAAATTTTGATTACAATTTAATTTTTTGTGTTATTTTTTACAATTTCAAGTTCTATCGGGCTTAAAAAAACACCCTTTATGAATCATAAATATATAACTAGTTTTTTACAATAAAGCCTCGAAATTTGGAAAAAAACGTTATACAACCATTTATTATAGCAATTTTACATTTCAGTTCATGTCAATCTATTTCTTTTTAATTTTGCTCATTTTTACTGCACATTAATTTATTTTATATAATTTAATTTATTTATGTGCATTCGAACTTAAAATCTACAATTTAATTATTACAGCTTAATTTTGACAAGCTGGACTTCTAGGTATCTACTCCATGTCATTAAATTTATTCAAATATGTATGGCATAAATGTTTTACCAACATTTGCTATTAAAAAATATGTCTGTCAGTGTTTTCTATTTGTTTCTTTTTTCATTTCAATTGGAAATCACATTATACCAGGCGGTGCAATTATCGTTCGTCAATGGCTGTCATTATGACAGAAAATAATCCTTGTTCGTTTCTACCAATATCATAATTTTTAAATGAAGTGAAATACTTGAATTTAATTATTCATTATATGATAGTATGAGTAAAATATACCACGCACTTGTTTCCACAAACACACTGAAACATTGTTTATACAATTTAATATTTTTAAAATAAAGTTTAATTTGTTTAAGCACCATTAAATGGCTGAAAACATGAAAGAAATGACCCGTAATTGGATAAAACGAACAGGATTTATATTTAAAATTAATTTTATCAATGTGATGACAAAGAATAAAAATAAGTATGCATTATACAGATATACATTAAGTTAATATAACAAAAACAATTTAGTTTCATTATTTATAGTTCAAAGTGGTTTCAGCATCCCTTTGTTCTAATTAACACTTGCTTAAGTTTTGTGTTTGTCTTCTCAACATCTCTGGCACAAATAACTGCTGCTATGTCGGCCGCATTACTCATCAAAAAGCCATCATGCGGCATTTTTTAGTGACGCAAGTAGTATGTATTATTTAGTCGTTAACCGGATTTTCGAATACTTCATAGTGGTATGATAATCTAATAAAACCTAAATAAAAATCTAATAAAAATATATGTATATAATTTAAAAAAAAAACTGAAAAGCACGCTTTTAATGGATGTTCAGCTAAAGGGCGGTCGATATACGAATACTCGTATACTCCACATAGCGCCACACACTTTTTTTCCGAATAACACTAGTATTATTCGTTCACTGTTGTTTTAAATTTATTTCGATTTTTTTTTTTTGCTTACTTTTTAGTTCAATATCGAAGTGTTGGTTTTAGCTTTTTAACTATACATATTTCTCTTACATTTTGGTTTGATATGCTATGAGAGCGAGTCTCACTCACCATTTTATTTAAGTACGAATTACGTATGATTAACAATGTAAATAATATTATCTCTCCCTATATAACTATAAATACTCATACGACGGAGATTGCGAGTACTACAAACATACACCCATATAAGAGAGTTAATACAAAAACTTTTTTTTTTTTGATATTTTTATTATAAAATAAATAAGGTTAAACAGAATTATAATAAAGTTAATCTATTATTACTTTTTAGTGGATATGAGTATAGGCAAAATTGATATTGTTAGCCCGTATAGTCTCAAGACATTTGCTTGCACAATAGCGTGAAGAAATCTGTGATATGAAGAACACTAAAGCCGGCTGTGCAGCTGTGAAGGAAATAAATTGGAGTATACTTAAAGAATGGCCGGTGCAGTACAGGGATATTGAGGCTGCATACTAACATATTTAAAAAAAATTAAAAAATGAAGAGTGGGGAAGTAAAGGAATACGTTACTCAATTGCTTCCAACTTCCAAAACAAAAAAAAATATATAAAGGGTGGTTAAATTTCAAGGGCCGATGTTGATTTTGCATAAAACACAAACTATTTAGGAAATTATTGTAATTTTATTTTATTATGATATATTGTTATTAATCAATTATGCATGGAACAAAAAACCGGCAACTGGGCGCCGCGACCACGGCGGCACACCTCCATCCGATGGTCCAAATTTTCGATGACCCTAAGGCATAATGGAGGTTCTATGCCGTTAATGTGCCGAATTATCTCATCCTTTAGCTGTTGAATTGTTGCTGGCTTATCGATGTACACCTTTTCTTTCAAATAACCCCAAAGAAAAAAGCCCAACGGTGTCAAATCACATGATCTTGGCGGCCAATTGACATCGCCATTACGTGAGATAACACGGCCATTGAATTTGTTGCGCAAAAGAGCAATTGTTTCGTTAGCTGTGTGGCAAGTGGCACCGTCCTGCTGAAACCACATATCGTCTACATCCATATCTTCCAATTCGGGCCATAAAAAGTTCGTTATCATCTCACGATAGCGAACACCATTACTGTTACAGTAACTGCCTGACCGGCCTCATTTTGGAAAAAATATGGCCCGATGATGCCGCCAGCACATAAACCGCACCAAACAGTCACTCTTTGTGGGTGCATTGGTTTTTCGACAGTCACTCTTGGATTCTCATTCACCCAAATGCGGCAATTCTGTTTATTGACGAATCCACTGAGGTGAAAATATGCCTCATCACTGAAGTTGATTTTCTTCGAAAATTGATCATCATTTTCATAATAAGTCTGGATAACTTTAACACGTTGTTGGATAGTGTATCTCTCCATGGTTCAAATTGAGTAAGTCTGAAATAGGGAAATGTCAAATAAAATTTGGAAAAAAGTTGGCGTTTAGGTGTGGTTCACATTCAACATCGGCCCTTGAAATTTAACCACCCGATATATGTAACTTCAAGTTGTAGCGAAAAATATTTCGTATGACCTTAATTTTTGCACTCATATGGGAAAACTGAAAGAAAAACGCTGCAATTATGTGTCAGTGTATGCACGATAAATAATACGAGTATATTAGACAAGATGTTTGTAAATGAGCCACAGTAGACAGTAGTAATGAAATGTTTTGAACGATTTCTGGAACAAAAGAAGAAACATATTGATAACAATACTGAAGCAGATTTACATATACATACATATGTACTATAGACTTAAACCCCGACATAATGGAAACCAGTCCTGGGATAGATAAATTTTCCCAAAGCAGATATGAGCTTCTTACACTTAAAGAAAAACCCTTCGTTATGGGAATGAAACCATTCTTCACCGTGAAAATTTTCATTTCAGTTATGCAAGCTTCATTAATGAGATGCAAATTTTGCACAGCACTACTTTATTATTTTTTACAACTTTATTAATTTTACGAAAACTCTTTCTTTCATGCTATGAACAACTTTTTGCATAAAAACAGGGGGAATTTTGTTATAGTTTCTGAACAGTGTACAACACATATAATGCTGGTTTTAATATAAGAATTTAAAATAATGGGTATATTTCATTATAAATGTAGAAGTTTTATTATATACTCGATGGCTGGTTGGGTTGAGTGCTCGATCAACAATCTGCAGATCGCAGGTACGATTCCTGCCAAAAACTTTGTGTGTTACTGCAAAATAGCTTCGTAGTTTTTACACTCGTTCATTCATAATATTCATACCCAGAATGAAGGTTTACATTAACGAAAAAACAACAATAAAATCTTAATATTAATACATAAAATCGAACGTTTTTCTACCAGTGTAGTTTCTATATGCTATGTCTAATAACCATAGAGAAGACGATATAAGGGAGAGTCATTACGTATTTTACCTGCTTACTATAGAAAATTAAATTATTTTTAAAAAATAAAGGGTACTAATATGTCGTTTCCGTAATTTTAATTCCCTTAAACATGTCGTGTCTGAAAGGTAAACCACATTTTGTTAATAAAGCCATTTTCTTATACAAATTCATAATTCCTTTGGAATTTATTTCTTTTGTTTTATATTGTGTTTGGCTAATATCGTTCCGAGAAAACTTTTAATAATATTACTTATTCGAAGTTTTTCTGTATTGGCTTCGAGGGTAATTGTATTCCTTTTCGAAGGCTCTTCCCTTTGTGTTCATCAATCCAACATTGGTTTTCTGCTATGTGTTTAATGCTTTAATTTTATTTATAAAAAACTAATATGGAAAACAACCAGTTACCTCACTGACGAGTAATTTTAATTGCATATCTTTGCAGAAAAATTTTAAAACAGACGACTCGTTTCAATAGGGGTTTCCTACGGGCTAATGTTGGTCAAACCTTTGCTTTAAATTTCAAATAAATTAAAAACAATTTTTATGACTTTTCACTCGACGTTTCGTTCGCTTTTTTCGAACATCTTTTCGAATATTATCTTTATTTATTTTTTATTGTATCCTTAAGCTCTCTATGGTGAACCGTTTGTTCTCTTTTTTCCCTGTTTAATATTTTTACGTTTTCAGTCAATTACGTGATTGCACTCGTTTACATATTGTGATAGTGCTGTTTCTTTTCTATTTTTTTTTTCTATATCTAGTTTGTGTTCTTTAATTCTTGTACTCAGCATTCTTTGAGTAGTGCCAATGTAAACCATATCACATCTCTCGTTCTCGTTTCCATTAACGTATGATGTTAGTATTTTGCAAAAATAAAGAGTGGGAAAACAGAGTTGGCAGCACTCTTTTAGAAAGTGGATGAATTCAAAAAAGCAACAGAAGACTTGATAACTTTTTTTTAGGTTTTAATAACATTCTTTGCTTGACTTCTACAAATATTTATTCACACAAAATACACTTGAGAGTACTCTTGCCAATTTTAGTTACTTGCAATGTAGTGTTTACTACGTATGTAATCCTTATGAGAATTATATTAATTTAAGTCTCTAACTTTTATTTTAAACCTAAAAATATATACTTACGTATGTATTTGTTATTTTATTGATATTCTTGATATTAAAACTCTATTACGACATATTAATTATATTCCTTTTGCAATAATGCCGGGCTTAAAATGTAATTAATTGCTGACTGCTTTCAGTTCATTGCATTTCGCAGTAATAAGACAAGTTTAATTTTACTGCTGCAGGATTCCTTGTTTCAGTTGAAGCTTCCTTTAAGAAACCATATCAAAATAAATTGTCTAGTAAGATTTTAATTAAATGGAATTTTCAATGTACTCATACATACGTATACATATATGTACATACTTACCTACATATGTGGGTACTTCCTATAATTTCATCATATCGAACATGTCCTCCTGTTTGATTTTTGTCTTTTGTTGCTTGCTTAATAAAATAATAAAAAAAAAAATTGTATGCAAATATTTATTGATTCATAATGAATTGTTGATGCGCTGTTGCCAGCATTGTACTGGCTTATTGTGACATTACTGATGCTGATGATAACGATGATGATGACGATGATGTTGGCATTCAAGTTATTACCCGGAAAATTTTGTTAAATCTAGGATGGTATGGGGGTACTGATATTTATACCAGCTTATATGTTTCTTAAACTTTCATGTATTCGAAAGGACATGTTGTGAAGAAAGCAGTAAATTTCTTAAGAAACTAACGCATATACAAATAAACTAATACCAGGGATGTTTAACATTTAAATGATTATATATATTATTTTAATAAAATAAAAAAATTAAATAAAATAAAACTTTTCTAATCTCAATGAAAAAAACAGCTTTTTTTTAATTATATCCTCAAGTAATTTTAATATATTGAAATATTTATTAATTTGCATTTCCCAGCCCTGATATTCATTCACTCAGCAAATAGTCTATTTTCTGTTCAACACTTTGTTGTTATGTTTTTCTTTTATTTAAGAATTATATGAAGCATATTGTCATCAAAAAGCAATAATAATTCAGTCAACATGTTGATGGATACGATACAAATATTTTTATTGAATTTCTATCAACTATGCCGGCATCTCAAGCATTAAGATATTAGGAAAATAGCTTTAGTTTATTCAAATAGGTTTTACAAGAGCTTTATAGCACTATAATTTCTACTTTTTCAGCATAATAATTTTTCAAAATATGTTTACCATGTAGATTATTAAGATATTAAAATATGAGCATTAATTTTTTTATGGTAAATTATTTAAAAGAGCAAAAAAGTTAAACCAAATAAAGGCCTTTAATAAAACAGTTTCTCGCAGCACATAATTCATGACGTAATAGAGTGCTTTAAACGTATAGTTTTGCTGGAAAATCATATTTCAAAATTGATAGGGAACTTCATGAAATAAAGTTTGTGTTTAAGAAATTTAGGCAGCTGGAAAATAAATATACGTTTTTACATTATAGCAACGTCGAAAATAGTGAAATACAGACGATCAATACCAGCACTTTGTTATAAAACAATATCACTCGTATACTATAGTAATTGGACCAAAAGAAAAAATGTGCTAATATTTTATGACATCTTATTGTGGTGATTCCAACAAAAAAGCCTTAAATTAATAAGACATTTTAAGCTCTGCTTAATAGGTTGCCATAGCTAAACCGTAAATATTTCCATAGACACACATTTAAAATAGCACATCACCAGCGTTATCAACTCGGTGCGTTTTGCACCGTTCTTAGTGCTTTTTAAAATTAATTAGGCGAAAAATTCTTTAGTCGGTGTGGAGTGCGCTTTCTTTACATTTTCGGCTCATTTTTTAAATTTCGGTGGCACAAAATCAAATTCAACACAACTTTTTATTTCAATATAAAACAAAAGTTTATTATTAAGTGTATAAAATGTTTACCTGTCATTTTGCGTGAAAAACACAAATGTAAGCTTACATATGTATATGAGTAGAAAATAAATAAAAGTCCCAACCGGTGGCAACGTAGGCCCGAAAATAATTAAGAAGCACACACACAATAATGCTGCAACAGCTTCAAACGGAACACATTATTGGATTGAGAAAAAATGCGCAAAGAAAAAGGAAGCAAATTCCACCAACGTATAATCCTTATTTTAAAAGATCATTCAAAAAAAAAGAGCAAGTGATTCTGGGCATAACAAGTTGTGGGTTTCTAGCAGACCGCGTAAAATTAAATGAACTAAACAAGGAAACAGGTTCAGAGCTGCGAAGGACCTTATAAAAAAGTGTTAAATTACGGCACTTAACTAAAGTAGAAAAATCACTACGACGAATGTTGAACACAAAGCGTATAACCACATTAAATAACCTATGAATTCTATCTAAGAGCATACCATATGTACCCGAGAATACCTCAATACCATAAAAAAGCTGCGAAATCAATAGAGCCCACGATAAGCATGATCTAACCGGCAGAGGCAAGTAAATGTTTAATGAATTCAACCTACGAAGCGTACCAAAATTTTTGAGATCAACACATCAATGTGATTAGTAAAAGAAAGCCTACTATCAAGAACAATACCCAGACACTTAAGCTGATCAACAAAACTAATACGCTCACCGTTAAGATAGAGATCCATGTCACAAAACGACTCGTACGCCCAAACATGATAGCTTTGGTTTTCAAAGGATTAACAGTCAAAGCATTGCATGAAGTCCACCTAAACACACCATGCAAACAAAAGTTGACATCTCTATTAAACGTTACAACATTGTCAAAAGCCCCCTTAAGCAACAGAAACACGTCATCAGCAAACAAAAAAGTTTGATATATATCCGAGTTGACAGAACTAGGTAAATCGTTAATAAGCATTGTAAACAATAGAGGACCTAAAACAGACCCCTGAGGGACACCCAAGCTGATGGAACGCACATCCGAATAAACACTATTTAGAACCACAAATTGCGATCTACCCGTAAGGTAAGAGAAAACCAGTCTACGTGCTGATCTAGCGAAATTGAAATCATTTCCCAGCTTATCAATCAGCATAAGATGATCAATAGAATTAAAAGCTTTCGTAAGGTCCAAAGAAAGAAGAACATTCAAAAAACCGTCATTCACATTCTGTCGAACACTGTCCGTCAAGAAAAGTAATAACGAAGTAGAGTTAAACCCCTTCCGGAAAGCACAGTTTGACGACAGTAAACAGGTATTTTGGGTCCCTGATAATAGGCTGTAAAAGTCACAGCTGATTATGGTTGACAGCAAATATAATTAAATGTTATTGCTTAATAATAAATTTTGTCAAATATCTTTATAATTATTGTAAAGGTAACATTATCTTAATAAAACTGACGGAGTCGTATAAGAGGCCAAATTTGACAAACGCGAATTCTAGCTGTTGAACGAATTTGACTGCATGCTACAAGGCAGTGGTATCAGACCCAGTTTGATTGTTTAATAGGTAGTCGTTTAAAAGGCTGTTTCGTTATCGTGTTTTTAATATAAAAATGTAATTTTGTAATACAAAATAGGTTTTTGAAAATGAAAAGAAAAAAATTCAAAATTCGATGCGTTTTCGTTGAAAAACGCGCTTTTTCCCCATTTTGAAATTTCAAAGTTAATAACGCTGTACACTACATTATGACAATACATTCCTAGCTACTCATATTACTTTAAGATTTATGACGTTATGACTGCCCATTGAATATTGTAATTGTTACGAAGAAAAGTATTAGAGTTTGAATTTAAAATCAACAGAAATAGAAGGGACTAGAAAGTCTCTCATTTATACAAACATTAGCGACTGCATTACCATATCAGAACAGCTATACCATTCGTGATAAATAAATACGTCATTGTCTACGATAAAGAAGTGCTTAACTGTTTTTTTAAAACAGTAAAAACGCAATAATATATAAGTATAAAAAAATTGCTCTTCCTTCCATGTCTGTAGCGGTATTTCTATAATTAAAATATGCTTTGCTTTAAATAAACTTGTTTTCATTAATATTTAAAACTAAGTTTACCAATTGCATCACCTGTCGTCTAAAGATGCGTTTATAATTTGAGTGCGTTTATGCATTAATAATTTATACAACTCATCGTATGTACGCACTCGGTTTTTATGACGTTCATGATGTTTTAGATACTGTGCAGTCAGTTGTGTTTACAAGCAGTAAGAGAATATTTAAATAAATACAACACTCATTTTATGCAATTTAAGGATTGTGGTAGGATTGAAAATTTATTTTAAAAACCACACATCAAAAAGAATGGTAAAGAAAGAAAAAGTATATAACTGATTGTGAAGCAAAAACATCGTTTGGTTACTTAAATAAATTATTCATAAAATATAAGCATCCATTTTTTTATCTAACATAATATATAGGGTGTTTTTTTTAAGCTAGATAGAACTTTAAATTGTAAAAAGTAACACAAAAAATTAAATTTTGATGAAACATTTTTTTTATTTGTTTCAGTATACTCTGACAAATCATCATGAATAGACTCACGCTTGAACAACGCTACGAAATTATCCAAATTTACTTTGAAAATCAGTTGGCAACTGACCCGTTGTTTTATCGCAAAATTGTGTTCAGCGATGAGGCGCATTTTTGGCTTAACGGGTTTGTTAATAAGCAAAATTGCCGCATATGGAGTGAGACCAATCCACAAGAGACCCTACAGACTCCATTACATCCAGAAAAATGCACTGTTTGGTGCGGTTTTCAATGGAGATCGTTACCGCACCATGATCAATGATTTTTTGTTTGAAAATATGGATGACATTGATCCGGAGGAGATGTGGTTTCAACAGGATGGCGCTACGTGCCATACGGCGAACGCAACCATCGACTTACTGAAATCAAAATTTGGCGATAAGTTGATTTCGAGAAATGGACCTGTCAATTGGCCTCCAAGGTCGTGCGATTTGACACCTCTCGATTATTTCCTGTGGGGCTACGTGAAGTCACTGGTTTATGCTGATAAACCAGCAACAATTGACGCCTTGGAGGCCAGCATTGTTCGTGTTGTTCGTGACATACGGCCAGCAGTGCTCGAAAAAGTGGCCCAAAATTGGACGTCCAGAATGCGCTTCGTCAAGAACAGCCGCGGTGCCCATATGCCCGAAATCATTTTCAAATGTTAATGTCACGTATTGATCTTTCGAATAAAAAAAAATTTTGATTACAATTTAATTTTTTGTGTTATTTTTTACAATTTCAAGTTCTATCGGGCTTAAAAAAACACCCTATATATATATAGAGTACACGTAGAATATACAGAGTTATTGTCGGCTGCGATATCGTGAGTTACCAAAACTGTACATGACTTTGATGCACAAATTGGTCTGAATTTAGCCGATAGAATGGTAGATATACGCAGCCATGCCTGTCAGGTATTTCGATTGTGTCCACCCCACTTAATGATGATGATGTCGAAGCCCATTGGCCATCACTTGGCTTTTATGAACCAACCTAATGCCTGTTTAATATCGTTGCTCTCATGTAGAAAGGCCCTAACTAAAATATTTGCAATTTTACAGGAGAAGGAAAAATTGTAATGCAAACTGTATGAACAAGCACATCTAAAAGTAACTTTTTTGCTCAATTCCTTGTAAGAGCGATATGTATGAAATTATATAATCAAATCTTTGTGACCACAGTGTACTTATGTGAAACGTAGTAGAATCCCTAAAAGAGCTCAATTCAGGGAAAATACGAGTTAGAGCCTTTCTACGTGAGACTAACAATATGCATTTTTCGAAATTAAATCTCAGTTGCCGCTTATATTCCATCACATTTTATTATTTTTAAAAGATTTTTTAGTCTTTTTTTTTTTTAGCAAATTAACACTTTTCCCAAGTGTTCTCTCATTTGTCTACATTGTTTTCTAATCATTTATATTGCTAACCCTCGCATATATAAATAAATGGTTACTTTTTATTGAATACAAACATAGATATGTACTCGTATGTGTGCATGCTTATGTACATACACACTTACATGTTTGCATAACTGTGTGAGTTTTCCTGCGAGTCTGAGTGCTTTGGCAGTTATTTACGGTTTGTTAGATTTTATGACAATTTTATTGTGCCCACTTGTATTAAATTTGAACTTGTTTGTGTTTATTGTTGCATAAATTTCATTTACCAACAAAATAAGCAAAAAAAAAAAACAAAAAAAAAGTATTTCATTTTTATACAATATTATTAACGTTTAGTACGTGTATTAGAATAGGACTACGTAATTTTATTAAACAGCCTTCATAAAAATTAACGCACAAGGGGTTTCGTTTCGAATAGAATTCATGTTTGATTATTTCAATTGTTTACAAAAGGGAAAGCAAGCGGATAATGTTTTAAAGGGCAACAAATTTAAGTTATGCTAAATACTTAGATAAAATGTACATACATACTGAATGTAAGTATTTGGGCGACAACTACAAATAAAATTTTAATTTAAGCCGCTTAAATACCGCAACATCTACAAGGACTTATGGGGTTTTTTTTACAAGATTATCATTTTGCTTTTTATTGAGTGTGAACCTGTTAAGGATCTTAGCGAATTTAATGAGTTTCTTGCTATAATAATTTTATTGAGAAAAAAAAGGGACACAGCAACACAAATACGAGTACTTATTATGAAGCATAAGCTTTGAAAAAATCTTGGTACATTTAAGTGTCTAGGGGATATTGAGGTTTTTTTTTTCATGCTTCAAAATATGAACTAACAATAAGTATTCAAATCTTAATACTAAATATAAAAATGATTTAAGACCAAACACTGCTAGACAAAAATGTTTTGTGTGCAATATTAACTAACTAGTTGTGAGTTTGAGTCCAACTTCAGTCAAGAAGAAGAATTACTTTTAACTATAACAATAATTTATTAAATTAAATTTTTGGTTTGTACATTTGTACAACGGGTTATAGTTCAGGTTTTTTCTTTCTTAAGTTTTTTCCTTTAGAAAGATTTTTAACAATACAAATCTGCTGTGATCAATAATTTTGATTGAAGAAGACAAGAAAAACAATAATCAAATCTTTAGCTGGGGGACAACTAGCTGTTTCGTAGTCGCTACACTAATCATCAGCACCCACTGGGATTCGAACACGGGATCATGTGCAGATGATGCATTTTTAACCAGTCAAAAAGTTCAAAAGTCTTTTCAACTTTTGCTTTTGCGCAGTTTTGCATTTTTTTGACTTCGTATTTCTGTAAAGAAAACTAAAAGCAACAGTTTACAGTGTTCAAATCATGAAGCGAGAGAAATCAAAAGTTTGAAACAATAAACTGTTGATTTGAATAAAAACTTTTCGCTTTTCAAATAAAATTAGATTTATATTATATATAAATTATTCTTAGACTTTTAAAATGAAAATTTTCTTTAAACAGTTTTTAGATTCTTTGCGCTCATTCAGTTTTGTTTTAACTTTTAAGTTATATGTAGAGTGAGCATAAATTGGGTGTGCAAAGACAAAATTTGTGTAATATAACTACTAGAATCTTATATGCATATACCGACACATGATTTTAAAAAAGTTTTCTTTGGAAATAAAATAAGGGGAAACTATTTAACTGGAAAGCAGTTTGTTTTTCTGAGACTTAGAATCAATATTAATATTATAAACAGCGTGGCATTTTAGTTGGTAGTGATAATATAATTCGGATGGGCATATTGTTTTTTTCTCAGATAAATACATACATACATACATACAATATTTTTTCTTCTCGTAAAAATAATCGTATGTTTGTTAGAATTGTTTGCTTTTCTGTTGCATGTTTGCTGTAAAAAATATAATTTACTTTACATGTTCTTTCAGCTTTAATTTTTAACAATAAACATAAAATACTTTTGAAATGCAACTCTTATGTTCATTGGGCAGTATACTGCCTCTTTTGAGCAGAAAACAAAAGAGAATAACATATTCAAATAAGTTCTTTAAAACAACTGCACAGTTACTTCCAAGCAGGAAGTTTGATTTTGGTTTACAAACTGTTGCTTAATTATTAACTTTCAAAAGAAAAAAGCTAAAACAAAATAAAACTTTCCCCTCTATTTAAAATATCGAAAGACTTTTCAAAGTTTCTCTTTGTGTGGAAAGTTTATGAAAAAGCAAAAGCATTCGAAGTGTACAAAAAACTTCTGCTTCGAAGCAACAGTCAAATTTTCAAACTTTTGCTTTTGTAAGTTAAGTTTTTTAAACCGTGGTTTTAACACGGCCACTTAACCACTTCAGCCACCGAGCTCTGTAATTACTCTTACGTTAATGTTTGCTACATATTGATCACATATGCAATTGTTATAACCCCAGTTGCTTGTACAGGATTTTCTGTCACTGAACAACTAAATTTTAATTTATTATTATTAACTAATAATTCTCCTAATTGTGAGACGTATTTCTTCTTGACTGAAGTTGGACTCGAACTCACAACTAGTTAGTTAATATCGTATTTATGTATATAACTAAAAAAGTTCACTGACTAATAATTTACATAAAAATGTTTTATTTTGCACAAACAATATCGGAAAACCAGCTATTTAACGTTCTGATGGTGGCAAGGGTATCCCTCCTTCTCAACCAAGAGTGGCCTTCAAAATAAGGAGTATTGCGTGCAAAAGGATTTGGGTTAAGTTTCAGTTTACTGATATAACTTGTCGCATACTTAGAAAACTCGTCTTTTACCAGCGGAACACACAGATCCTTGTGAATTCATGAATTTATTATGTACCACAGAGCTGCAGTAATCGTACGAAGAAGCTGTCGATCAGCTAAGCTAACGAGGCCACCTGGTACTAAATTCGCCTTGATTGGTAACAAGGCAGCTTTATATAGGAATAATTATTATTTATTACAATAAATATCAAACTTCAACAAACATCAACATGTATTTTGTTGGTAGAATTTACGAATAGTTGTGAAAATTGTGACAATAAAGTAGTGCTGCCAACTCTACACTCATAGAATACCCGTCATAACTGTGATGTATTTTAACATCAATGCAATGCCAAATGTCATCATTTTTGACCCCATGACACTTTTCATCGCTGTGATGTCAACCATTACATCAGTTGCTCTGATTGTCATTAGCAGTAATTATCACAATTATTTCATCAATAACATGTCAAACTGATATAATGGTGATGCTTTATTGGAACACGTTTGATGTGAGCATGTGATCAATACAGTGACACTCTAATATCGAAGAAATGACTAAATGAAGGCAATATAATGAAATATATTATCAATAGAATATTACACTAACATCAGACCAACTATAATTTGGTTTCAATATGATGTAAAAATCTCATTGATGCGATGGTTCATTAACATCTGAAAAATGACTAAATGAAGTAAATTTTATGACAAAATGTCATCAGTACTATGGCACGCCAAATCTCCAACTAAATTTAAACTCAAGTTATATGTAATTTAATTCAACAATTTGTTCAAACAAATAATTTTATATTTCACCACTTTCAAGAAGCCAATGAGAATTAAAAATGTTCTAGTACTTTTGATGACTAACTGCCATCAATATAATGTCTGTGTGTGGCATTAGCATTTTACCCCCTACGCTCGCATTGTATTCGTTATTTAACTCACGCCGCATATGATGACAAAGTGTCATCAAAATGATGTACTATCATTCATTTATATATTCGCTTTATAGTTATACTTATTTGCCTTTGCTTAAACAATACTTGCTGTGATTAAAAATTTGCATCAGTATGATACATTCTTAAAAATTCATGTAAGTTTAAAAATAATGATTTTAACAACAAAATTTTTGTTCAACAATAAATTGAAAATGTTATTAAACTATTTAACTTTTTTTGAAATCAATTTGGACAAATTAGATGCATTATAATAATTAATCAAATGTATCATTGAATTGATGTCACCACAGTTGTAGCATTGATGATACTCAATGTATGACAAAATTCTCTAATGACTTTTGTCATTGAGATTGATGTCTGTTTTTACATTACTGATGACTATTTACATAATGTTGATATCACAATTCTGATGTCCCGCCGTCATCAATATGAAGACGCTTTTTTCTATGAGTGTACATAAGTTATGAGATGTCTAAAACAACATCTTATGTAGTCATATCTATTGAAATAGTATCTTGTATTACAGGCTACAACTCATTATAAAAAAAAATAAATAAATTTATAAATTTAAAAGCTAAACTAAAATATTCTTTGTACAAAACTACAAAGTGAGTTGGCGTCGAGTTTGTGTTTCATTTTTGTCGTATGATTTCAAAATATTAAATATTCAACCAAAGCCAAACCTTGTTTATTGTTGTGTTTTCTTTGCTGTTAATTTCGCTGCTGGTGGTTTTGATAAATATAATTTAATATTTTTGGTCCTCTCACTGCTAAAGCAAACAAACAATTTAGTTTTTAGCCCAAGGTAAAGCAAGGATGAACGAGAACAGTTAGGCAGCTCATCAAATCTGATGGTATCTGCTCACCAGCAAACATTCAACACATTCCAGTACAAACATTTCTTCGCTGGCTAGAGATGTATGTGAGTGCGGGGGAGGGAATAAGTAAATATTGCTGCACAGCCATAATGTGCAGCGACCTGTGCGCTATAACGCATAAAAAATAGAAAGACAAATGTAGCGCTTAGTGAGCTTCCTTAATAATTTATTTTTATGATGTGTGGATGCTCATATTTTTGCTTTAACAAATAAGTATCCAAAGAACTTAAATATGAAAATCATTTCATATTTTATTTATTCATCTGCTACACATGCATATATAAACATATTTATGTATGTGTGTGTGTGTGTGTGTGTTTAATCTTTTGTATATGTTTCTACCTTTACGCTAGATATTTTAGGAGTATTGCTGTATTTTTTTTTTGTTTTTAAAAAGCTTTTGACCCAAAGCAGAATAACATGACGACATCTGCGGAAAGCCATGGACACCAGTCCCATAGCGACACAGCACGGTTTGTCCTTGTCTTTCATTTTCAGTTTTTAGCACTGCCTTTTTCGTTTTTCTTTCACTATTTTTCTTTTGATTACAGAAATTCATATTTGTAGCAATTACGGCACGGGTGAATGTGTGTATGTATGTGTGTGTGTGTGTCTGTAAAGGTGTCATATGAATGTTGGATTTTCGGGTTTAAAAATTTTACTTTATTTGATTTGGTTTATGTCTCCCAAGGCCTATAAAGCTTTTAGATAATGGCTGGTGCAAATGAACTCAAAACCAATTGTGTGCCTTGATTGAAGTAACTTTAAGTGTCACATGATCTTTTTTCATATCCTCCACATAGAAATAAAAACGAAAAAAATACTGGGACTTTAAGTTTAAATATTTATGTGCATTGCAAAAAGGTCATATAAGTAAAATAAATAAAATAAGCCAACAAACAAGTTTTCGCTATAAAGATATGATTTTTTAGGGTCTTTGAGGCCAATATTAGGGTTTTATATAAATTTAGCTTTTTAAAAGATTAAAGGCTCTTACAAATTCGTAAGTGATAAACATATGTATGTGAATGTCTAGAAGTTCGTTCGTTGAGAAAAGACAAACTTTTGTATCGGCTGGTTAAATTTCAAGGGCCGATGTTGAACGTGAACCACACCTAAACGCCAAGTATTTTTCCGCATAGGGCTTGGGCACTCCTGATCTATAGTACAACCATCGCAGGCGTTTTTAAACCTAACAACTACAATAAAAGGAAATATGTATATAGAAGTACTATTTTCCTGCAATTCGATATCGCTGTGGTTTCTGTACCAGGAACGTGTAAAAGACCCAAGTGTTCTCTAAATGTATAAAAAGCACTCAAAGTGTATACTCGTATAACCATTTGTCAATAACAAAAGCACACTTAAATCTGTTTCCAATATTAAAGGCAAAAACATCATATACATCTTCGCAAGAATACAAAAAGTATTTCAAAATATGCTTTGGCAAATTATACTCGTACCAACAAGAAAACAAAAATGTTTCTTAAGTGGTTGTGTGACTTTTTTAATACTCTTAAGTCTTTGCTTACATTTATAACATCGACTTGATACTTGATGGCACATTTATTGTCTGCTCTGTGTACAAATGTGCATATACTTTTATTAAAACCTACTTATATGTATGTGTAAGACTCAGATATCAACATCATCTCACATTCTTCTACACACATACACGTTAATGTATTATTGTAGTATAAGAATGCTGTGAAAATTTCTCTCTTTAACTTCACTTTTCAGCAATTTCTTATTTTTATTTTTGGTAACACAAAAATTTATTTTCATACCCTTAAGAATTCGTACAAAAAAGCCTGCATGCATATTTTGCACACACACATACATACATACATATACTCGTATTGTAGTATATAACGTATAGTTTAATTTTTAACAGCGTGTTTATTTATAAGTTTCATCAATACGAGTATATGCTTTTCATGTACTCAGCTCTTGCTGAAGATGAAAGAAATATCTTTAGAGAAATAGTTTGCAGAAAAACAAAATTAAGATAATTGCTTGTGGGCATTTTAAGCCGCACATGCAAACCCCTTCATTTTCTAGAAGTGCTGTAGCCACATATCCAGCTGCTTCATCAATTACGTGTTGGTACTGTCTCACCTCAAAGTTATGCTGTTTGACACTTGACTTTAATTAAAAATCAGACAGATATTATTACCTTTTTACGTCTAAGCCGCTGAATTAATTAAAATTAAAATACCGTAAGCAGATACTTTGAAACTCGAGAACATACAGGATCGTTTTTATTCTGCAAATTACCTTATAAGCTGGCATAATATCCATCAAGAGCATACGTTTTTAAATAACTTTGCAGTAGTAAAGCCGTATATATTCCAAACTGAGGCCCGGTAAGGCAGTTACTGTGAATGGTGTTCGCTATCGTGAGATGAGTACGAACTTTTTATGGTTCGAATCGGAAGATATGGATGCGGACTGTATGCGGTTTCAATAGGACCACACCACTTGCCACATAGTTAACGAAACAATGGCTTTTTTGCGTCATGTGGTGGTGGTGCTAATTGCTCACTAAGATCATGTGATTTGACACCGCTGGGCGTAGGTGTACGTCGATAAGTCAGCAACAATTCAGGAGATGAACATTAACAGTTTTATTTATAAAAAAAAATTTTTACTTTTGTTTTCATGTACATATTTGTTACCAAATTTAAATTTAAATACTGGAGACGCTTGATAAAATACCCTTTATATATATAAAGTATAAAACTTTACTTTAGAAATGAAGTGGTACAAGCATTGCTTTAAATATCGGGTGGTTAAATTTCAAGGGCCGATGTTGAAAGTGAACCACACCTAAACGCTAAGTTTTTTTCCCAATTTTATTTGACATTTCGCTATTTCAGACTTACTCAATTTGAACCATGGAGAGATACACAATCCAACAACGTGTTAAAGTTATCCAGACTTATTATGAAAATGATGATCAATTTTCGAAGAAAATCAACTTCAGTGATGAGGCACATTTTCACCTCAGTGGATTCGTCAATAAACAGAATTGCCGCATTTGGGCGAATGAGAATCCAAGAGCGACTGTCGAAAAACCAATGCACCCACAAAGAGTGACTGTTTGGTGCGGTTTATGTGCTGGCGGCATCATCGGGCCGTATTTTTTCCAAAATGAGGCCGGTCAGGCAGTTACTGTGAATGGTGTTCGCTATCGTGAGATGATAACGAACTTTTTATGGCCCGAATTGGAAGATATGAATGTAGACGATATGTGGTCTCAGCAGGACGGTGCCACTTGCCACACAGCTAACGAAACAATTGCTCTTTTGCGCAACAAATTCAATGGCCGTGTTATCTCACGTAATGGCGATGTCAATTGGCCGCCAAGATCATGTGATTTGACACCGTTGGACTTTTTTCTTTGGGGTTATTTGAAAGAAAAGGTGTACGTCGATAAGGCAGCAACAATTCAACAGCTAAAGGATGAGATAATTCGGCATATTAACGGCATAGAACCTCCATTATGCCTCAGGGTCATCGAAAATTTGGACCATCGGATGGAGGTGTGCCGCCGTGGTCGCGGCGCCCATTTGGCCGATATTTTGTTCTATACATAATTGAGTAATACCAATATATCATAATAAAATAAAATTACAATAATTTCCTAAATAGTTTATGCTTTATTCAAAATAAACATCGGCCCTTGAAATTTAACCACCCTTTATATAACACAATTTTCATTATATTGAGCAGAGTTGATTAACCAATTTAATTGCCGCGAAATAAGTCGATGGCCCCCCAAAATCAAAAGTTATTGATTATGTTCTCTTGCCTACTTTAACAAAATATTGTATTACGAGTAAACATATAATCTGCTCAAGTAAGAGGTACAAACACGATATTAATTTTAAATAAACTTTTAATACTAAATTAAGTTTTTTTTTTAAATATCTCACACTCCAAAGCAATTATGCCCCAGCCCTGTGCACTTGCTACTCAATTGTTTTTAAAAAATGCGCTTAGCTATAGCTCTTTAATACACAAATACTGCGCTCAGCATTTGCAATGAAAAATACACAAACAGCTTCGTCTTTTATATGTTTTTCGTTCTTCACCGCACACACACACAAAAGCAAAGCAACAACACTTTCGCTTGCTTTGTTGGTCAACATTGACGACAGCGATTATCAGTGTGAACTTTGTTTTTGTAAATGTTTTGCTTTTTACAACAAAAAATATTAAATAAAAAAAAATAGTTTTTCCTTAAATGTATTGGTGTTTACTCTTCCATATAGAACTTGTGGGCACCACTGCTCTAAAGTATGTGAAACTTAAAGCTCATTCTATGGCTAATTTAAATTTCTCAAAATTGCTTGAATCTTTCTCAAAAATTTGTTTTAAAAATACATTTTTTGTGTGTTTCTTATAAACATTTTCATTTGCAAAGCTTCAAACGTTTTGATAAAGTTATAATACACACTTGAGTAAAGTACGTTAAGAAGATATGTAGGTAAGTATATGAAAAGCAAAAGTTTCATTTTAGTTTTGTAATATATCTTTAAAAGAATTTTGTTGCTTTCTTGCAATACCATCGAAAACGGAAGGCAAGAGAAAAAAAGAAGACTTTAAAACCAAACCGAAGCAAACGAATGCAAGCATGCAAGTTTATTTAAATTCATTGCCAAATGCCAGAAACATAAAAGAATATATATATTTTTATATATATATATATAAATATAAGCATGTGTTTGGCAAGGCACACACAACCACACTGTTTTTAGTTTCTCAGCCGGCAACAACTAAATGGGAGTACCAACTACGAGTGCATTTGTATAACCAGCACTTGAAATATATCTTTACACTGTTGCCACTATTGAAAAAGTTGCTTTTAAACTTGTCATTAGAAGGAAGGGTCGAAATGTTCTAAACACATAAACGAATACTGTCTTACAACCGCTGAGAACAAACGGAAATAAACACAAGTAGAACCAACTGAAGTGGAACAAAACTGAAGTAGAACTTCAAGCACTGAAGTAAAGTTGTACTTCAGTTTTGCTTATAAAATTTGTTATTGTTGTTCATGGTTTTTGTCTTTGTATTAGTGCCAAAGTCCTCCTTACTTTTTATATCACCTACATCCGACCGAAAATAGAATACAACCCTCATGTTTGGGCTGGTGCCTCAAAGTCTACTTTGGGTAGACTTTGAGGCCCTCTCCGTGGGCAGGAGAGGGCGAATAAGCTTATCGGTGACAGTAGGGTGTCCAACTCTATTGACTCACTGGAGCATCGACGCAGTGTGGGGTGTGTTACTCTGTTCTATCGTTACAACAATGGATTTGGCTCTGACGAGATTAGGAATCTTGTTCCCGAAACTCGCACATTTTTACGTAGCACGCGCTCATCGTCCAGAGCTCATTTATTTGTAGTCGATTGCCCGGCGAATCGTACTACGCATTACAGAGAGAATTCGTTTTTCAGCCGTACGCTTCGTCTGTGGAATAAGTTGCCTGCAGACGTGTTTCCTGTCTGTTATAACGGGGGGCTAGCAGTTTGGGGCTTAAAACTGTAGCAGCCCTTTTTAGGGCTGCGATAGGCTGACCAGAGGCTATTATTTTCTAGTACCACGGGAGCCGGGAGCCCCGGGAACTTTGTTCTCGCCCAGCTATGGTTGAGGACCTTCGGGGGCAACGTGGTGGTTGTAGTTTAATACCCAAATGTGGGGAGAGTTTTCGGACTCGGTGTGGAGTTGCACTGCAACCGGGTGCCGTGACCCTGAGATCGGAAGGAGTTTTAGTAAGGCTCCACCGTACACCATGGGGGAGAGCATGCGCCATTCAGCATGTGATCGAAAATGGTACCCATGCATGACGATTTGTCATGCACGAGTATACTGTTTTACACAGTCCAACATTCGCTTTTCATGCGAACTTAAAAAATGACCAGAAGTTTTAGTGAAATATATTTTCTTTCAAAGGATTTTTATTTATATAAACTTTTTTTTTCTTAGCGTATGCCAGTCGATCCAGAAATGGTGTTTTTTTCGATTTTTCTGGCTTAAAAACAGAATAAAACTACAAAACGGATGCTTAAAGTATAAAAAATTTATGAAAAGAGAAAAAAAAAATTGAAAAAAAGCGCCACAATGTTAGCAGCATTTTTAAGTTACAAGGTTTCTAGATTTTTAAAGTTTTTTTTTTTTTTTTGCATTTTGTTTTCTTCTTTTGTATTTACAGATTTATTTTTCACATTTTTTTTTTTTTTGCCTGTAGTGAAACATAAGCTTTAACAAATGAATGTAGAACGAATGAACACAAAGTTCGAGTTTGTAGAAAAAAAAACCAAAATAATAACAAAAATATTAAAAAGAAAAAAACAAAAAAAATTAAGCTAAAGTAGGTGACTTTTAAAGAATTAAAATAAAACGTCTAGTATAATATTATATAAAAATTTTTAAATTAACTTGTTTTAAAATATCATTGTTTAAATAAAAAGCGGTCACATTGGACAAATATTTGATGTTATAAGCGTGATTACTCGTTGACTCTAGCAACAAAGTAGTTCTCGTTGGTTTTGACTAAAAGTGTTGCCATACGTGAACAGTTTTATTTGGGGATTTCCCGGTTTATGCCCTCACATAGATAACTTTGTTTGTCACTGTTTTAATAGCTTAGACTACAAAGTCAGCAAAAATAAATATATCAACTGACGCTTGCGTCAGTATTTTACTCATAGTCATTGTACCCAAATTGGCACAGTTCTATATTATGTTTTATAAAATTAGATACCTGAAAAATATCAAACTAATAATCATTAAGTGTGATCCATCATGTCTCTAATTTAAGCAAATAAAATAATTTATGACTTAAAACTTTACAAAAAATATGAACTGCTATATTTCAAAAGAAGTCATGGTCGTCACAGCAAGACGACATCAGAAAACACTCGGTTATACATTCGTCTTCGACAGCAATTATAAATTCTTTGATAGACCTGAGATATATCCTAAACCTAAGCGATAGAGGCTGTCGACAACACTCAACTGTTTTTGCCAACGAGTAAAAATGTTTGTGTCGACTTCATGTGACGACGATGACGTCTTATAGAATATGGGGTATTGTTAATCAAAACCTACCCCAACCTACATATCGCTCCTTTATTGCTCTAGATATTTCCAAAACGTTTGACAGAGTGTGGCATGCTGCACTACTGGCAAAGCTTACTGCTTTTGGCGTCGGTGATGACTGTTCTCGGTTTATATAGATAGGGTCTCATCAAACGAGTTCAAGATTAATTCAGGGATACCGCAAGGTTCCGTTCTTTCTCCTACTCTATTTCTTATTTTTCTCAACGACCTTCCCTATCAAACTTCCAACCCTATCTACTCTCTCGCAGATGACAGCAGCATTTGTCACTCGTACTTTTTTAGTTATAGGCCCAGCCTATCAAGGATTGCTGCCAAGAGGCTAAATATGAACGATTCACTGAATAGTGATCTTCTATTAATCTCCAAATGGGGTCGTAAAAACAGGGTTGTCTTCCACGCTCGTAAGACCCAGTGTTGTTTATTAACACACAAACAAACGACCGCAAATGCTGCTTCATCTGTAGTCATGGATGGTATAAATATTGAGGAATCGGATGCTCTTGGAGTTCTTGGAATGAAGATACAGTGTGATGTTCGCTGGACAGAACACATTTTTCATGTCTCTAAAGAAGCATTCAAGTGCCTCGGGTTTTTGAAACGGTGTAAGATGTAGTTCACTCTTTCTGATCTCCTTAATATTTATACCACTTATATCCGACCGAAAATGGAATACAACTCTTATGTTTGGGCTGGTGCCTCAAAGTCTATTTTGGGGTTACTCGACCGTGTGCAGGAGAGGGCGAAGAAGCTTATCGGCGACAGTAGGGGATCCAACTCTATTGACTCACTGGAGCATCGACGCAATGTGGGGTGCATTACTCTGTTCTATCGTTACTACAATGGATTTTACTCTGACGAGATTAGAGATCTTGTTCACGAAACTCGCACATTTTTACGTAGCACGCGCTCATCGTCTAGAGCTCATCCATTTGTGGTCAGTTGCCCGGGGAATCGCACTGCGCATTACAGAGAGAATTCGTTTTTCAGCCGTACGCTTCGTCTACGGAATAAGTTGCCTGCAGACGTGTTTCCTGTCTGTTATAACGTTGGAAAGTTCAAGTCAAATGTTCACAAACTCTACTCCCTCTTTCCTCCTCCTCACAATTTATTTTCCTAGTTCTGGTACAATGCATTGCATATGTAGGGGTCATCCCCTGAGTACTGCTCCAAGCTAAAAAAAAAAAAAAAATACATAGTTATAACCCAAAAACGCTTGTTTCGAGAAAAATGCATTTAAAATTTTTAGTTTCCATACAAGTCTTCGAAATTTTTTTGTAGAAAATATCACCTAGAGAAAACAGTTTAAAAGTAATTTGAATAAATTTTTGGCAAAATATAATAAGTAGAACTGGGTCCAAATCACCGCATACGATATCGAGCAAAATTATCGAAATTTTTCATTTTGGTATCATGGCACACGATATCGAATAAATTGTATTGCAATAATATAAAAAAGTTAAAGGATTTATTTTTTGTATTCGTACTTTTAGGAAACATATGGTCTTCAATCTATTACATTTTGTTTAAATTACGATCCGATATGCATCGTTTGCCATAACTTAAATGTATCGAAATGTTATTCGATATGATTGTTAATTCGATATCGTATGCGGTGATTAGACCCCTGTTAACAATTCTGCATTATTAACTCGAAAAGCTAATATTTTGAGATATGACTATGTTGCAATAAAGGAGCGATATGTACTTGTATTATAGATGAAATTAAGCAGATTATTCTAGCAGCAAAAGTGAAGCAATGTTATTCATTTTATACTTTTTATGACCATAATTCCTTGTAGTAATTATTAAAGCAACATTTTTTTTTTACTAAATTTTGCTAATCTGAGCAGTGTCGAAGGTAATGGGTGATTTTATAAGAACTATCGGAAATTAAAAAAAAAAAAACCATAAAATTCAGAAAAATGTATGAAATATTAATTTGGATTGATAGTTGGGTCGATATAATTTAATGTTTGAAGATTAGTTCATGCAAATGTTGGCCGCGGCTGCGCCTCAAATGGTCCATCCGCTTAGTCCAATTTTGGCATACTCTTTCCAACATTTCGGCCGGTATCTCACGAATAATGTTGGCAATGTTGGCTTCCAGTGCGTCAATCGAGGCGGGCTTGTCGCTATAGACATTAGCCTTAACATAGCCCCACAAAAAATAGTCTAGAGGCGTTAAATAGCACGATCTGGGCGGCCAATTGACTGGTCCCAAGCGTGAAATAAACTGTTCACCGAACTCGCCTCTCAATTGGTCCATTGTTTCGCGTGCTGTCTGGCATGTGGCACCGTCTTGTTGAAACCACATGTCATGCAATTCAAGCTCTTCCATTTTGGGCAAAAAAAAGTTTGTTATCATCGCACGGTAGCGCTCACCATTCACAGTAACGTTGTGATTCGCATCATCTTTGAAGAAATACGGCCCAATGATGCCGCCAGCCCATAATCCGCACCAAACGGTTGTTTTTTGTGGATGCATTGGTACCTCTTGCAATGCTTCTGGCTGCTCTTCACTCCAAATACGGCAGTTTTGCTTGTTCATGTATCCATTCAACCAGAAATGAGCCTCGTCGCTGAACACAATTCTTCGATAAAAAAAGTGGATCTTCATCTAACTTTTCAAGAGCCCATTCACCAAAAATTTGGCGTTGTGGTAGGTCGTTTGGCTTCAATTCTTGCACCAGCTGTATCTTATAAGGCTTCACACCCAAATCCTTCCGCAAAATTTTCCACGTAGTGGAGTAACAGAGGCCCAATTGCTGCGAACGGCGCCGAATCGATAATTCACGGCCATCACCAACACTGGCCGATATGGCTGCGATATTTTCTTCAGTTCGCACTCTACGTAAGCGTGTTGGTGGTTTAATGTCCAACAATGTAAATTTGGTGCGAAATTTTTTTACAATAGCCCGAATAGAAGCCTCAGTAGGTCGATTAAACTGACCATAAAATAGAAGAAGCGCGCGATGAACTTTCTTAACAGAGCACGCATTTTGGTAATAAAATTCAATAATTTGCAAGCGTTGTTCGTTTGTAAGACGATTCATGATTAAATTATAGACCAAACTGAAGATGTTTGACAGTGACACAAGATACAAAACGTGCGTGAGCTGTCAAAACTAGTGTTGCCAAAAAGATAATAGCAAAAAAATCACTCGTTATATACACTGGGCACTGATCAGTTTTAACTAATTTAAATCCAACATTTTAAATGCTGCAATTAGAGTTTATTTTAGTCTTTCGTGTTGTTATTGTTAACGAACTTTACTCCCTCTTTCCTTCTTATTATAACCTAAGTTCCTAGTTCCAGTACAATGCACTGCATATGTAGGGGTTATCCCCTGAGTACTAGTCCAAGATAAAAAAAATGCTTTTACTAAAAACCCTAGAAAACCAACTGTGCCCGAATTGGCATGGCTGTCTTCAATGAATTAAAGGCATTTTCATTTCGACCGCTGTAAAAGAAAACAAAATTTCTACAAACAGCTGTTATTTGTTACATTTGAAAATACTTAGCAGGTAAAATAATAAGTTTGATTGTTCGCTAGCACTGAATTGCTGCTTTAACGTCTCGCGGCATTCAAAATTGGCAATAAGATTTGCTGCTTGCCACAGATTCTTTTACATACTCGTATCTCTTGAAATCTTTCTTTTCTTTTATTTATTTTTGCCAAACCAACTTTTAATGCTACCACCACTCGCTTGTGTTTTTTTTTTCTGCCAGCTATAATTTTTTCTTTTTTTTTTTTGAGAAGAAAATTGCAACATTTTAGAAAAGTGTTACATGGCATGATAAGTATTCATTGCAATTTCTTTTAAACGTTCATTTATAGGTTTATGTGTGCACTCATTCATTCATTCATTCATGCCACAAACACTGTGCAAGGGCTTCAATAGATAAACGACAGCGAGGCACAAAACAGTCATGCTGTCATGCTCGTAAATGCACACACACACATAGATACATATCGTAATAATAAAAAATGCCTTAACGAGTCTATACTTACGTTTTCCTTAACGTTGTCTTCTATTTCATCTATTTAAGCGGATATTATGGGAGAAATTCTGCTCAAGGAAAGAGTGCAGTGTGTGTAATTCATTTCACACTTTCTTTCAGCGAAATAGTGATCATTATAGAACATTATAGCGTAATTGAACGGCACATTTGTGTCATGTATTTTATGACTTAGACATTTTGTAATATTACATGTAAAAAATTATTTCGTGTTCGTAAATTATTGTTTTTATCTGATGCTTTTACTTTTTTTTACAAAACTGAGTGCAAAAGTTTACTTCCTAATAATTTAGATATATTTTCATTACAAAATTTTTAGTGTTTTTTTTTTTTTTTTTTGTATTAAACATAAAGCGGCTTAAAGCCAAAATGTGTGCATTAGTTTGTGATAAAATTTGTTTTTAAAGTTCTCCGAAAGAAATGAAAAATGAATTAATATTAAATAAAATTTACTTTGCCAGGCAGATATTAGGAAATTTACCTTTAAAATATATGCGGAATTATTCCACATATTCCACACTGGCTGCTATACGAAACTAATATGACTTTAATTGTTGATATTTTAAAAATAAAATTTTTTTTAAAACAAATTTTTTGCTGCAAAAATATTGAACATTTTTTTTGTGAATTTTAATTCTATAATAAGCCAAAGCAAAAAATTTTAAATAAATAAAAAAAAAATGGATGAATACTTGAGGAATTAAGTATAGTGGTTGCTTTCAAAATGATTAAAATATAAATAAACAATAATTGTTTACATAAATTTTATATTAATATATACTTTTTTTTAATAACCACAAAAACTGTGAAGCTTTTTTGCTTGTGTGCAGTAACACCTAGGGTCTGAGGCAGTAATCGAGCCTGTGACCTCGAGACTGTTGGTCGAGTACTCTACCAAATCAGCCATCGAGGCACCGTACTCGTACTCGTACAATCAATGTTGTTTTCTTTAACAAGGAACAAGTTTAACTAGGGAAAAAATCAAAAAAATTTAAGCAAAGAAAACAATTGAAAGTGTAAAATTTGTGTAAACTGTAGAGTAGCAAAATTTGCATATATGGTTTTGAAACCACATGTGATTTTAAATCGTGTGATTTGAAATCACATGTTCGGATATCATGTGATTTTATGAACATGTTTAACTAAAAATCAAAAAAATGTAAGCAAAAAAAAAAAAACAATTGAAAGTGTAAAATTTGTGTAAATTGTAGAGTAGCAAAATTTGCATATATGGTTTTGAAACCACATGTGATTTTAAATCGTGTGGTTTGAAATCGCATGGTCGGATATCATGTGGTTTTATGAACATGTTCAACTGTTATGTTTTATGTGGTTTCAAATTGTGCGATTTAAAATCATGTGATATAAAATTTAAACAATTGAGTTTCTCATTCGGTATATTAGCTTCTATTATTGATACCAATAAAAAATTATAAATAGCTTGCTTTCTATGTTTCCCAGCTATCTATATGTCGACATCTCATAGGAAAATTTCCAAAGTCTACTGATAATTAGGGCAGCTCCTATGAAATGTCGACATAATGATAGCTGGGATACATAGAAAACAAGCTATTTATAATTTATTTAAATTTAAATAAATAATACTTCTATGCATAAATTTGAAATCAACACCAATAGAGTTGTTTTCTTTATCAAAAATTTAACTGGGGCAAAAATAAATAAAATAATAGTTTAGGCGATAAAATCATGTGATTTGAAATCAAAATTTAAATATATGATAGTTGTTTACATAAATCTGAAACTCAGGGCCTGTTTCACAATTTCGAACTTTCACCTCCACAAGCAGTTGGAGCGGCGAAAGCTCCTATTTGCGATTCAATTTTAAGCTGAAAAAAAACATAGCAAAAAATACACCAAGTCAAAATAATACATATTATTTTTAGGCTACAAATGTGTTTCTTTACCGTTACAAATTTTTGCAAATGTTAACGTTCGAAATCGTGAAACAGGAGCAAGCAATCTTGTTTTCTTTATGAAGAATTTAATTGGCATAAAAATCAAAAACTAATGTAGGCAATGAAAGCAAATGAAAGCGCAAATTTCGTGTAAATTCAGGAGTAACAAAAATTGTAAATGTGGTTTTAAAATCACATGTGATTTCAAATCGCGTGGTTTCAAATCGTGTGATCTCAAATTATGTGATTCTGAGAATATGCTAAATTTTTATGTTTAAGCCGATTTTGAATCGTGTGATTTCGAATCACGGGATTTAAAATCATGCGATTTAAAATCACGGGATTTCAAATTGTGTGATTTTCAATTTATTCTGATTATTGCTTTTTGAGGGCTATGTTCTTTTCTTGTGACAATTTAGGAATTCATGCTTAACATATAACTTATAACATGCTTAAAATAAAACTTATGTAACAGAAGCAGCCACCATTGGTTTCATCATATTTTGTCAACAATTCAATTAATTATTACAGAATTTAATTTTTTTAATGAAAATGTGACTGCTTTCTTTTTTCTAAAAAATGGCGTTTTGATACAAATTTAATTTTTAACTAAAAATGTTTGCTGCAATTAAATATTAACGCTGAGTTATTTCCCAATAAATATGACTTTATTGCAAATTTCCAATTATTTGAAATTTATCTACTCTGGCTTCACAACGTAAATTTATCAAATATGTTATAAATACAAAACAAACAAAAGCTTTACTCTATATTATAATGAATATCAAACTAAGACAGCCAACATGTTAAATTTATTTCGAAAGCAAAAAAATTTTAATCTCCGATTTAACTGTACAGCGTTAAAGCATTTTACTGCTAAATTTTTTAAAACAGTAATGTATTTTTAACTGTAATTTTAGTTTCGAAAAATTTTTAAATTTATTGCACAAAAACTACCAACACATTTACGAATTCAAAGCAATTGCAAAATGTTGTTTCATTTTGCATTTCCATACTGAGAATTATTACAAAACCGAACTGAAAGCCATTAATTTTTGTTTTCTATCAATGAATCCAAAACATACACACACTCACACTCATGCATGAACACTCAAATAAGCAAATAGAAATCGTATGCATATAAGCAGAGCACAAATACAATGATATGAGAGCACCAGAGAACACTATAATACACAACAAATTTAATCAGTATTTCGTAATTTCGTGAATAATACGAGTTGTTAAAGATAGACTTACAAACACATACAAATGGACTAACATGCAATGATTTTATGGTGCAAATGTTGGTTACCAAAAACGAAGAAAAAGAAGAAGCAGAAGCAGAGCAACAAAAAAAGTTTCATGCAAATGTATGCAAATTAATTTGTATTGAGGTTTCTTTTTTTTCTATTAAAATTAAGCCAACAAAAGCAACAATGAATACAATGACTACAAGCGCGAATGTAATAACAAATGAAATGAAAAGACATATTAAACTTGAACGCTGTAGTAGCTAAATAGGTACGTGGGCTGTTTTCTAAGTGAAATAAAACAACAGCAGTGATTATGAGTCTTAGTAGCAACCATCATGGCATCTTGGCCTCAAAGTGATCAAAGCCAAGGCCATCCACGAATGACCACACAGCTGTGCGTGGCTTAACGGGCGCATGCAGGTACAAAATTAGACGCCAGACTGCTCAAAAATCAGGTCGTACAATATTGTTAGTTTGAGGTTGTTCAACACATCAGCCCTAAGCTAGCTGGCGACAGCACTATTTCTACCAATAACATCTATAGCATGAAAAAAAATTTTATAAAATTTACTTTGCAAATCAGGCACCCAAAAATTAACTTTTAACATGTTTCAGCAACGTTTTTTTTTTCTTTATTAAGAATTTTACCAGCATAAAATGCAAAAAAAAAATGGCGAGTGAAAATAAATTGAAAGTTAAAAAATCAATTTTTTTGTGTGGTTTATTGAACAGCAAAAGTGGCAGGTGTGGTTTTCAAATCACACATGATTTCAACTTGTGTGATTTAATATCATGTGAATGAGCAGTAAAAAAGCAGGTATGGTTTTTAAATCACATGTGATTTGAAATCATGTGATTTAAAACCATATGATTTTCAATCCAAACTAATTGTGTGATTTATTGATTAACTAAAATAGCAGTTGCGGTTTTCAAATCCCATGTGATTTGAAATCGTGTGATTTAAAATCATGTGGTTTTTCATCAAAACTATTTGTGTGATTTATTGAGCAGCAAAAGTGGCAAGTGCGGTTTTCAAATCATACGTAATTTGAACTTGTGCGATTTAATACCATGAGATTGAGCAGTAAAAGTAGCGGGTGTGGTTTTTAAATCATATGTGATTTGAAATCATGTGATTTAAAACCATATGATTTTCAATCCAAACTAATTGTGTGATTTATTGAGTAACAGAAATAGCAGGTGCGTTTTCCAAATCACATGCGATATGAAATCGCGTGATTTAAAATCATGAAATTTTCAAAACTATTTGTGTGATCTGTTGAACAGTAAAAATGACAGGTGGGGTTTTCAAATCACACGTGATTTGTAATGTTGTGTTTTGAAGTCATTAATTTTGAGAACAAGCCTAATTATTTTGCTTTATAAGCTATGTTACTCTCTTACCACATCTTGAGAATTCGTGCCTTAAAAGCAATCACAAGCAGTAGATAATTCAACAGTTGAAATAGTTATGAATGATATATGATGGACTTTCTTTTGAAGATAAATATTTGGCCTTTTTTTTGTCTAGTAAGAAACAAAATCCCGGGTTGTTCGCAAATTTAGATTTTCGACTTTCGTTGCCTTAAAAGCAAATACAAGCAGTAGATATTTCAACAGTTGAAATAGTTATGAATAATATATGATGGACTTTCTCTTTAAGATAAATATTTGGCCTTGTTTTGTCTAATAATAAACAAAAGCCGGGTTTGTTCGCAAATTTAGATTTTCGACTTTCGTTGATGCTGCAAAAAAAAAAATAAATACAAAAACGCAATTTGATATTAACTCCTGGTCAAAAAAATGTGGTTTTTTGTATGTTTTGCATTAAATTTTAAATGAGATTAATAAAAATATTAAATATTTAATTATTTGATCTTGTTTTGGTAAATATTTCTTATTTTTGCAGCAAAAGATCGTTTTATGTTATGTAAAAAATTTATTTATTTTCAGTATTTATTTTCAATATTTCGATAACAATTTGTTATCATCGTCAGGAAAATTAATATGTTATTAATTGAAAAATTTTTTAATAACATATTAATTTTCCTGACGATGATAACAAATTGTTATCGAAATATTGAAAACAAATACTGAAAATAAATAAATTTTTTACATAACATAAAACGATCTTTTGCTGCAAAAATAAGAAATATTTAAAAATATTAAAGCTTAACTCTTTCCTAGAAATATAAGTTAACTAAAACTATCATCTTCAATTAGTTTTAATGCCTGCCTAAACTTATGGAGGCCAAAACCGCACATGAATTTGTCCAGCACTCACCAAAATCCCTGTCCAACTTACAAACTGATACATGCTGGTTTTAGATCATATAAGACACCTCTTGCTGAAGAAGTCAGGGTATCTTATTCCCTTGTTTGTAATTATTACTTGGCTATTACTTGGAAACCCAGACATGTGTGATTGACGCTTTATTCCCGAGTTTTCTCACTTAATAAGAATACTTCAGACAATATAAAAATCTAAGTCATGATCAGCCCAGAGGCACACTGATCACCTTGCAGACAATTTATAGCAAAAATGTAGGAAGCTTCTGCATAACAATAGCAAAGCTGACCGCAATACTACCCCTTTTCTTCCCCTGCATATCTGCAACTCAAAAGATGTTTTGACTCCCGGATTTGGATTCACTTAAACCTCAATTATCAGGAATCTACAATTTCCTTTCTGCAATTAGGGATTCAAGCCCGGCCAGTACTTTTCAGCCAAAGTGAAAGTGAAAGTTGCTCAAATAAAGATGAAGTCTATTATCTAAGAAACACAATTTAAAACTTTGAAAGTTCAAGTGAAGTATCATTAAGCTTTTGATACACAAAAATTGTACTGAAATTATCAGCCTTCCCGAGTACTGCTTTTTAAGTACGAGTATATTATTAAACAGAAGAGCAAATGTTATCCAACTTTTTAAACAACCAGCGTATTATATACTCGTATATCTTTTATCAAGTAATATGTACAATTCGCATATTCTCTTCAGATTTACCCAGGTGGTCATGCACACCGCCAGCTGCTGTGCTAAGTATACAAGGCAAACTTTAAAGGGATTTTTTTAAAGAAAAGAATTTGTAAAAATTTGTTTCAAATAACAACTCTTCTGTACTGTTAATGAGATTCTCAACATGGCCTTAAAAAACTACTATAAAAAAATTAAGTTTTTTAATTTTTAAGTGACTTCAATGGAAACCAGCATACAGACTGGCTGATTATTTGCGATCATTGAAGTACCGTCCTTAAAGATGAGACGATTTACATAACTTCTTTAACAAAATTGCATACAGACAATTTTGCTAAAGAAGTTATGTAAATCATCTCATCTTTTAAGGACGGCACTTCAATGACCGCAAATAATCATACAGATACGAAAGTACTCCATTTTGAGTTTTTCTTTGAAAATAAAATCAAGCAAAAAATTTCGAATAATACTGTGATTGCTTGCAAGTGTGTGAACCTCTAGTATATATTTCACTGAATAAGATACGAATTTACAAATTATGAAAAACCCAAACGAATTCGTAAACAGACACAAATATATCATGGAATCAACTAATGTTGTACTGAGCGTTTGCTGATAAGTCATACAGCAACGGAAAAACAGCTCCATGATTTCCTGTGTCAAGTCTATAGCAAACTTTTCTTGTAATATTATTTTTCTCTCTTAACAACGATTGTATATTATTATTATTATTTTTTTTTTTTCTTAACAACGATTGAATGGTCTTGGAAGATATAAAAGATAATATGGCATTTGAGGGTTTTTCTAACTATGCCTTCCACAATTTAAGCAATTTATTTGTGTCTTTTCCGAAAACATGGTCAATTGGGTAGCCAAACACTTGTGAAAACCCCTATCTGCAGTTACATGCATATGTATGTTTTTGAATTGACTATTTGTGGTTTTAATTTTTTCTCTACTATTTCGCGCCTTTTACTTTTGATTGCTGTTCTGCTAGAGAAAATATTTAAGAACCGCAAGCGGAAGGAAATGGTAAAAACATATAGACACTCCAAAGTATATATTAATATACTCATGTATCTATATGTAAAAATACTTCATACCAAAAAATGTGGTCACAAGCATAAAAATGTCTGTGCTCACTAACCATAAATGACTAAGTCGCTTTAAACATTTATCACAAGAGAATATTCGTGAACCCCCCCAATATATATTGGCAATCGAGTGGTGAAGTGTCTGGATAGTACTCAATGTTTGATATATAAAAATAGAGAAATGTGGAAACTAAGTGCTAATATATTAAATCTGAGCGTAATATTAAAACGCGCAAGGGTTGAATCTTATGCACAGTTTTATCATAATTCGACATAAGCGGTTATAACTGTGCAACCACAAATGAACAGACATACATTCTTACGAGTAGATATTAAGCCATGTAAGTTTGTTTGTCGAAGAACATTTATTAGCAATAAGTAAAAACAGTTTTTGGTAACACTACAGAACAAGCTCGAACATGTTTTTTACGTTCAAGTGTTAAATACAGTGAGCAAAGAAAGTGTTGAAGAACAGAGCGAAGGACAAATCCGTGTTTTTAAGAATAATGATAATTGTGGTGATATATGAGATTAGTGGATTTCATTTTTTTATATTTATAAAAGCGCAATTAGGAATAATTAAACATACATATATGTTTACACTATTATGAGTAAGGGGTATATAAATATAGGGCATTAAGGCAAATAAAACTCAAGTCGTTTTGTTTAGTTGTCTCTTTTATTCTGATCCAATTTTCATTCAAGTCTACGTTTAAAACAATCCTACTGTATTTTTTATGAACAATTCGAAAAAATGTTTTAAGAAATAATATTACACATACTCAACATGGATATAACTCAAACATGTATATAAACATATCAATGTGTAGCGATGTATCGGGTGGTTAAATTTCAAGGGCCGATGTTGATTTTGAATAAAACACAAATTATTTAGGAAATTATTGTAGTTTTATTTTATTATGACATATTGGTATTACTCAATTATGTATGGAACAAAGTATTGGCCAAATGGGCGCCGCGACCACGGCGGCACACCTCCATCCGATGGCCCAAATTTTCGATGACCCTGAGGCATAATGGAGGTTCTATGCCGTCAATGTGCCGAATTATATCATTCTTTAGCTGTTGAATTGTTGCTGGCTTATCGACGTTCACCTTTTCTTTCAAATAACCCCAAAGAAAAAAGTCCAACGGTGTCAAATCACATGATCTTGGCGGCCAATTGACATCGCCATTACGTGAGATAACACGGCCATTGAATTTGTTGCGCAAAAGAGCAATTGTTTCGTTAGCTGTGTGGCAAGTGGCACCGTCCTGCTGAAACCACATATCGTCTACATCCATATCTTCCAATTCGGGCCATAAAAAGTACGTTATCATCTCACGATAGCGAACACCATTCACAGTAACTGCCTGACCGGCCTCATTTTGGAAAAAATACGGCCCGATAATGCCGCCAGCACATAAACCTCACCAAACAGTCACTCTTTGTGGGTGCATTGGTTTTTCGACAGTCACTCTTGGATTCTCATTCGCCCAAATGCGGCAATTCTGTTTATTGACGAATCCACTGAGGTGAAAATGTGCCTCATCACTGAAGATGATTTTCTTCGAAAATTGATCATCATTTTCATAATAAGTCTGGATAACTCTAACACGTTGTTGGATTGTGGATCCATGGTTCAAATTGATTAAATCTGAAATAGGGAAATGTCAAATAAAATTCGGAAAAAAACTTGGCGTTTACGTGTGGTTCACATTCAACATCGGCCTTTGAAATTTAACCACCCGATAGTTAATAATAATTGAAATAATTAAATGAATAAGTAAATAAATAGAAATATATGAAAAAACGGGAACACGACTCCACGCGTGTTGCTCCAAAACGAGACCTCCGACTTTGAGCGTTACAATATATACTTATAACATAAAGGACTAGGGTAGTTGGTCTGCAGTGGAACGTTTCTAAGCAATATATGAAATATATTGCTACATACACGA
Organism: Thecocarcelia acutangulata; assembly: GCA_914767995.1. Lineage (NCBI taxonomy): Eukaryota > Metazoa > Arthropoda > Insecta > Diptera > Tachinidae > Thecocarcelia > Thecocarcelia acutangulata. The sequence goes on along the minus strand of OU612096.1, from coordinate 116,744,419 downwards.
TCAAGCAATAAGCGTCAATCAGTTGCTTTATTTATGCTTTAGTGCAATGAAAACATTTGAGGCAATCTCAGTAAACTATTTGATGAATTTATGTTTTGCTATTGTCAATTTCTGGCTGCTTAAATAGTTAGCACCTTTTGTCTCCCACTGTAATTATTTAAAGCATTGAAAAGTTATTTAGTCCAACCCTGGTAAAAATGCTTGTGTGAATGAAATGAAATGGAAATTTATTGCTTTATGTGGTTAAATTTCGATGCCAACTTTTGGCTTACTAAAGGATTTTTATGTTGAAATTTAAAGACAAACCACATTCAGAACTCAATGCAACGGCAGTGCCATAATCTTTATTTAAAAATTAAAAATTATTTTTTTCCTCCCCAAGCAAGATTATTATTCAACGATTTTATTCCATTATTCAGTTATTGATTTTTATACAAATAGAAAATGCCAACAATATTTTAACCAGCTTTTCTAGAAATTACTGTTCTTTAAAACTATTCTTGCATAAAAAACTAATATTCGATATTTTTGTTTTTTTTTTTTTTTTAACTTTAATGGCGTACGGAAGCAAAACAAATTTTTTTTCGCTTTGTATAGCATTTTATTTAAGCATTAAATTTGATGCTTTTATATAGTATATATAAAAGTAACGTGCTGGCAATAATTTAAGTACAAAGAATGGGGTTAACTGCATTCTATGCAATAAAGCAAATCATCATATATAATTATTAGCTGCAGTTAGCTCATTAACTTAAGAATTTTAGGCGTAAATTTTCAAATAAGAAATATGCTTTTTGCTATGCCAGCACATAAATCGTAAAAAGTGCTTCTCAAAGAACTGCTTTAATGAACTAAAATAGTTTGGCGTATAGTATAGAATGTGTTAATTTTTATCATATTTTATAATTTTTTAAGAAACTTTGCAACTCACTTAATAAAAAAGTTTTTCACGTGATAAGTGCTTATATTAGGCTATAAGCGCAAGCATATGATAGCTGAAACGAAGTGTTTCTCAAAGTACACGCCTTGCGATAGTTTAATAATTTTTTGTAACTCTTTAAAGAAGTTTAGGATTTAGCGAATTTGAAAAGCTTTTTGCATATAAGTGCTCATGCGCATATAAGCGCAGTAGTATGACAGCTTAAATGAAATGTTTCTCGGAGAATTGCATCTTTTAAGTACTGCTTTGTGAAAGTTTTATAATTCCTTATAATTCTTTAGACAATTTTCAGCTTTTCGCATAGTAGGCTATAGTATAACTCCTATAAGCGCTATAGTATAGCAGCTTAAATGAAATGTTTCTCGGAGAATCAACTTTTATAAAATTCAACAGTATCGCTACGAGTTAATTTAATCATTCTTCTTAACTTTTTAAAAAAATTTCAATTTGACGTAGGATTAAAAGGCTTTAATGTGTTAGATATTTATTCTCAGCTATAAGCACAATGGAGTGACAGCCTAAGTGAAGTGTTTCTACCAGAATCACTATAGTTTTTTATAAAATTTTCAATAATATATTTTATCCATCTTAGCTATAAACACAATAAAATGATAGCCTTACTCAATTGTTTCTTAGAAAACCGGTTAAGTTGCACTTCTAAAATATTGCAGCGTATTAAATTTATCCATCTTTTCACTCTTGAGAAAATTTTGTAATTGACTTGATTCCCAGAATCATTGTAGTTCTTTGTAACATTTGCAAGCTCAATAAAAATATATTTTCTATTGATATATGTTCAATCTCGTCTATAAGCGCAATAAAATGACGGTCTAGATCTAGTGTTTCTGAGAAAACCGGTTTTGTTGCACTTCTAAAGTATTGAGGTGTATTAACTTTATCATTCTTTCTAAATCTTCAAAACAATTTTATAATTGACTTCTCGCTTGGATACCTAACTCATTTTCGTTTATAAGCGAAATAGTATTGTGTGGTGATAGCTTAAATGAAGTGTTTCTCAGAGATTTGCTTTTAATGAACCTCATATGGTTGTATGCTAATTTTGTGATTATAGCCATTTTTTACAAAGCTTTCTACGAGTAGTTCAGTTAATAGAAAAGTGTTTATGTGTGGTAAGTGCTAATTTTCGGTTATAACCGCCAGCGCAAGACATCTTTAATTACATAGAGAAACGATATTAATGCTTTTAAAAGCTTAGGAGCTAATATTTTTACTATTTAAAAAAAATTTTCTGATTCACTTAATAAAAACGGCTTTTCGGGTAATGTGTGTTATTTCTCACTTATAAGCACAATCGTGTGATAACTTATTCGGGCACAATTCTAACAAGTTTTTTTATTTTTTATTAATAAATAATGAAAACAGTTTGTTTTTTGTCTGAAATGGGTGGAAGGAGGAGGATTTTTTTGCAATAACAGAGAGCCCTGCGGAAACTTTTGTGATGGTGACGCTGCACTGGCACTTCAGGTGGCTTGTTATGCTTATTTAAGAGGAAGGAAAGAGGAATTTTATTGCTCTTCAAAACATTTTCTAATTCACTTAATAAAAACGGGTTTTCGGGTAGTGTGTGCTTATTCCCACTTACAAGCGCAATCGTGTGATAACTTAATGCAACTCTTGGCATTATTCGGCCACAATTTTGACAAGTTTTTGTTAATAATTAATGAAAACAGTTTTTTTTTTCGTCTGACACGGGTGGGAGAGGGAAGATTTTTTGCAATAACAGAGAGCCCTTTTGTGATGGTGACGATGCACTGGCACTTCAGGTGGCTTGCTACGCTTATTCAAGAGGAAAGAATGCATTAGACATGTTGTGGTGCAGGAATTTTTCAACACGCATGTAGAGTTAAGTGACGGAATAGGGTCAGTTCTGTTTTGGAATAACTTTGGCTATTAAGCATGAGGAGGATTGAATCTGACAAAATTATGTAACGCATAAAATTTTGACATATGAACAGTAAGGAAATAGAAAAATCAGCTGTATGTATTATATTTTCCAATTGATGTAAATACTAGCTGCTAATAAAGTATATAATTATAATCTCAGTTGTTTAGAAGAATTTTCTTTACAAATTTTTTGGTCACTTGTGACGTGGAAACTACAAACACAAAAAACTAAATTGTTAAATATAATATATACTCGCCCTATAAGAATAATGATGGTCAAATAACCGGTCATTTGACCGACATTGTTGATCGAATAATAGGTCACATTTTTCAATGAAGATATTTAAGGCAACATGAAGAAAATTACCGAAAGTTTCGCGTTCGTGTTATATTTTTTCTTACGCATTCTCAAAAATATCATATACGAGTACGTATAACATTTCTGTGAATGTGTCGGAAAATAACATTTAAGTGCCAATTTTACGATAACGAAGCTGTTCGTTCGTTCGCACAATTACATTTGTTTTAACTAAGTGTATTAGTTTCAGATATCAATTTCTTGTAGAATACTTTCTTTTCTGTTAAACAAGATGGTACAAATGAAACATGTCTACTTGTGCTGCCTGAGTTTGACTGGCTGTTAATGAGTGATAAGGCAGGGCGCCAGCTGCAAAACTGCCATCTATAACTTTTTTTTTTTTTTTTTTGATTTATTCAAAATATGTTTTATTGCATACAACAATTAAATAATCGCCTCAGCGCCACTTGGGCATTATTGAGGCTAGCTGGCAAAAAACAAAATATTTTTTTTAACAGTTCTTTAACACATATGAATAAAAATAAATAAGAATTTTAATTTTAAATAAAATACAAAAATTAAAATACAGTTATTTCAAAAAAAAGCTTCAAAATTGATTTAGTAAATAAATATACATATTAAAATGTATAAGATACTATATGAGAAGAGTTTCCATATTTGCAATTAGGTATTCTTTTAACTTTGTTTTAAAAATAGAAATTCTTTCAATATTTTTTATGTCTTGAGGAAGATTATTAAATTCAAAACTACCCATGTATTCAACACGTTGTTTTGTACATTCCAACCAACATCTTGTTGTCCTTAGATTTGTATTATTTCTGGTTCTAAATGTGGTTTGATTTTGTTGAAAGGAAATTTATATAACCCGTAGACAGGTAAAATATTTATGGAAATATCCTTGTATAGTGAAACTGTGGAATATGTTAATGGCAAATTGAATACAGCTTTTATAGCTTTGTTTTGCGTTCTTTGTAGCGACTTTAATTCGCTGCTTTTTTGACTTGCGTATACGATTGGTAAGTAATTTAAATGACTATTTATCAAAGATTTATATAATATTAGCTTTGTTTGTTTGTTGAACTTATTTCTGAATTTGTAGACTAATCCAAGAGTAGATACTATTTTACTCTTAAGATTTTTAATGTGCAAATCCCATGACAAATTGTTTTGAAGATAAATACCAAGGTATTTTATTGATTCGCTTTCGAAATTTTCTATTCCATCCACAAAGATAATAAAATTTTTTACATCTTTTAAATACGGACGAAATCTTAAAAGCTTTGTTTTCTGCGCATTCAACACGAGTTTGTTAAGTCTAATAAATTCACTGATTATAGCTGCATCTCTTTCCATATACGCCTTCACAACTGCTTCATATTTATAGGGGTAAAAAAGACATAAATCATCTGCATACATGTACAATTTTCCAAACAATTCAAGATTATGGATATCGTTTATATATACATTAAACAGAAGTGGACCTAAAACGCTTCCTTCCTTGGGGCACTCCGTAACTTATGGGGTTTAAATTGTGTTTCTTATGTTATTATTAATTCTTCTAGCTCTATTTGTGCATGAATTCCTTTTAGTTCAAACAAATTATTTATTGACTTAATGAACATTAAAATCATGTAAATCTTGTAAGAAGTAACCCTGCGAGAAATAGATGACCGAAACTAATACACTCAAATATTTTTTTCCAACACATTCACAAAAATGTTATACGTATATAATATTTTTGAGAATGTGGTAAAGTAAACATCACACGTACATGAAACTTTCGGTCATTTTCTTCATATTGCCTTTAATAACTTGATAGAAAGTTGTGACCTATGTTTCGGTCAACAATGTAGGAATGACTACAAAAAAATAAACCCTTTTCTGTGTACATATCGTAAAAAAACAACCTTTGTTTCCTTTTCATTTTTTCAATTGCTTAATTAAAGAAACAAAAGGGAGAAAAATTGGTTTTAAATTGGAGTTTAATAATTACTTTAATATCAAGCACTTCCCACAACTTCACCAGAAAGAAATGTTTTCTAATTTTTCACAAAGGTTTTTGTAAGATATTTTCTATCCCCTCTTTTTATTGGCAATTCAGTTTATGACTTACTTATTTTTATGAACGATCTACTTGTTTATATTTATGACCAGCTAAAGTAAAGTTGTTGTTTTTGTTGATTTTACCAACATTTTAAAGTCAGCCGGCCACTGCTTAAAATTAAAATTTATAGAATTTGTGTTCTATATTGGTTGTGGTTTTATGCTCCTTATCATATAAAAAAGGACTTCTGTTTTTGAAAAAAAAGTAACACATCTACAAAAGTATTCAACAACGAATCAGCAAAAACATATTTTATTCAGCCATCGCTTCACGTTCATTTGGTTTAACAAATGGTTTAACATGGTCTGCAGTAATAAAAAGGCCGTAAAATAAAACGTAACGTAATAAAACTTGAAAACGGAAGAAAATTATTAAAACTTTATATTGAATTCTTAATACATACGAGTATGGGAGTGTGAGTGTTTATTTGTAACCTTATTTTTCAAGTTTTTTTTTTGTGTTTACCAGTTCTATTTGGGGAACATTTTTGTGGCCTACTTTTGAATTTAACAGTTATGCTTCATTTTGCACATGAAATGTGTCCTTAAATTATTCATTCGTTAAAACAGAAAGAGCGGTTACTATACTCGTGCACACCCAGCTGAACAAGTCAATTTAAAAATAATAATAATAATAATAATATATGTAATAAGAATTGGGTTTGGTCGAAAACGCCCCCTAGCACTGTAACCATTGTTAATCTTAATCCTTTGCGGCTTTAAAGCGTCAAGAAACTGGACTAAATTCTTTACAAGTAGAAAAAAATATGTAGTTGATATGACAATATTCGAAGGGCAACATACTATTGTTGAATTATAAGGCTGGTACTATAATTCAACAATACTACATTGTTATATTTTAATGCCTTTGATTTGCGTCACCATAGTTTTGTAGGCAAAATGTTGCACTTTATTATAATCGCAATCAAACAAAAAAATATACCATATTAATATTATATCCAATCAAGTTATTAGGCCAACCAACCATATTACTTTCATTAAGCAAGCATACTAATGTCACAAACAGTCTTATGTGGCATATAACCATTTTTAGGTCATAGCCTGCCATATTAATTAAAAAAGAGGAGTAGTGTTTTGTCTTTCATTGTGTGCAAGCGTTTTCTGTTGCTGCTGTCCGTATTTTGTATATTCATTATAAATTTGGTATGAAAATAAAATGCACCCTTTTTTTTTGTCTCTTTTCATCGTTGTCCGTAATTTCTACATATGTGATCATTATTAATTTCGTATAAAACCAAATTGTGCCGGAATAGGTAGCAAGCTGTGTCACATGTTTGTTTTCCGTGTTTTATTTTAATATGTTCACTATTAATTTCATCTGAATGTACTTCATTACGTTGTAGAGTGGAAAATGTTTAGTAAAATTTGTTGGTCTGAACAGTGTCCAAGGCATATACACTGGGCACTGTTCAGTTTTAAATGCTGTAATAAAGTTTGTTTAAGTCTTTCGTGTTGTTATAGCTAAAGTTAAACCTCCACAAACCCTACTCTCTCTTTCCTACTCATCATAACCTATTTCTCTAGTTCCCGCACAAAGCACTGCATATATAGGGGCCATCTGCTGAGTATTGGTCCACGATAGAAAAGGCCGTTTTAGGAAAAGCTATTTACAACTACTTGTACATGTAATATACGAGTACATAGACATAGAAAAAAATTTATGGTTGACACAACAATATATGGAGGGCAACATATTATTGTGGCACTATATGTTTAGATACAAAAATGTTATGAGGTTATGTCCAACATTATAATATCAAAATAATGGCAGTTCAATGACATAAGACTTGCAACAATACTATTGTTCATTTTCGCATTTTTTTATATAATGGGTGATTTTATAAGAACTATCGGAAATTAAAAAAAAAACACATAAAATTCAGAAAAATGCATGAAATATTTATTTGGATCGATAGTTGGGTCGATATAATTTAATGTTTGAAGATTATTTCATGCAAATGTTGGCCGCGGCTGCGCCTCAAATGGTCCAGCCGCTTAGTCCAATTTCGGCCGGTATCTCACGAATAATGTTGGCAATGTTGGCTTCCAGTGCGTCAATCGAAGCGGGCTTGTCGATATAGACATTAGCCTTAACATAGCCCCACAAAAAATAGTCTAGGGGCGTTAAATCGCACGATCTGGACGGCCAATTGACTGGTCCCAAGCGTGAAATAAACTGTTCACCGAACTCGCCTCTCAATTGGTCCATTGTTTCGCGTGCTGTCTGGCATGTGGCACCGTCTTGTTCAAACCACATGTCATGCAATTCAAGCTCTTCCATTTTGGGCAAAAAAAAGTTTGTTATCATCGCACGGTAGCGCTCACCATTCACAGTAACGTTGTGATTCGCATCATCTTTGAAGAAATACGGCCCAATGATGCCGCCAGCCCATAATCCGCACCAAACGGTTGTTTTTTGTGGATGCATTGGTAGCTCTTGCAATGCTTCTGGCTGCTCTTCACTCCAAATACGGTAGTTTTGCTTGTTCACGTATCCATTCAACCAGAAATGAGCCTCGTCGCTGAACACAATTCTTCGATAAAAAAAAGTGGATCTTCATCTAACTTTTCAAGAGCCCATTCACCAAAAATTTGGCGTTGTGGTAGGTCGTTTGGCTCCAATTCTTGCACCAGCTGTATCTTATAAGGCTTCACACCCAAATTCTTCCGCAAAATTTTCCACGTAGTGGAGTAACAGAGGCCCAATTGCTGCGAACGGCGCCTAATCGATAATTCACGGTCATCACCAACACTGGCCGATACCGCTGCGATATTTTCTTCAGTTCGCACTCTACGTAAGCATGTCGGCGGTAAATTTGGTGCGAAATTTTTTTACAATAGCCCGAATAGAAGCCTCAGCAGGTCGATTAAACTGACCATAAAATGGAAGAAGCGCGCGATGAACTTTCTTAACTGAGCACGCATTTTGGTAATAAAATTCAATAATTTGCAAGCTTTGTTCGTTTGTAAGACGATTCATGATTAAATTATAGAGCAAACTGAAGATGTTTGACAGTGACACAAGATACAAAACGTGCGTGAGCTGTCAAAACTAGTGTTGCCAAAAAGATAATAGCACAAAAATCACTCGTTATTTATTATTGTGAATCCATTGACTGTTATTGTAATAGATAGAATAAAAATGTTGTAAACAATGAAAATAGTAAAATTATTCTACAAATATACTTTTGTTGCAAGAAAATAATCCAAATATTCACAAGCTTACAGTAATTATTTTTTTAACCTATGTTTTAAATACTATTGTTATAGCCAATCATATTTTAACACTTGTAGACGGTTACAATCAAATTACAAAAAGGTGAATGAAAATATACTCATGGTAAAATATACTATTTCTAAAACGATGATACGATAAAACGAAAATAATATTGCGACAACGATATTTCAAAATGCATTTTCTCTGCGTGTACATATTATAATTTAAAGTAAAAACATTGTTACTAAAGGCGATATTTTGTGGCATGTGGCAAAGTATTCACATCAGCTGGAAATACAGCCAAATCTGCTTATCAAAAACATCATATAAAAGTGATGGCAAGCTCGTTTAAGAGAGAAGTGCTCAGTTGTATACTCTCTTAGAAAGTAATTCGGAAATTAGTATGTAATGGCTGAGGCATATAAAACACGATCTGGATGGAGCAGCAATTTTCACAACCTTTTGCTGCACTTGCGGCCGAATTTCGCTAAAAACTGCCGCTATTCCGTTGTCACAATATTTTCTTTTGGCGAAACCCTGCTTTGTTTTAAATTCCGCTCTTATCTTTCTTTTCATTATAGTCTTCTAACTTTTAATATATATTTTTTTATTTTTATAAAAGCTCCTCAATTTAGTGAAAATAAAGAGAACCAACCTTAATAAGCTAAATTTAATTAGTCAGTGGTGACCTTTTTTCTGTTGGTTCTCATGCGAGGAATGAACATTTTATAAACAAGAAGATTTTAAATTAATTAATAAAATTATTTCTAGTTTTTATTTTTGTCTGAATATTTCAAACTTTTAAAATTTTTTACTCGCTGAAGAGGAAAACATTTTATAAAAAGTTTTCGTTTTAAAGTTGAAGTTTTTGTTTCCCAAACTCCCACGCTAATTAAAAAATAAAAACTTGCAGCTTTTTCTTTTTTATTTATTTTAAGTTGCAATAGTGTGCGCGTGTGTGTGTGGGGGGATGTGTCTGTGTGTAAGTGTTTGTAAATACACGAAAAAGTGCAGACGCAAATAAATACTACGCCATTAGAAAAAAATAAAACAAAATCAAAAGACAAACTTGGATTGTAAATGGTAAAAAGTTTTAGTTAAATTATAACTAAATTTTCATAGATAAAGCAGGCAAATCGTTGACTTTTACAAAAACCAGTAAGCAGGAAATGCACCCAGCAAACAATTGTGTTAAAACATCATTTTAAAGCATTGCCTACAAGAATAATTGTATTTATAAATTTACATAAAGAGCGTTCGCTTTATGAGTACCACTGCTTAAGAGATAACAAGACACTAAGATGAAGAAGAAACATTGTAAAATAGAGCAACAATAAAGAAAATTAAGTGCTCAATGAGAGAGAAAAAAGAGCAAGCAGAAGAGAAGAAAATTAAAGAATTGAGCAACAAAAAAAACAACGAAACCCAGATAAAAAAAACAAGCCAAAAAAAACAACAGAAAATTGAAAGAGATCACAGTAGGATGGCGAAGAAGCTAGGAAAGAGTTGTTGAAAAAAAAAAAACAAAGTGAGAAAGAAAGAGAAGACTACAAAATTATAGTCAAAAAAATTTTTTTCAAAAAATATACGAATATATTAAAAAAAAATTTAAGAACTTAAAACAGCAAGTTAAAAAAAAAGAAACGCCATAAAATGGAAGAGCGAAGAAGAAAATTATATGCTCAAAAAGTGGAGAAAAAAGAGCTAGCAAAAAAGGTGAATTTTGAGGAAAACGGTAGACAAAAGAAAAAACAATGGAAGGCAGATAAGAGAAACCAGCAAAAAAAAAATTAAAAACAAGCGGAAAACTGAAAAAGATATCAGTGTGATGAAGAAGAAGTAAGGATTGAAATATTGAATAAAAACCAAAGTGAGAAAGAAAGAGAAGACAACAAAAAAATATCAAAGGAAAAAAAATTGTACAAAAAGATTAGAAAATATTTAACAGAATTAAAGAACGTAAAACAGCAAGTTAAAGAAGACAAAACACCATAAAATATAAAAGAGGAAAATTGCAAGTTCAACAAGTGGCGAAAAAAGAGCTAGCAGAAAAGAAGAAAATTGAAGAAAGGAGTAGACAAAGGAAAAAACAACGCAAGGCAGATAAAAGATACCAGCCAAAGTAAACAAGCGGAAAAATGAAAACGATGGCAGTGTGATGGAGAAGAAGTAGTGAATGAGATATTGAAAAACAGACAAAGAGAGAAGGAAAGAGAAGACAACAAAATAAATATCAAAAAAAGGAACAAGACAAGAGCACAAAGTATGATAGAAAAAAATTAAAGAAGAAAATATTTTATTGAATTTATCGCACAAACAAACAAATTTTCCTGAAGAAGTCTTGCAAAGGAAGACGAAATATTGGAAAACACATTAAAAAGCTAAAGAAATTTATTGCAAATATTGAATTACAAATAAATAAAGGTCAAAGCAAATAGGATCAAGAATTACATTCTTGATAAGAAAATTGCATTCTTGAAAAGAAAAAAATTATGGAAAAACAAAAAGACAATAGTAAAATTAAAAGGAAAAATTGACAGAAGACACACAAAAACACTAAAAAAAAATAAAAAAGTGAAAGACAAGATAATTTAATATAGAAGAAATTGATAAATTAAAAAACTTATAAAGAAAGAAATAAAATAAGAAAAAAAAACAAGAATGGAAAAGGTAAAAAGAAAGAAAGAAACTGACAAATAATGAGAGAAAAATAGAAAAAGAAGGTAGAAAAAAAGAGACATGGAAAGAAAGAAAGAAAACAAGAAAAAATATTGAAAGAATAACAAATAAAAACAAAATATAAAAATCAAGAGAAAAAGAATTGCAAAGAGAGTATACAATATCAAAAAAATTTTTAGAAGAGATATGTATATAAAGAAGGAACAAAAAGAGGGAGAAATAATGGCACAACCAAGGCGAATTCATTACAATTTATTGCAGAGAAATAATGAGAGAAACAGAAAAAAAGTGGGAAGGAAAGAAAGAAAAAGGGGAAAAAGGAAGAGAGTAAGAAAGAGACATGGAAAGAAAAGAAGAAAAAAAATTTTTAAAATAAAAAATAAATACTATTTTGTTTTGTTAAAATCAAGAGAAAAAGAATTGCAGAGAATAAACGATATCAAAAAATATTAGAAAATATTTAGAAGAGATATACAACACAACGGGACCAAAAGGACCCAAGTGGGCTGGTTTCATGAAACTGGCCTGTACAACCTAACCTAGAAGAGATATATAAAGAAGAAACAAAAAGAGAAAGAAATAATGACACAGTTCAAGCTGATAAAATATAGAGTAATATACAAAAATTAAAGTGAATTAGAATATAAAGAAAAAAAATCATACAGAAAGAAAAGCAAAAAGAGAACACTGATCAGGGAAGGAAAGGTCAAAGAAGGCAAGCTAAGCAAAATTTATAGAAGAGATGAAAAGATAGGAAAACAAAATAAAGTTCAAATGTTGAAATGAGTAATCCCATCAGAAATAATTCTGAAAAAGAGCCTAGCGCCACCAGCAAAAATATATGGACTTCTGAAGAAGAATCTATAAGGCAATCATTGGACAATTTTCTTTCTACAAGAGATAAAATCCGCTCCTGTTCCGGCTCGCCTAACATAGATGTTACAACAGAAGATAAAAGATCTTCTACTCTAACTAATGCCAATAAACAAAAAACGCAAGTAGGCATGGATAGGTATATCACCATCACCAAACGTCAGCGAAGCCCTAAATCTGCTCAAATTGCATCCAAATCTAAAATCTCTAAAGATGCCGACACCGCTAGACCAACAGATCAAAACAGATTTTCCATTCTTCAAACGGATGAGCCAACAGCATCGTCAAAAAAATCGTTTAAACCACCACCAATTTATTTAAGAGAATCTGCCTCCAATGAACTGGTAAGAAAAATTGTTTCAGCAATCGGAGAAAATACATTTAACGTTACCTCCATCAAGCACGGCAATATTAACGAAACTAAAATTCAGGTTAACCATGAAAATGACTACCGAAAACTGTCTGACGAATTTGAAAAGGAAAAAAAAGCTTTTTATACTTATCAGCTTAAAAGCGCTAAAGGTCTTCAAGTCGTAATAAAAGGGATTGACCCTTGCGTAGACATTGATGAAGTTAAGACCGGTTTGACAGACAAGGGATTCAAAGTAAAAAATGTTTTAAACATCAGAAATCGTGAAAAGATCCCTCAACCCATGTTTAGGGTTGAATTAGAGCCAGGAGATGTGACTTTAAGGAAGAATGAAGTTCATCCTATATATAATATAAAATACCTTTTACATCGTAAAATAACCGTAGAGGAACCGCATAAGCGCTTAGGACCCGTACAGTGCCATAACTGCCAAGAATTTGGCCATACTAGGACCTATTGCAAGTTGCCTACAGTTTGTGTTGTGTGTGGAGAATTCCATGGTACAGCACAATGCAATAAGCCGAAATTCGACCCAAAAATTAAAAAATGCAGTAATTGCGGTGAAAACCATACAGCTAATTATAGAGGTTGCTCCGTCTACACCCACCTCAAGCGCTCAATGAACAACAAACCAATAATTGCTTCTAAGCCACCACAGCAGACTCAAACTTTTTCTAATAACTCTTTTCCTCCGACACGACAGTCAACCGCAGACATAACCGTTCAAAATCAAAAACAAATTTCTTATGCTAATGTAGTTAAGTCTACATTCGCAAACCCGAATCAGGAATCTAGATCTCAACCGCCCGATCAAAATTTTAGTAACCTTGAGGCAACAATACAGACCCTAATTCAAACTATAAACACTTTTACGTCGTCTATGATGACGATGATGCAGGAAATGGTGAAAATGCAATCAACCATTTTGCAGGTTATTTCGAAAAAATGATTTGGTTAAAAATATGTTTCTGGAACGCGAACGGCATCCGCCTACACAAAAATGAACTCGAATACTTCCTGATGGATAAGCAGATCGATATAATGATGATTGCAGAAACTCACTTGACGTCAACAAGCTTCTTCAAAATCAACGGCTACGTACTATACGATACTAAAGACCCCCGTGGAAGAGCTTGTGGGGGCTCTGCAATCTTGATAAAATCTAGGATAAAGCATTTTTTGTTGAACGACGCATGCGAGGACTATCTTCAAGCAACTAATATCTGTGTGGAAAATTTTCATTACAAATTGGTTATTTCATCGATTTATTCGCCGCCTCGATTTTCAGTGACGGAATCACAATATTCAAGTTTTTTCAACTCATTAGGACCTCGTTTTATAGCAGCTGGAGATTACAACGCAAAACACACTTTTTGGGGCTCACGTTTAATCACACCGAAGGGTCAAGTGCTTTTTGATACAATCTCTAAAATGGGCTTAGACGTAATATCAAGCGGACATCCCACTTACTGGCCGACTGACCGGCGAAAGATTCCTGATGTGATTGATTTTGGAGTGGTAAAGGGGATCCCAGTAGAATGGATGCAAGCTGAGCCTTCGTTAGACTTGTCATCGGATCATTCACCAACTATTATTTCAGTTCGTTTTCCCCAGGAGACTTGGTCCCCGATTAACAATTTGCATAGGACTGTCACCCGAGTGAATTGGCTGAAATATAAAAAATTTTTGAGTACCCATTGCACTGAGAATATTGTTTTAAGAACACCTGAAGATATTAATGCGTCACTAAGCAACTTTAGCGAAAACCTTAAACAAGCCGCTGCAATTGGTTCTAGCGTTTATTTAACACGCAGAAACCTTCAAAATAGAACATATTCTTCAGAAATCGAGCAACTTGTGTTAGAAAAAAGAAGAGTTCGACGAGAGTGGCAACTTCGCAGATCTCCGCAACTAAAAACAAGGCTACGTGAGTGCACAAGTCAGTTAAGAAATTTGCTTGCAACCCAAAAAACGGCTTCTCTACAAACGTATCTAGAAAGTCTGGATGGTACTCCTCAGTGCGACTATTCTTTATGGCGGGCGACTAAAGGTTTAAAAAGGCCAGTTAGAAGTAAGCCGCCCTTGCGAGAACCGTCTGGTAACTGGGCTAGAGATGACTCGGAAAAGGGTAATTTATTTGTTAACCATTTGAAAAACGTTTTTACCACAAATAGGTCTGACAATGCAAATGAGTTGCCACCTATCGTTAGTAGACCTCCTGTGCCTTTAAGATTCAATTTCCAAGAAATTGAAAATGCTATTGGCAATCTAAACCTTAAAAAAGCTCCAGGTATGGATAAAATCAGCAACAAAATGCTCGTAGAGCTGCCTCGTGTATCTAAAAGAATTGTTCTTTTTATTTTTAATGCTATTTTACGGCTTGAGTATTACCCTGCAGAGTGGAAGGTGTCCATGATAACAATGGTTCCTAAGCCAGGGAAGGATCACACGAAAGTAGAATCATACCGTCCAATAAGTCTATTGTCAACAATATCAAAACTTTTCGAAAAATTGCTAAAGGCGAAGTTGGATCCAATGCTTCATAAGGTTGAATGTATTCCTGATCACCAATTTGGTTTTAGAGCGAAACATGGCACCATTGAGCAAACACACAGGTTAGTTAACGTCATAAGAAAGGCATTTGAAGATAAAAAATATTGCTCTGCCTTATTCATCGACGTCTCACAGGCTTTTGATAAAGTGTGGCACGATGGACTAATGCATAAAATAAAGTTTAACTTACCTGCAAACATACATAACCTTTTGAAAAGCTATTTATATTGTCGCCAATTTATAATAAAAGAAGGCGATTTCATAAGCCCCGCCCTGCCTATTGAAGCTGGAGTTCCCCAAGGCAGCATATTAGGGCCTATCTTATATTTGATCTACGCATCTGACATGCCAACAAGCACCAACATTCACACTTCAACATTTGCAGATGATACAGCATTCCTTAGCATACATAGTAACCACCAGCAAGCATCAATAAACTTACAGGAACATATCGACAAACTAGAGAAATGGCTCAAGCTTTGGAAAATCAAGGTTAATGAACAAAAGTGTGCCCATGTTACATTCGCACTGCGTCTAGGAACATGCTCACCCATTACTATTAACAATAAAGTAATACCTCAACACAGTGAAGTCAAATACCTCGGTATTCATCTTGACCGTAGACTAACATGGAAGACGCACATCGAGGCAAAAGTAACGCAAATGAAATTGAAAGCAGTGCAAATTAACTGGCTAATAGACAGAAATTCGACTTTGAAGCTTGATTGTAAACTTTTGCTGTACAACGCGATTCTAAAGCCAATATGGTGCTATGGGATTCAATTATGGGGCACAGCCTCTGCATCTAACATTGAAAAAATTCAAAGAAGTCAAAATAGAATTCTCCGTAGAATTACAAATGCTCCCTGGTACGTTAAAAACTCACGAATCCACGCAGATCTGAACGTACCTTTTGTGAAATCTGAATTTGTGAAGTACGCTACAAGATATATTAACAAACTTGAAATCCATCCAAATCCACTTGCAGTTAATATCCTTAACTTTGGTGGTCATACCCGTCTGAGAAGGAGGGATACTTTGGCTACCATTAGAGCTCTAAACAGATGACTGAATTATGAAATAATATTCGCATAAAAATAAATTTTTGTCCAGCACTGGCAGGACTTTAATTAAAATTTTTTTTTAGTATTAAGATTTGAATACTTATTGTCATTACATTTTTTTTATGTAGATTCAATAAATAAAATAATAAAGTTAAAAAAAAAAAAAAAAAAATGTTGAAATAAAATAATGCGGGAATGGAATGAGAAAAAAAACGTTAAAAGGAAGAGAAGCGGAAGGGAGACATGAAAAAAAGAGATAAATACAATTAACAAGGGCTTGCTAAGATTAAAAAAGGAGCTAAACTAGTAAAATATGATAAGAAAAATTAACAAAAAAATGTAACAAAGAAGTTAAAAGGTTGTGTGGGGAGGTGGGGGGGGGGGGGGGTAAATATGAGGGGTGGGGTGAAATGGTGTTTTAGCATACATTAGGAGTAGTTGTAGCATTTAAAATAGCGTAGAAACTATAAATGAAGGTGAAGCCGATAGCCTTCGTTGCTAGTGCTTTACTAAATATAGTTTATTGTAATTTAAATTATAATAAATTTATAAATTTGTAAATAAATAAATGAAGAAAATATCAGAGTAGCTTATTAAATTATGTTAAGAGTAATATTTGTAAATTTAAAACCAAAAAATGTTGAGAAAAGTAATACAACAAAGAGAAAATTAGAGCGAAAGTAAGAAAAAGAGAATATAGAAGAGCTATGAATGCAGAGAAGTAGAAGAAAGGAAAGAAAGTGATATTAAAATGAGCAGAAATATAAACCAGAGAAAAGACACTAACAGGAAATTAAAAGAATGAGCACTACATATCATAGACAATAGAGAGCAAAGGGCTGAGCCATCTAGCCGATATGTCGCTACCCATTTTTCCTCTGCTATAAAAATGTCTAATGGGATAAAGTCACCATGCAAAATATTTTCAAATTAATTTTATAAAACTAATTTAATTTCCATCCATGGCTTTCTTTCCTCTCTCTCTCTTGCTGTTTTCCAACTTGTTTTCTTGTATAGATGTTCGTTTTAGCTTGTGCTACTGCTGTAATCAGTAAAGTGGAGGAAACAAGGTAACAATTTCCTGCATGTATTCCAATGCAAAAAAAAAGTAAAAAAAGTAAGTAAAATAAATAAATAAATTGTGTTTTATGTCGCAAGGAATTCAGCTTATATAAACAGCTTTAGTTTCCTGCAGACAATTATACAGATTAGTAGAAAAGAGAAATAATGCGAAAAATATGTGGGAGTAATTCAAATAAGTATTTTAGAAAGCAGCAAAGTTTTTGAATCAACGGTTGCCATATAAGTGTTTTATCTTGACATTTATTTTTTCTTTTTTTGTAATAAAAAATAAATTTAAGATTTTGTGTTTCTTTTTAGGTCAAAAGTTTTTGAAATTTAAAGTGAACAATAATTATTGTGTTTGATTATAAAATTATGGAAATATATATTAAACATATTTAATTTTTGCGGCTGAAGATCTTTGTTTTTTGTTAAAAAAAAAAAATAACTATTTTTCGATATTTGGATAACAGTTTGTTATCACCGTCAGGAGAAATTAAAATGTTATTATAAATTTAGAAAATGAAATAGACAAACCCAAATTTGATTCGCATCGAGTTACTACACGCAAAGAAAAGGCAGTTTGAAATATGATTACGGCAACATTAGTTTATATGCCATAATATTGTGTATTATTATTAAAAACAGCTTATTCTCGATTAAGTAATAGTTTGTTTCCCCATAAATATGTTTTCGTTTGCATTTCAGTAAATTTATTATTCTTTCCAAACACATAGACGGTTCGGAAACTTCTTAGCCTAGCACAAAAAGCGTGGTCTAAGCAGAAAAAAGTTAAGTATTTTGGAAACTTCCATCTCTGCTATGAACACATGTTAAATTTTGTTTCGATCTGGTAACTCCTTCATATAGAAACAGGTGTTCACAAAAGACGCATGCGCGATTTTTTTACAAAGGAAAAATTAAAAATGCGTGGTGTTATTAAATATTTACATAAAAAAGGTTTATCGGGACAAGAAATTCATAATGAAATGGTGAATGTGTTAGGTGAAAGTGCTCTTTCATATGCAACTTGTTCGGCTATTAAAATCAACAACTACATTGTTCCGCAGCACAGTGAAGTCAAATACCTTGGTATTCACCTCGACCGTAGGCTCACGTGGAAGTCTCACATTGACGCTAAAGTCACCCAGATGAAATTAAAAGCGGTGCAACTAAATTGGCTCATCGGCAGAAATTCTATCTTGAAGTTAGATTGCAAACTTTTGTTGTATAACGCAATCCTAAAGCCAATATGGAGCTATGGAATTCAATTGTGGGGTACCGCCTCTGCATCTAATATTGAGAAAATTCAAAAGCGCCAGAATAAAATTCTCCGTATAATTACTGCAGCTCCAAGGTTTGTTAAAAATTCTCGAACTCACAAAGATCTAGGTGCACCCTTAGTGCAAGATGAATTTTCAAAACACGAGATAAGGTACATTAACAGACTGGAGTCTCACCCGAATCCTCACGCACGTAGCATCCTTAACTTTGGTGGCCACACACGACTGAGAAGGATGGACACCCTTGCAACCATCAGAGCGTTGGAAAGGTGATTTACCAACAAAATACACGCAAGAAACAAATTTTCCTCTAGCATTGGTTGGACCTAAGTAAATAAAATTTTTCAATATTAATTAGTTTTTTTTTCTAATTTTAATTAATGAATTTTTAGTTTTAAGATTTGCATACTTATTGTTAGTTCTTTTAGAAGATACAATAAATAATTGAATTATAAAAAAAAAAAAAAAAAAAATATGCAACAGTAACAAATTGGTTTGCTGAATTTAAACGTGGTCGTACAAGCATTGAAGATGAACCACGTAGGGGACGTCGAAGGACAGCAACAACAACAGCAATTGTAGCCAAAGTGCATGATATGGTATTACATGAAAGACGAATAAAAGTACGTGAAATAGCTAATATCATGGGCTTCTCAAATCATCGAGTCCATTTAATTTTGCATGAAGAACTACAGAAGAAAAAGCTTTCTACACGATGGGTCGATAGTCAACCAAAAACGCATAAGAATGAACATTTCTCAAGCTTGTTTGGATCGTTTTAAGCCAAATAAAATGGATTTTCAGCATCGTTTCATAACTATTGATAAGACATGGATACACCACTATACTCCAGAGGCAAAAGAACAAACCAAACAGGGGACTGAAGCTAGAGGAAGTGGCCCAAAGAAGGCAAAAAGAATTCAATCGGCTGGTAAGGTTATGGCAACGGTTTTTTGGGATTGACTATCTGCAAAAGAGTAAAACAATAATTTCACAGTACTATCGCAACCTTTTGCAACAATTAAATGTACAAATTCGAGAAAAACGTCCTGGCTTACAACACAACAAAATAATTTTTCATCAAGACAACGCACCAGCGCACAAGAGTGTTTTAACACTCACTCTGCTAAAATCAACGAATTAAAGTACGAGTTGCTTGACCTTACCACCTTATTCTCCTGATTTAGCTCCCAGTGACTTTTACCAGTTCCCAAATCTAAAAAAATTCCTTGCCGGCAAGCATTTTACCTCAAATGAAGATGTAGTTACAGTTGTAAACCACTATTTTGAAGACCCGTGATGAAATCTATTTTAATCAAGTGACTCCCAGTGACTCCCAGTTTACCCGTTCTCAAATCTTAAAAAAACTCCTTGCCATCAAGCATTTTACCTCAAATGAAGATGTAGTTACAGTTGTTAACCACTTGAGGAAAACTATTTTAATCAAGGGATAGAATTGCTAGAAAAGCATTGGACTAAGTGTATTGAAGTTCCAGAAGATTATATTGAAATATAAAAATATTTTTGAAAAACTAACTATTCTCTTTCATTGATAGGCTAAGAAATTTCCGAACCGCTTATGTTTTCTTTTCTACGTGTAGCTTTCTGTCGCATACATTTTCATTCGATAACGGCAAACAGGCTGTGAATATTTTAGCTCTGTGATCATAAGCTATGTAAAGAACTGCAGAAGTCACCTGACTCCTCCAACAACTGCCTTAAGTTTCTCCTAGTGCGGTCTCTGAGAAGGCTCGATATAAACCGGGAAAAGTCATCGGCGACACCAAAAGCAGTAAGTTTTGCCAGTAGTACAGCATGCCACACTCTAACAAACGCTTTGAAAATATCCACAGCCACCATCTTACTTTCACCGAAATGGTTTCCCCCCGGGGAACAGGTTTTGTCTTGGCGTATTCCTAACTTAGGCGCTCTGTTTTTCGGGGAAAAGAGGGGAAGGGGTCCCTCGTTTTGTGCGGCAAACAAAGCTCTAGGAAGCCACATGACTTATGTTGTGTTGGCTTCCGAAACCCTTACCAAGGGTATAAATTGGCAGAACGGGGATCAGCATGGCCCCCGGGAAGTTCTGCTTGCGGTTCGACCTGGGCTGATCATGGTTGAGGTGCCTACCATGGCTGAAACGTTCTGGCTGTGGTTGAAACCTAAAACGCAGGAAGGGAGTGTTAGTATCCTTGATAATTGTTTGGTGATGGCTTTTTTCGAGGGCTAACAATCTCCCGAGGATCTGTTGCCTATACAATAGATACGTGTACTGTAAGGAACCAGTAGTGATGATTGACGGATGAGTTGGTTTAAGGGCTGATGCTCTTAATGGGCTTCGGCCTACCAACTCATTAAGCCTTGTCCTCCATTGATTGCTGGAAATTGCATACATGTGGGATTAGAAAGCCCGAACTCCTCAACAAGAAGTTGTTCATATGACCGCAATCATATGACAAGAATTGCCACCTGTGTGAGCCTAGCAAGCCACACGGGAGCGGTGGTGAATCGTGAAAAATTCACTTCGTGGAATTGATCCACCATCAGCTTAGGCCGTCAAGGCAGGTACTGATGTAAATCATTTTCACAGTTTAACCGAAATGATGGCTTGCTTGAGTGGCACCATTGCTGTAGAGTTGGAGCTTAATCGGGCTGTATACAGTGATTTATAATGAGTTTTTTTTTAAGGTTCATGTAAAAGTTTTTGAACACTTTGATGGAGATAGAGGCAAAAAAACTTTGTGTATATTATAGAATTTCGTTTTCTGTCTTATGCTAATTGCCTTTCGCCCCCAAAAGGGCTCCTGTTTAGGCAAAGCATTAACAAGTTGGCAAAGGAAGGAGAAATTGTTAGAGTGTGGCGAGGGAATGCTAAAACTTTTTAACAATTATAATTATGTAATACACATTTCATTTGTTGAAAAGATGGTTAACAATTCTGCTGATTCGTCAGTTAGAATTTCCCATTTCCATTCTATAATTCTACCTTTAATTTAAAATGCTCACACCATTCGCCCGCCGCCGCCTCTGCCAGAAAGTGCTAATTTTGCCAACACCTTCCTCAAGCGCTGGTTAATGTTTTTTCTTTTTTTTGCTTTGTTTTGAAAATGATAATTACAGAAAATTATTTTGCAGACGATGCAAACAAGACTCAGGCAAAAGTTTTGCAATCTCAGTTGATAAACAAAAACGTGTTAAATAATGAAATTTGCATCTGTATTTGTATGTAAATGAACGTTTAATTTGTTTTTGAAACGTAACTTATTTGTACGAGTATTTGCACGTTAAAATTCTGGCACTCACACACTCACACACTGTGTGCGGTAAGAAGCTTTTTGTGTGTTGAGTAAAAGCAACTGTATTATTTATTGCATGATGCTTTTTAAGATGGTTGCAAATCTTGAAGTGAGAGCTTTTGCTAGTAAAGAAGTGTGTAAAAATGTCAGAGTATTGTGTTCGTGTGCATGTGTATGTCTTTACAATACGACTACCTGCACACAACAAAATGCAAAAATATATCTAATCATGTTTGTTTTTATCTACGGCTGTTGCATTGTTTGCAATCCTACACACGTATTACTGAATAGAAGTGGCTGATGTTGAAGAGGACTGCTTTGTGTTGTTCCTAATGCGTCTGATGATAACAGGGAGCAATAAGTGACTTAAAACCGAAATAATAACAAAATGATTTGATGCAAGGTTATCATTATAAAAGCAATGAAGCAAATTTAAATTTATGAAATATAAATACGGGTATTAAAGTTAGAATTTGTTTATAGTTCCATGAAAGAAATTCTATTTTTATTAGATATTTGCAAATAATTAGTTCAGCTCAAGGTCCTTTTTTGTTTTTTTAAAAAATGTTTAATGTATTTTTCAATATTTCGTCTTCCTTTGGAAGACTTCTTCAGGAAAATATGTTTTTTGTGCGTAAATTCAATAGAAAACTTGAATTGAATGAAAAATTTTTAACGTACAAAAATGCAATCAACAACAACAACATACATAAGTTCAAAAAATATTTGGAATGAAAAACAAATTTTTAACATACATACATATATATAGGGTGTTTTTTTAAGCTAGATAGAACTTTAAATTGTAAAAAGTAACACAAAAAATTAAATTTTGATGAAACATTTTTTTTATTTGTTTCAGTATACTCTGACAAATCATCATGAATAGACTCACGCTTGAACAACGCTACGAAATTATCCAAATTTACTTTGAAAATCAGACCCGTTGTTTTATCGCAAAATTGTGTTCAGCGATGAGGCGCATTTTTGGCTTAACGGGTTTGTTAATAAGCAAAATTGCCGCATATGGAGTGAGACCAATCCACAAGAGACCCTACAGACTCCATTACATCCAGAAAAATGCACTGTTTGGTGCGGTTTTCATGCTGGTGGCATCATCGGACCTTATTTCTTCAAAAATGAGGCCGGAGCTCGCGTTACGGTCAATGGAGATCGTTACCGCACCATGATCAATGATTTTTTGTTTGAAAATATGGATGACATTGATCCGGAGGAGATGTGGTTTCAACAGGATGGCGCTACGTGCCATACGGCGAACGCAACCATCGACTTACTGAAATCAAAATTTGGCGATAAGTTGATTTCGAGAAATGGACCTGTCAATTGGCCTCCAAGGTCGTGCGATTTGACACCTCTCGATTATTTCCTGTGGGGCTACGTGAAGTCACTGGTTTATGCTGATAAACCAGCAACAATTGACGCCTTGGAGGCCAGCATTGTTCGTGTTGTTCGTGACATACGGCCAGCAGTGCTCGAAAAAGTGGCCCAAAATTGGACGTCCAGAATGCGCTTCGTCAAGAACAGCCGCGGTGCCCATATGCCCGAAATCATTTTCAAATGTTAATGTCACGTATTGATCTTTCGAATAAAAAAAAAATTTTGATTACAATTTAATTTTTTGTGTTATTTTTTACAATTTCAAGTTCTATCGGGCTTAAAAAAACACCCTCTATAAAAAAATAGTTTTTTTTTTTTTGTTAATTTGATAGTGAGATCTGCTAACTGATGGAGGTTTTTTTATTTTTATATTGGACCAGTGCTCAGGGGATGACCCCTACATATGCAGTGCATTACGGCAGAACTAGGAAAATAGGTTGTGAGGAGGGGGAAAGCGGGAGTAGTGTTTCTGAACATTTGACTTGAATTTTCCAACATTATAATAGACAGGAAACACGTCTGCAGGCAACTTGTTCCACAGACGAAACGTGCGGCTGTAAAACGAATTCTCTCTGTAATGGGTAGTACGATTCCCCGGGCAATCAACCACAAATGGATGAGCTCTAGACGATGAACGCGTGCTACGTAAAAATGTGCGAGTTTCGGGAACAAGATCCCTAATCTCGTCAGAGCAAAATCCATTGTAGTAAAGATAGAACAGAGTAACGCACCCCACACTGCGTCGATGCTCCAGTGAATCAATAGAGTTGGATACCCTACTGTCACTGATGAGCTTCTTCGCCCTCTCCTGCACACGGTTGAGTAACCCCAAAATAGACTTTGAGGCACCGGCCCAAACATGAGATTCGTATTCCATTTTCGGTTGGATGTAGGTGGTATAAATAGTAAGGAGATTGGATGGAGTGAAGTACATCTTATACCGTTTCAAAAAACCGAAACACTTGAATGCTTCTTTAGAGACACGAAAAATGTGTTCAGTCCAGCGAACATTACACTGTATCTTCATCCCAAGAACATCAAGAGCATCCGATTCCTCAATATTTATACCATCCATGACTTCAGATGAAGCAGCATTTGCGGTCGTTGGTTTGTGTGCTAATAAGCGGCACTGGGTTTTACGAGCGTTAAAGGTGACCCTGTTTTTACGACCCCATTCGGAGGTACTCATATTGTCGAGTTTACAGAGTTTCATTAACTACACTAGCGGTAGTCTATATGACATCTGGTTAGGTGCAGGAATGTCATATACCTCTTAATGAGTTAGCTGTGTAATTGATTTGAGTCATGACCTAAACTGACGCTAAACCAATTCCACTCGAATACCACACTGTTCACCAGTCTCCCGATGTTACTGACAGGAGTCACACAGGTGGCAACTTTTTGTCATATGTTTGAACAAAATTCTTGCTGACAAACTTGGGGGTTTTTAAGTCCCTCCTAAGTACACTTCTCTAGACAGTGTGCAATTGGGCTTCGGGAGTTGCTGACCCAAAGTCTACGAAGGGTATTTTTTCACCACACCTGCTTCTTTACTTTACATGTATCTGTTGCCAAGCAACGGTGCCCCAGGAACTGTTTAATTTTACAGACCATTTATATGACACTGATCTTGGTGGAGTTTTCTGCATCTTGGCTGAAACGCTTTGGTTTTGGTGTAAATATTCCCTGATACTTGTAATATTCCCTGATACTTGTGGCGTATACGTATTTTCGTAGTACTAATTACAAGTAGTACTACGAAAATACGCATGCGCCACCGGGAATTTTGCTTGCCTTTAACTGCCAACAAGCACAAACTAACAGCCTGTTCGACGATATCAAATGAAAATGTATGCGAAAGAAATCTAGCCGCTCACATTAGAATCAATTTGGGTTTGTCTATGTCACTATTGTTCGTTCGCCTGAACTTATGTATTTTAATTGAATTTTGACACATCGTTCGCATAGAATAGATTTGGAAAAAACCCAAATCAATTTTCTTTCGCCTAGAGCGCGAATGAACTTATCTTTTCGACATCGGCGAACTGGCTGTAAATGACACAGTGTGCTCAAAATTTTACGGAATCTAGTAAAAAAAAGGTTGGTGGTTGAAATGATGCATATAAAGTAACAGCACATGGAATTGGTAAAACTATGGAGTTTTCAAGCAGCCCTATCTTTGGTTGTGACAGTCAGCCAGTTCTAACCCTTTATGGAACTAACTTAGTAACCATGCCTTTTTCACTTAACAAAAACTCTAGTTCAAATTTGTTACGATAACTCTGATAAAATTTCTTTAAACATTTTAAAACTAAAGAAAATTAACTCTTTTACATTTAGATCTTGCATGTTAAGCAATTCTAAAACTGTCGCCGTAATCAAAATACGAGTACTCACAAATTAGTCTCAGATAAAAGTAATACTTAACAATAAATATGTTCTCTTTGATGGCATATTTAAGGGACTTACTTAAGTTATATACACATACACTTGCGCGTATAAGCCGTTGTGCACAAAAGTGTACACAAACACCAACTCAGATTGTATTTTACGTGTTATACTCGTATGTATTTGCAAACACAAGAGGATTTAGTTTATGACTGCAAAAACAACACACAGCCATCCATCCCTCAAACAAAACCAACACGCCAAAATGAAATAAGTTCAGTTAATGTTAAACTAATTATGAGGGCGTATAAGTGTGCAAAAGTTTGCAAGTGGCATAAGTCTACTTGTTTATGCGTCAATGTACATATTTGTATATGGGCAACATTAACATTAACGTCTGTCGTTATCCCGCCTGATTATACGAGTATCTTCTGCTAATTAATAGTGTAGTTTTTATTGGAGACTCTACTTTAATGTGTGCTCAAGCCACCACCGCTGCCAGTGCTGACAAAAATGTTTTGTTTGTTAAACAAATTACTGAAAAAAAAAGAAAACAAATGAGTTCACAATATGAAAATTGGCAACCAAAAAAGTTTGCTAAGCACGAGCAGTACAGGCACGAAAAAGCTTAAGTTTTATATGAAGTTTTTGCACAAGGGAATAGCTATAATTGGTGTTTCACAAAGAACTAGCCGCAAAAGAATAGGAGATAATAGCAGAATGAAACAATTTGGAAGTTTTAATCAACAAAAAAAAAAAGCCTTCTGATTAATAAAACGTGTGGTTTTCTAACTGAACATAAAGTTTCAATAATAGAATTATAACTTCAGCTAAACTATTTTAATTAATTATATCATTAACTTGGCCACATATTGTTCAGTAATGAACCTATAATGGAGTTTTTCTTAGTATAGCTGAAATTAATAGCTTAAGTCACAAACTGGAAGCAGCATGCACAAAAAAAGTTCTTCTCTTCATAATCAATAATAAAATTCGCAGAATCAATTAATATAATGTTTGAAATCTTGTTTTCATATTCAATAACAAAATTCGCTGAATCAATTAATATAATGTTTGAATGCGTACTTGTGAACTAATTCTCGGATTCAAACAAAAGTTCAGTGAAAATAATTATTGATCGATAACAACTACATTTTAAAACAACATCCAAATACGATAGCCAAGTTTAAATATTATAATATACATGAACACATAAGGCCGCGGCACATAATGGGTGATTTTATAAGAACTATCGGAAATTAAAAAAAAAACACATAAAATTCAGAAAAATGCATGAAATATTTATTTGGATCGATAGTTGGGTCGATATAATTTAATGTTTGAAGATAATTTCATGCAAATGTTGGCCGCGGCTGCACCTCAAATGGTCCATCCGCTTAGTCCAATTTTGGCATACTCTTTCCAACATTTCGGCCGGTATCTCACGAATAATGTTGGCAGGGTTGGCTTTCAGTGCGTCAATCGAAGCGGGCTTGTCGCTATAGACATTAGCCTTAACATAGCCCCACAAAAAATAGTCTAGAGGCGTTAAATCGTACGATCTGGGCGGCCAATTGACTGGTCCCAAGCGTGAAATAAACTGTTCACCGAACTCGCCTCTCAATTGGTCCATTGTTTCGCGTGCTGTGTGGCATGTGGCACCGTATTGTTGAAACCACATGTCATGCTAGTCAAGATCTTCCATTTTGGGCAAAAAAAAGTTTGTTACCATCGCACGGTAGCGCTCACCATTCACAGTAACGTTGTGATGATGCCGCCAGCCCATAATCCGCACCAAACGGTTGTTTTTTGTGGATGCATTGGTAGCTCTTGCAATGTTTCTGGCTGCTCTTCACCCCAAATACGGCAGTTTTGCTTGTTCACGTATCCATTCAACCAGAAATGAGCCTCGTCGCTGAACACAATTCTTCGATAAAAAAGTGGATCTTCATCTAACTTTTCAAGAGCCCATTCACCAAAAATTTGGCATTGTGGTAGGTCGTTTGGCTTCAATTCTTGCACCAGCTGTATCTTATAAGGCTTCACACTGAAATCCTTCCGCAAAATTTTCCACGTAGTGGAGTAACAGAGGCCCAATTGCTGCGAACGGCGCCGAATCGATAATCACCCACACTGGCCGATACGGCTGCGATATTTTCTTCAGTTCACACTCTACGTAAGCGTGTTGGTGGTTTAATGTCCAACAATGTAAATTTGGTGCGAAATTTTTTTACAATAGCCCGAATAGAAGCCTCAGTAGGTCGATTATGCTGACCATAAAATGGAAGAAGCGCGCGATGAACTTTCTTAACAGAGCACGCATTTTGGTAATAAAATTCAATAATTTGCAAGCGTTGTTCGTTTGTAAGACGATTCATGATTAAATTATAGACCAAACTGAAGATGTTTGACAGTGACACAAAAAAATCACTCGTTAGAAGCCGTTGTACGTTGCGTTTTCCAACTGACAACTAAGTTGAAATACATGTAGTCTTATGAGGTTTGTCACATGGCGTATTTCTCCGTTGAGAACTTTGTCAGTTATCAATTTATATTTTTTTTATATTTTAATGTATTTTTTTTTTATAAAATAAATTAAAAACTAATTGTGTTCGATATTCTGTGCTGTGTCTGAAAAATGAATCAAAAGATTTTGATCAAATTTAAAAGAACTTTTCTTTTCGGTTCCAATTTTTATAATAATTTATTTTAATTTTTTCCACAATACTTATTTTTACTCTATATATTTACAACAACAACAACAACAGTGTTTTCATTAATTGAGTAGTTTTCTAAAAATGTT
Organism: Thecocarcelia acutangulata; assembly: GCA_914767995.1. NCBI lineage: Eukaryota > Metazoa > Arthropoda > Insecta > Diptera > Tachinidae > Thecocarcelia > Thecocarcelia acutangulata. Next base: position 116,716,151 of record OU612096.1, on the reverse strand, counting down.
TACAAATTAAAGTAAAAAACAGTTGTATTTATATCCGTCAATAAAGTACCGATTGTGCCAAATTCATACTTCGTATACGTTAATGTCAGTTGCAAAAGGAGACGGAGAAAGTACTACTGATTCTTTGTGCCCCGGCCTATAAAGTTTCGGAAATATCTCAAATTATTACCTTTTACAAAATAAAAGTTATCAAATCTTTATGGAAAAATTCAATATTAAAAGATGTCTCTGAATGTCAGCTATTTTATTGCCGTGATACCCTTCATGTCCTGGCATTCAGATCAGGGTGACCTGGTTCCGACTTGCCAGTTCGTTTAGCTTGTTGTGGCATTCCAGTACTAGCTTGGACGTAAAGACACAATTGATTGTGTTACTACGTCATGTATGTACGATTATTATTAAGAAAAACTAAAAATAAAAATAGTAAGTACTCCAAATGGTGTTCTTACTAAATGCGAGTGACAACAACACCCTTTGTTTGTGGTCATTTATTTTACTTTAAAAAAAAATGCACAAGGTACGAAAGTTGCCAGATATATTATTTATTTACCAAGATTTCGCAAATATAAGACAAGTAGAAATACCAACGCTTCAATTTTGAAACAGTGTTTAAAATACTTGGATGTGAAACTGATTGCGCAAACAACCGGTATACTTATGAATGCGGTGCACCGGTGCAGATCTCTGCTAAAAATTTATCGCTCTATTATTATAAATAATAATCTAAAAAAGGAAAATGCTTAAACCAAACACAAGCAGAAATATTTTAAGTTGTTGGCTTGTAAATATCAGACATATTCTCTGGCTCCATCCTTAGACAGCTGTGTAAGAAACCTTATTAAAAGCATTTAACACGTTTTGCGATGCCTTTCAAATATTATTTTAATTTAAGAACACAAGCCTATTTTACTTAACAATTTGCAGTCAACCACAATTTGTTTTCCTAGATCAGCTTTGCAATACAAAATCTTTTGCTTCTTGGCCGTAATTTTAATTTGATATTTAATTAACACAATCATTTATTGTATAAGTTTTTTTCTTTTCTATAAAGGCAGCTGGTTGAAAATAATCTACAAACATTTAACTTAATTTGTTCTCAGTTTCGAACAAATGCAAATGCTTGCTTGCATGGACAACGTAAATATTCCAGCAGATCATTTATTTAATTTGGTTTTAAGTGAATAAATAAATTTCCTCAGGGTAGATATTATCAAACGGACACATACTACGAATACACATGCAAATACATACACACACATACATTGAGTTATGAATGTTGAGTTAATTTTATGAAATGGAAATTGTTTTAAAAATACCCAATTGACCAAACGTTGATATAAAAACATTAAAGCAATATTATGTTGCGGAAATAGTACGACATCTTATTGATGAAATGGTAATTAGAGCAACTAATGTTATGGTAGACATACCAGAGGGTCAAAAACGAAGATGTGATGTTAAAATATATAATAGCTAAGACAGGTTTTATCTGAGTGTATATTATTGATTATTAATATTGGATGGGATGTGGCCCTCATCGCCCACTTGCACTGCGACCCTTGCCCCATTACGGGTTAAATATGTCAAGAAAACGTACAAGTCATTAGGAGTCACATTCACTTAAACTATGTACTTATAGTAGCCTATATCTCCTGTGCTGCAATGGGTCCACAGTGGGTGATCAAGTGCTCCATTGACTCTTCTTCCTCCCCGCAGAATCTGCAAATGTCTGTGTTGGAAATGACCATACTGTACAGATGCTTAAGACAGGTATAAAGATTTGTAAGTGCACCTGTAAGTACACCTGTCAGTGTTCTGAGGCCTTTCCTGACCAGTTTTAGAGCACATTCGGCCCTCTTTGTATCAAAGCTGTCTCGTTCCTATGCTGCTCAACGTTGGACTCTGTTCATTTCTTCATCTCCTCACTAAGGATGTTCTGTTGTTGGAAGGAGGCCAAAAGTTGGAGAGGGGCCAATAAAAGTCGCCTCTGTTCCTTTTCTGGCGTAGATGTCAGCCATCTCACCGCCGCTGAAATTATATTAGTCTCTGGTTAACTGGGTTATTACACCCTTCACAAAAATGTTAAGGGTATATAAGTTGGAGAGGGGCCAATAAAAGTCGCCTCTGCTCCTTTTCTGGCGTAGATGTCAGCCATTTCATTGCCGCTGAAATTATATTAGTCTCTGGTTAACTGGGTTATTACACCCTTCACAAAAATGTTAAGGGTATATAAGTTGGAGAGGGGCCAATAAAAGTCTCCTCTGCTCCTTTTCTGGCGTAGATGTCAGCCATCTCACTGCCGCTGAAATTATATTAGTCTCTGGTTAACTGGGTTATTACACCCTTCACAAAAATGTTAAGGGTATATAAGTTGGAGAGGGGCCAATAAAAGTCACCTCTGCTCCTTTTCTGGCGTAGATGTCAGCCATCTCATTGCCGCTGAAAGTATATCAGTTTCTGGTAAACGGGGTTATTATACCCTTCACAAAAATGTTAAGGGTATATATAAAAGTTTGTGATTTCTACAATTTTCATTTGCGACCCTATGAAGTATATATATTCTGAATTAGAATTAATGGAAATGACGATTAAGCAATGTCCGTCTGTGGGTTGTTTAAGTACCATTTCTGAGAAAACCATTCGACATAGAAACTTGTTTCTTTCACCATTCTATTACCCCATCGATTCATGGGTGTGCTATTGAAACTCAGTATTATCGGTTCACATATAGCTTACACTGAAAGAATTATGCGTCATATATTTAAAGTAACTGTTTTATTAAATATTTTTCATTAATCCAATGAAAACTTTTCACAATATGCATGAAACTTCATATATATTATGAAATAGTTCCAGCAGAATGGTTTCATTAAGTTTCATAGTTTCATAAAAAAAAATCATTGGATATATGACTACAACAAAATTAAACTTTTTTTTAAATTCTTTGAATTTTGGTAAGATATATTAATGGGCATTTATTAATCTTAAGCTACAGTTTAAAAAATGTCAAGTTTTTTTTTTTATTAAAATGTAAGTTTTATGAGTTTCATAATTCCAATGAAATAGAATTCATTAGATCAATGACAAATAAATTTCTGGCTACCGAACTTGGGTATGTATGTACATATGTGTATGTACTTAAATCAGCATAATAGTAGTTTAAAAAATTTAAATACTAGAGTATTGAAGTCATTTGAATTAATAAAATCTGTTTTATTTGGTGAATACTTGTTCAACATTTTCTTTTATCATAATTCGGTACAATTTCACAAAAGCAGGGAAATGAAATAAAGTATCAATGAATAAATGAAATAATTCCATTGATCTTATTACGTACACGTGTGAACATATCTTATTAATGTGTGTTATGATATTATTTCATTAAAGAAATGTAACTATTTCATTGATTTAATGTAAATTTTTCAGCTGCTCAATGAATAATAAAATTAGATAAATGAAATAACTTCATTGACCTTATGAAGAAGTTTCATATTTTTAATGAATATATTACATTAGTACAAAGAAGTTATTTTATATTTATAAATAAATGTTACGTTTTCATTAATTTAATGTACAGTTTTCATGTGCTTTATGAAATTGATTCTTTGATTTAGAGAAATGGTTTCACTAATCATATGATTTGTCTTTCATACTTTTAATGAAAAAAAGTCATGTTTCTTATTAAAATGTTTCATTACTTTTATGAAGGTTTTCATTAAAATAATCTAATGAAATTTGTTTCATTATTTCTATGAAAAGTTACAATGGTTGAAAAATAATGAAAAAATTCATAAAAGTAATAACAAAATTCAGAGAATTTCTGAACAAAATTTTTTCAGTGTAGATATATTCAAAATTCCGAAACAAGCCATATATATATATATATATATATATATATATATATATATATATATATATATATATATATATATATATATATATATATATATATATATATATATATATATATATATATATATATATATATATATATATATGAAAATTACTCAAAAAATTGAGTAACTTTCATACAAATTTTCTAGATGAGTTGCTCGTCTATATTGTTAAAAACATTTACGTGCTTTTCATAGAACACAGACGAGCAACTCGTCCAGAAAATTTGTATGAAAGTTACTCATTTTTTGAGTGATTTCCATATAAAATTATTTAGACGAGTGCTCGTCTGTGTTCTATGAACAGCACAATAGTGTATTATATATTTTATGTACCAGAGATATGCAACAGGTGCCCTTTTTAAGTACACCCGTCTTAAATCAAGTTGCGATGTTTTTGGCCACCGCATATTGCTTGCGCGAGTATATTTTCTACCCGTTATAGCTTGCGTCTATTAACTAGAGTATATAACATATCCAATCAATTTTGTATGCGTTGACTGCTTGATTTGGTTTCTCAATTATTTTTTCCATTTTTTGTGGATTTTATGAGCTGTTCATAGAACACAGACGAGCACTCGTCTAAAAAGTTTTATATAAAAATCACTCAAAAAATTGAGTAACTTTCATAAAAATTTTCTAGACGATTTGCTCGTCTGTGTTCTATGAACAGCACGTTAAACATTAAATAATTTTTTTAAAAGCATTATCCTAAGACCATTATCTTGATATTATATTAGCTCTCCAACTGCGAGGAAATTTTTATAACAGGATTTTTATAAAAAACCATTTCATCTTAATTTCGAAGATCACATCCATCAATCAACTTGAAAGTTATGTTGTTTTTTTAAATTAATTACGAAAAACTCTCGACTTTTAAAACTTTCCAGACAATATGATTGATGGCATCGCCCTAATACTCACTTTTACATGAATTGTGTGGAAATTGAGTAGAAAAAGAACTTGTGTTGCAAAATTAACTTTTGAAAGCTTTTATAAAGTTTGACAAAATACATTATAAGAAACATATGTAGGTATGTAAGTATAAGATTAATATTAAAACTGAGAATATTAAGTAAATTTTAAAGTGAAGCAGATTTGCTGGTAACCACAACACTTGTGTGTTGTAGCTCAACAAGAAGTTTATTAAAGTTTCTGCCATAAATTATAAGGATACACTCGAAAATAAGAGAAAATTTATTAATGCATTCACACACATGCACACACCCTCCCGTCAATTCGAGTTGAATTGAAATCTGAAATATTTACAGAGTTTGTCGAAATGTTAAAACAAAAAAAAAAAAAAAAAAAACATAATTTAACCAAACTCAAGCTGTATCATATGTGGTTTAAATATATTTTCTGACAAGGCTTTTAAGCACAAAGTTTTTGTGTTTCACTTTTTATTGCCCACAACATATTTATGGCTTTTGGAAAATAAAAAATTTCATTTATTAATATAATCCCACAGGTAATACTTGTTGGCTCAGATGGCTTAAGCCAGTTGGGGCAAATGGTGCCAACATAATCTGATATGGATTGTATTATTTAGTTGCTGCCCAAAATCAATATAGTCTGGTAATCACTTAGGGACGGTGCTATTTTTAGAAGCTGAAATATACTCATAACTAATCGTGCTATATAAAATAGTTTTTCATTTCATTAAACAAATTTGTTTCTAATAATAAGTGATCAAATTTTTTCTTTCCGTTGATATTAAGTTGACTGCAAGTAGCTAAACACAGATGATTTTTTGTAACTGGGTTATGATTTAAGTAAAATAGTTTTTGGGATATTAATAATTGCATTTCGACATAAGAGGGCGGTTTGGAAACTTCTTAGCCCGGCACAAAAAGCGCAGTATAAATAGAAAAAAAAGTTAAATGTTTTAGAAACTTCCATCTCTGCTATGAACACATGTTAAATTTTGTCTCGACCTGGTAACTCCTGCATATAGAAACAGGGGGATAATGCTGTCATTCGTGATCGAAATTACTATCGAGTAGAAATTTCTAATGATGTGACTCGTTACGTAACGAATCGAGTTATCACTTCAGTGTTGCAAAATACTGACAAAATGTCTTTTTTAAAACACTGCCGAAAATTGTATGTATTTGCATACTTTGTATACATGTTTTACATTAAAAAATAAATAAACACATTAAAAAATAAACTATTATTGCTATTCAAAACAAATTTTTAATTTACATTTCTTTTGTGTTTTTCTGTTTGGCTGGTTTTCGATAGTACTTTTGCTTACGAGCGAAAAGTTGCATTCGAATGGTTACTCGCTATCGAATGGCATCATTAGAAATTTCGAAACCTTTTACTCGATATTGAATGAGATAATCCCAAAAGTGTAAAAACTCGCACATTCGAGTAAAAACTCGCTCGTAAGCGAATGACAGAATTAGCCCCCAAGTGTTCACCAAAGACGCATGCGCGATTTTTTTACAATGGGAAAATTAGAAATGCGTGGTGTCATTTAATATTTACATAAAAAAGGTTTATCGGGACAAGAAATTCAAAATGATATGGTTGGTGAATGCGTTAGGTGAAAGTGTTCCTTCATATGCAACAGAAACAAATTGGTTTGCTGAACTTAAACGTGGTATTACAAGCATTGAAGATGAACCGTAGTGGACGTACAAAAACAGCAACAACATAAGAAATTGTAGCCAAAGTGCATGAATTATATGGTATTGAATGATCGACAAATTCGATATTCTCCTGCTTTAGCTCCCAGTGACTTTTACGTGCTCCCAAATCTAAAAATAATTCCTTGCTGGTAAGCGTTTTACCTCAAATGAAGATGCAATTACAGTTGTAAACCACTATTTTGAAGGCCTTGTGGAAAACTATTTTAATCAAGGGATAGAATTGCTAAAAAAAAGCGTTGGACTAGGTGTATTGAAGTTTCAGGAGTTTATATTAAAAATATTTTTGAAAAACTAACTATTCTGTTTCATTGATAGACTAAAGGCAGAATTAGTTTGTACGTTCTTTTCCGTTCTGAACCAGCTGTTTTGTTTCTGTTCAATATAAACTATATGTTTGTTTTCACTTTAACGCTCTGTTCTGTTACGGACTAATCTGTTGAAAATAGAATACAACGTTAAGTGACGGCCAGATATGTGTATGTGTTACTTTTTTCAGGTATGGAAACATTAATTTTTTATTCAAATGTATATAATTTTTTTGTCGAAAGCTAAAAAAATTTGTTTCAACTAAAGATTTTTAAAAGTTAATACATTTTTAATAATTAAGCAACTATGGATGACCAAAAGAACATTATTTTAGCGAGGAAAAAAATATATTTTGTATAAGAAGTGTCATAAACTCTGCAGATTTTGAAAAAGATGTAGGCTGTTTGACCACCATTTCTAAATTATTGATTTGTTTCCTTTTTTTGTTTTTTTCACACAAGATAATATTTATGTACATGTTTTATTCTTGATTCCAATGTTTTTCTTTTATTTATGCTCTACTGTAAAAATAGCTGAATATTTTCACGGAAAAAGTAATTGTAAAATATTTGCTACGGAAATGAACAGAACGGCAACAGAAAGTAAAAACTAATGAGGCCTTAAGGAGTTTTCAAACCGCCCCCGTAGACTGAAAGTTTCATAATTTTTCCCATCATTTAAGTTTTTTCCTAAATGCTAAAATTGTGCATATTTTGAAGCGTCATGCAGTCCACAATATTTATTCAATTTTCAAATGTTTTTGAATGCTGGATCTCCAAAGGGTTTCCCATCGAATGTTATCATTAATTTAACGGAAGTCACTTATCAATTATTTTATTTTTGCAACGGGTTTTTGATTAATGAGCAACTGTGCGTTGTGAAAAATCTTATCTCGGCCAGTAGTTATAAGACTGATGAGGGGTTCGATCTGCCTCAAGAGGAACTAGGTATATTGCTTTGGTATCCCATTGCGGTAAGGAGAGACTACGGTTGTTCAACCTGGTGCTTTTTTGAATTTGGGCATTCCACGAACAACAATGCAAGGTATTTGTTTATTTTTTTGATGATGGCCCTATATATGCAGATGATGACCCTATATATGCCGCGCATTGTACTGCAACTCGGACAATATAAGCAGTGGTTAAATTTCAAGGGCCCATGTTGATTTTGAATAAAACACAAACTATTTAGGAAATTATTGTAATTTTATTTTATTATGATATATTGGTATTACTCAACTATGTATGGAACAAAATATCGGCCAAATGGGCGCCGAGACCACGGCGGCGTACCTCCATCCGATGGTCCAAATTTTCGATGACCCTGAGGCATAATGGAGGTTCTATGCCGTCAATGTGCCGAATTATCTCATCCTTTAGCTGTTGAATTGTTGCTGGCTTATCGACGTACACCTTTTCTTTCAAATAACCCCAAAGAAAAAAGTCCAACGGTGTCAAATCACATGATCTTGGCGGCCAATTGACATCGCCATTACGTGAGATAACACGGCCATTGAATTTGTTGCGCAAAAGAGCAATTGTTTCGTTAGCTGTGTGGCAAGTGGCACCGTCCTGCTGAAACCACATATCGTCTACATCCATATCTTCCAATTCGGGCCATAAAAAGTTCGTTATCATCTCACGATAGCGAACACCATTCACAGTAACTGCCTGACCGGCCTCATTTTGGAAAAAATACGGCCCGATGATGCCGCCAGCACATAAACCGCACCAAACAGTCACTCTTTGTGGGTGCATTGGTTTTTCGACAGTCACTCTTGGATTCTCATTCGCCCAAATGCGGCATTTCTGTTTATTGACGAATCCACTGAGGTGAAAATGTGCCTCACCACTGAAGATGATTTTCTTCAAAAATTGATCATCATTTTCATAATAAGTCTGGATAACTTTAACACGTTGCTGGATTGTGTATCTCTCGATGGTTCAAATTGAGTAAGTCTAAAATAGAGAAATGTCAAATAAAATTCGGAAAAAACTTGGCGTTTAGGTGTGGTTCACATTCAACATCGGCCCTTGAAATTTAACCACCCGATAGGAGACAAAGGGAGTATTGTATTGTGGATGCTTGACTTGACGTTTCCAACGTTATGATTGATACGAAAACCATCTGCTTTTAACGTTCAATTAGCGGAAGATCTCAGGCCTCTCCTACTATCAATAACCCAATGTCCTTGTCGTTGTTCTACTTAAAATGCATAAAAGTAATTTTGAAATTTTACCAAAAAGTATCTTTAGTAATGAAATACAATTTCACTTGACTAAAAATTGTTAAAGAAAAAAAGCAATATTGACACACACTCACACATATATTTGCTAAGGCTAATGCCAGAGTGACCGCTAGAAGCTATTTTTGTTCTTATTTCTGTCAAATAAATTGACAAATAATAAGTTAAAATACAGTTTCTGAGCAACACAACAACAAATTAATATGAAGCAATGAAACAGTAATAATTAAGTAATGATACTGAATGAATGATAATGAAATTGGAATATTTTTCTTCCCACCACTCAGCACAGCACTCGGCGCCATTTGACCAAAATATTTACGATAGAAATACGACAAATTTGTTATTTGCTTCATGAAACGGTATAAAAATACTCAATTGGTTTCAAGTTTTATTATTTCCGGCAATTAGCTTTTAAAATTTTTAAATCTTTTTTCAACTTAATTGTGTTTTTATCTCAATTATTTGAACCTGTTCAAATCTCAGGAGAGATGGCAGCAAAAGCAACGTTTTCCAAATAATTAAATATAAATTCAATGAAAGTTAATACGTTAAACTTGTTTCATTTCTACAGTTTCGGTAAATTAATTTCACATACTACAGAACAGCAATTAAAATTAAATTAACTTTTTAACTCAAGCGTCCCTGTGATTTAACGGTGTGAGAACAACGTTAAAGAGACTGCAGCAAAAAAAAAACCAACAGCCAACAGACACTTCTATGTAAAACCAATGGCAGGAATTTAATTTGTCGGGAGAGAGGAGAGAAAGAGAGAGAAAAAGGGAGAGAAACTGCCAGTTGAATTACAAATCTTGCATATTCCTTTTTAAATCAAATCCAATGCTGTTATTGTCAGAGCAAGTAATACCTGACACACACACACATACACACATACCCAGCTGCACGCACATACATACATACATACAAGTGAGATGGCAATATTTTGAGAGGCAAAAAGAATTGTCGCTTTTAACTCAATTGTATCTGTCAACAAAAGGGAGACTCTGTAAAGATAAATGTACATTTTTGTGTGCCAAAAAAAAAATAGTTTAACATTTTTGCCGTAAATTTCACCATAACCAAAGAAAACACTTTAGTATTTGTTTCTTGGCCTTTTCCGGCTGCCTAAAGCAAGAGGAAAAGATATTTGGACAAAACTATGATAAATAAATGTTTCCGAAATATTTAAAAAATATCTACTTTTTAAAAAGTCAGTGTTTCACAAACTGTTTTAAACGCTAATTGTTGTCTATGCATATTTTAATAAAAAATTTTTTTTTGTGAAAATGTCACTTTTAGGCAAAACATGTTTTCCCATACATCTTTGAATAGAGCAAAACACGTCAATCTACGTGTTTTGGAGCAAAACACTTCCAAAATGTTCCATACAACACTGCTTGCACTAAATAATAAAATAAAAAAATTAAATTTTACTATCCATCAAAAGTGATTGAAAAACTCGAAAAATATATATAGACATGTTTCGAGAAACGCACGTTCTGAAACCACAAAGCGTTTTGAAAAACGCTTAATTGATTTTTAGGTGTTCTAGGGCGCGTTTTACTGGTGTTTCGGAGTTTTTTCCGAACAAATACAACATGTGTTTTACATACGTACATATATATGTATGTGGTAGTTATATAAAACGAAAATAAATTTTTTAATTTAGTTTTTTTAAATGAAAATGTATACAACTTTTTATTAAAATAAAAAGAAAACAAATTTTAATTGTGAATAGTTTTATTGCCTTTTGCAAGTTCAGTTTTAACAAATTCAATCAGTTCCCTTCAATACACACATGCGAGTTGAAGTCGATATGCGTCCTATTTGCCGATTTCAAATCGCAAAACTATACTTCTTGCGTTATAGGAATCTTAGAACGCCTATTTGGCGTTTTCAAATCGAAAACGTTAAATTTAAGCGACTATGTTTCTCAGAACATGCCTGATAGTTTTTCATTTGTCATTAAACAAATAAAGAAAACAATTAGAAGATTTATTTTCTATACATAAGTTTGTAATAAAAATAATCATGTATAAAAAAAAAAACATTAGTATAACTAAATAAAGGCTTTTAAGGAATGAAAAGGAGTTTTATAACCACAATAGCGCTTTACCATTCACGTTGCAATCAAATTATTACCCTATTTTTCTTTATAACCCAACAACTACTTGACCTTTCCTAACTCAGTTCACCATGTCTCTTAGTATAATTATTCCATGTTATATTTCCTTCAATCAACATTAACTATTACATATTGTTTAATCGAAAGTTAAAAATATGGAGGTATTTAATATTCATACTCGTATACTTGGTGAAAGCCAAACACTTTGCTCCAATCAGGGAAAATCACTATTCATTGGCTCTGATTGCAACTTTGCTCCAATCAGGGAAAATCACTATTCATTGGCTCTGAGAAAAAGCCCAATTTTGCATAAAACCAATCTTCTTAATCCACAAACCCAATATTACTAAATCCTTATAGCTTATACGAAACTGCTTCCATTTGTTATATACATGTGCAGGACACACTCTTTCCAGAATTTCCTCTTACTGCAGATCACTGCCGTCACATCAAGTCGACATGTAAAAATTAGCATCATTACTCGTCAACCTCGTTGATTAGAGTTATCTGATCTAAATAGAAAGCTGACATTTACTATACCTAAAACAACGATGAGCAACAATTGCAAATACTGCCACCATATTTTTTGTGGAATTAAAAGTGAGTGCATTGACGACTCTTGGAATAAAGAGAATTAAATAAAACTCTGGAAAATTGCGTTATATAGGGTGTTTTTTTAAGCTAGATAGAACTTTAAATTGTAAAAAGTAACACAAAAAATTAAATTTTGATGAAACATTTTTTTTATTTGTTTCAGTATACTCTGACAAATCATCATGAATAGACTCACGCTTGAACAACGCTACGAAATTATCCAAATTTACTTTGAAAATCAGACCCGTTGTTTTATCGCAAAATTGTGTTCAGCGATGAGGCGCATTTTTGGCTTAACGGGTTTGTTAATAAGCAAAATTGCCGCATATGGAGTGAGACCAATCCACAAGAGACCCTACAGACTCCATTACATCCAGAAAAATGCACTGTTTGGTGCGGTTTTCATGCTGGTGGCATCATCGGACCTTATTTCTTCAAAAATGAGGCCGGAGCTCGCGTTACGGTCAATGGAGATCGTTACCGCACCATGATCAATGATTTTTTGTTTGAAAATATGGATGACATTGATCCGGAGGAGATGTGGTTTCAACAGGATGGCGCTACGTGCCATACGGCGAACGCAACCATCGACTTACTGAAATCAAAATTTGGCGATAAGTTGATTTCGAGAAATGGACCTGTCAATTGGCCTCCAAGGTCGTGCGATTTGACACCTCTCGATTATTTCCTGTGGGGCTACGTGAAGTCACTGGTTTATGCTGATAAACAAGCAAAAATTGACGCCTTGGAGGCCAGCATTGTTCGTGTTGTTCGTGACATACGGCCAGCAGTGCTCGAAAAAGTGGCCCAAAATTGGACGTCCAGAATGCGCTTCGTCAAGAACAGCCGCGGTGCCCATATGCCCGAAATCATTTTCAAATGTTAATGTCACGTATTGATCTTTCGAACAAAAAAAAAATTTTGATTACAATTTAATTTTTTGTGTTATTTTTTACAATTTCAAGTTCTATCGGGCTTAAAAAAACACCCTATACATTTTTTTGCTTGCGATTTCTTCAATATTTACATTGTTTTAAATAATACATACATATTCAATTTTGAGAAATTATAAACAAATTCAAAATAAGCTGAAATTAAAAACACTTCATACTTTAATGGAAACACTTCGGCCTGTTTTCCACAAAACAAATGTTTTCCTTCGTAGTGAAAACATGATATAAGAATGTAAATTATTTTTATGTTAGTTATTTTTAGAACTATGCCATTGTCCAAAAAAAATAAATAGGTCAAGTTTTAGTTTACAAGAAAGCTACACTGTTAGTAGTGGAGTTTGATGATGTTATTTAACACAAGTAGTACAAAATATTTTTAACAGATAATACAGTTTATAATAGAGCTTAAGTTCCAGTGTTTGTTAAATGATCTCAAATCGTCATCGGCCCTGTTTTATTATTATTCGTAGATCCAATAGCGAGTTGAATTAACATCAATGCAGACAACGTATGACTACTTTTCATACAACGAATATTAATCATACGCTCCAACATAAAAGTTCATTTACAGGGCTGTTCTGCAAATCACTTTTTGTCAAAGTGATTTCAAATCACGCAAAAGGTGTTCTGCACACAGAAAATATTCAAATCACGTGATTTTAAACCGGTTAGCCAAATGGTTGACTTTTTGATATCACTTGGTTATTTTCTCTGTGTTTTTCAACACAAATTTAATAAAACTATTTTTATGTATTTAAAATGATGTGTTGTTTGTTGATTTTTGTAATAAAATTAAGTTTTATTCACACAAAAACATAAATATTAATAAAATTATTGACACTGCTTGTTTTTTGAGAAATTTTTTTGCTGTGTTTACCAATAGTAGTGATTTACATTTTTTCTTTAGCAGTCAGCTGGTTTATTTTTTTACTTAATATTCACTTTTTATTGTGGTTAAGAATATAAAACTATAAATAAACAAAACAAAAATGTAAAAATAGCTGCTTTTTTCGTGCTTTCGACAAATTAAAAGCACGTCGAAAACCGTAAAATCACGTGATTTGCAGAACAGCTTCAAATTGTCTGCGTGCTTTCAAAACGGTTCGTGATTTGAAAACACGCCGTTTTCAGAACAGGCCTGTTAATATAAAATTTTGTTAAATTGAAATTTGTTTTACACAGCTGCTGTTTATTTAGTTGGGGTATCTTCTTTCCAGTAATCATTTTATACATATAAATTAAAGTATCAAGATTTTCAGTCCCCCATCTACAAGCAACGGGAATATTTTTGTAATTTGTCGCAGGTAAAAGTTTTCATGATTTTGTCATCAGTCTATCTATTAAAAAGTCAATAAAGAAAAGTGTAAAAAAGTTATTAACCTGCCATGTTTTTGTAAACAAATCCCAAAATTGCTAAATATGCAAATACATTTTTGGGTTAAAGTTCTGTCTTTTCTGTTGGGTCTCAAACCTTTATTTAGCTTTTGGTAAGCCATTAAAGCATTTATAAGGTAAAACGAAAACTAAACTTTTGCGTCACAAAAACTTTTATTATTAATCAAAATTGAAAACATAAAAAGGACTATTTAATGCTGTATTAGAGATATAAGTTTTTAAATTTGCATATAAAATAAGTGAAGGCAATTTTTGAGGCAGTTTATTCAAGTATATGATGTTAGTTTGTTAAACAAAAAAAAAATTTTTTTACTGAATTGTCATAAACTCTAGACTGACTTTATTTGTCATAACTGAAAAATGGTGGAACGCATAAGTATCACTTTGGTAGCAGGGTTTGAAAAATATTTATTAAAATTTAACAAATTCACTACTCGATTGCTGTGTTGTAGATATAATTTTCAAAAGAAAAAAAGTTTTTTTTTTTATATATTATTTATTTATTTGTATACCATCATCTGTTTTTCAACGCACTCACGGTAAGTTAAGGCTCGTTAAGACCACCAGCTTTTAACCCACTCACCTATCTAATTATCATTACTGGTTCCTTACTTTATATCACTAGTATTGTGAAAATGGTTAACATCGGCAGCTGCTTTGTCGGCTTTATCTTATGGACTAACTCCACGTAGTGAATTATTCATGACGCGCCAGTGCCCTCATGTGGTTGTAAGCTATAAAAGTCGTTAAGCCTGCGAACAAGGTTTGTGATGTTTTTGTATGTCCGATTTTAAACTAGTTGTGTTTCACTGCTACCATTTTTTTTTTCTATTCCCTATAGTTTGCCTGGACACACCCTATAAATTCCCATTTATTTCTTTTTTTTTCTTTCGTGCCCAAAATAAAAGTGTTTATACCAACTTTTAAATTATTGACCAAAAGCTAAGTATGCAAATCGTTGCATGTTTGGAAATTTTTCTTTTGGTCTAAATACTTTAACAGCATTATGATGATTAAAGCAGAATGGAAAAAAGACACTTAAATTTTATATAATTTTACACATCTGGTGTCTGCCTTTATTCTGAAATGTTACAAAAAAAAATAAATTGACTTTTTTGAAACATGAAATTAGCAAAAAAAAATATGCAACATACGTTTCCAGCTGTTGGCCATTTTGAGAATTGGCTAAATGTAAGCCAAAAAATCTATTGCCTTCTTGCTGGAATCTAAGACACTTTTTCATACACATACATATCCATCTATGACATATACACATACTTTCAAAAAAAACATATACATATGTACATGTGTAATTTTTGTAAAGGTTTGCGTGTGTATGTGTCCATTGTTATAATAATGGGTGATTTTATAAGAACTATCGGAAATTTAAAAAAAACCACATAAAATTCAGAAAAATGCATGAAATATTTATTTGGATCGATAGTTGAAGATTATTTCATGCAAATGTTGGCCGTGGCTGCGCCTCAAATGGTCCATCCGCTTAGTCCAATTTTGGCATACTCTTTCCAACATTTCGGCCGGAATCTCACGAATAATGTTGGCAATGTTGGTGGCTTCCAGTGCGTCAATCGAAGCGGGCTTGTCGCTATAGACATTAGCCTTAACATAGCCCTACAAAAAATAGTCTAGAGGCGTTAAATCGCACGATCTGGGCGGCCAATTGACTGGTCCCAAGCGTGAAATAAACTGTTCACCGAACTCGCCTCTCAATTGGTCCATTGTTTCGCGTGCTGTGTGGCATGTGGCACCGTCTTGTTAAAACCACATGTCATGCAAGTCAAGCTCTTCCATTTTGGGCAAAAAAAAAGTTTGTTATCATCGCACGGTAGCGCTCACCATTCACAGTAACGTTGTGATTCGCATCATCTTTGAAGAAATACGGCCCAATGATGCCGCCAGCCCACAATCCGCACCAAACGGTTGTCTTTTGTGGATGAATTGGTAGCTCTTGCAATGCTTCTGGCTGCTCTTCACTCCAAATACGGCAGTTTTGCTTGTTCACGTATCCATTCAACCAGAAATGAGCCTCGTCGCTGAACACAATTCTTCGATAAAAAAAGTGGATCTTCATCTAACTTTTCAAGAGCCCATTCACCAAAAATTTGGCGTTGTGGTAGGTCGTTTGGCTACAATTCTTGCACCAGCTGTATCTTATAAGGCTTCACACCCAAATCCTTCCGCAAAATTTTCCACGTAGTGGAGTAACAGAGGCCCAATTGCTGCGAACGGCGCCTAATCGATAATTCACGGTCATCACCAACACTGGCCGATACGGCTGCGATATTCTCTTCAGTTCGCACTCTACGTAAGCGTGTTGGTGGTTTAATGTCCAACAATGTAAATTTGGTGTGAAATTTTTTTACAATAGCCCGAATAGAAGCCTCAGTAGGTCGATTAAACTGACCATAAAATGGAAGAAGCGCGCGATGAACTTTCTTAACAGAGCACACATTTTGGTAATAAAATTCAATAATTTGCAAGCGTTGTTCGTTTGTAAGACGATTCATGATTAAATTATAGACCAAACTGAAGATGTTTGACAGTGACACAAGATACAAAACGTGCGTGAGCTGTCAAAACTAGTGTTGCCAAAAATATAATAGCAAAAAAATCACTCGTTACTTACTTATTTACTGTATGAACCAAAAGCTGGTGTTTAGTACTAGAAAAGTTTAGCATATGTATGCAGAAAAGTTTACGATGCTGTGAAGTGAACAACAACAACAAAAAAAGCAACAAGACTACAGTGACAACTCCTGTTAAATGATACAAATATTTTAACAAAAAGTTAAAAGTAAATATTTGAAATATGTAAAACATAACTGAAACTATATGAAATACCCTTTGAAAGTATTTTTTAATAAAACGTTATCATTCTACTGGGATAAAAATCATATTTAGCCAAATTTGCCTGTTTGTTTAACAACTAAACATTTAAAAATATTTAGTTGTTAAATGTAAGAAATGTAAGTCACTATTAAAATACTTTTTGGACACAAAACAGAAAAACGAAAAAAAGAAAAATGCAATTTCGGCCAATTTATCGTAAATAGAAATTTTCATAGTTACTCTTTCCTCTTCTTCGTTTTGCTTTTGTGGTTATCTCAGAAAATTTAATTTGCTGTCTTAAATCATTGTACATTGCCAAGAATGAAATGACCAAATAAAGCAAATGGCAAAGAAACATTAGAAAAAAAATATGTCTGCATACATTCAAGCAAAATATATTTTGAAATTAAAGTAATTGGAAATTTTCGTTTAACAAAAACTAAATTGTTGAATAGTCACAAGAAAACAAATTTATGCAGCATTCTTTTTTCTTCGGCTGAATAAATATTTGATTGGGTATGGATTGTAATAATTCTTGAATTTTTTATATTTTGTTAACAAAACATATTTATTGATTTGATTTAAAAAGTGATTCATGAGAAAATATTCGTTCTCATAATTGGAAAAAAAATATTCTTAACAAAAGTAGCCCATTAGAGTTGTGAAATCATGTTTTTAGTATTATTTTAATGAGAATTTTTGCTCAGATTTATTTGCCAATAAAAACGTTATGCTCAAATATGTAAATGGCAGAACAGTGAAGTCGATGCGTCCCAAATGGTCATGTTCGTAAAACATCTTCAATGAATTTAGACAAGACAATAGAAATTTTAAAAAGACATAATGAAAAATGCTTAAATAAATCGGTGAAGACATTTTCATAAAAAAATTTTTATTTTTTTTATTATTTTATTATTTTTTAATATCGGGTGGTTAAATTTCAAGGGCCGATGTGGATTTTGAATAAAACACAAACTATTTAGGAAATTATTGTAATTTTATTTTATTATGATATATTGGTATTACTCAATTATGCATGGAACAAAATATCGGCCAAATGGGCGCCGCGACCACGGCGGCACACCTCCATCCGATGGTCCAAATTTTCGATGACCCTGAGGCATAATGGAGGTTCTATGCCGTTAATGTGCCGAATTATCTCATCCTTTAGCTGTTGAATTGTTGCTGGCTTATCGACGTACACCTTTTCTTTCAAATAACCCCCAAGAAAAAAGTCCAACGGTGTCTAATCACATGATCTTGGCGGCCAATTGACATCGCCATTACGTGAGTTAACACGGCCATTGAATCTGTTGCGCAAAAGAGCAATTGTTTCGTTAGCTGTGTGGCAAGTGGCACCGTCCTGCTGAAACCACATATCGTCTACATCCATAACTTCCAATTCGGGCCATAAAAAGTTCGTTCATCATCATTCATCTCACGATAGCGAACACCATTCACAGTAACTGCCTGACCGGCCTCATTTTGGAAAAAATACGGCCCGATGATGCCGCCAGCACATAAACCGCACCAAACAGTCACTCTTTGTGGGTGCATTGGTTTTTCGACAGTCACTCTTGGATTCTCATTCGCCCAAATGCGGCCATTCTGTTTATGGACGAATCCACTGAGGTGAAAATGTGCCTCATCACTGAAGATGATTTTCTTCGAAAATTGATCCACTGCTGCCATTTCTTGCCACCATTCTGCCCATTCACGACGTTTGGAATGGTCAAGAGGCTTTAGTTCTTGAGCCAATTGCACCTTGTAGGCGTGTAAATGCAAGTCTTTATGCATAATGTTCATTAACGACGAGCGTGAGAGATACAATTGTTGGGCACGACGACGAGTTGAGGTGAACGGCTCTTCAGCCACACTATCGCGAACAGCAGCAATATTTTCTGCAGTACGAGCTGTACGAGCATGCACTGGTGTTCTCACATCTTCTACAGACCCGGTTTGCTCGAATTTTTCCACGATTTTTGCGATTGTACGCATATTTGGACGATCAAATTGACCAAAAAAATCACAAAGTGCACGATATGCATTTTGATTTGAACGCCCATTTTCATAATACGTCTGGATAACTTTAACACGTTATTGGATTGTGTACCTCTCCATGGTTCAAATTGAGTAAGTCTGAAATAGAGAAATGTCAAATAAAATTTGGAAAAAAACTTGGCATTTAGGAGTGGTTCACATTCAACATTGGCCCTTGAAATTTAACCACCCAATAGATATAAAATTTTTTTTTTACATATTCGGAAATTTTACAAAAATAATTATTTATCTAAATGTGGCAGAACATTCAATGTTCATCCATCGTGTGTATCATAATATCCATGGACATAAGGTAGATGGATATTATGTGGCAATTAAAAGTGACATAAGGTCTATGGACACTATGCCGCTTTTGAAAATGTCATAGTGTCCATGGACTTTATGCCGTTTTCGTTATGGACATTATGTCACTTGCAAAAGTGTATTAGTATCCACACTAAAAATTCGGAAAAAAAATATTCCCGATCATATATATAATTTTTCAAATAAAAACAATTTTTATGTATAAATTATTAATAACTGAACTTTTAGTTATTATATACATCTGTACGATATTAATTAACTAGTTGTGAGTTCGAACCCAGCTTCAGTCAAGAAAAAGTGGAACAAAAGTCCCATTGTTTTTTTCCACTAATGCATTTCAAGAAAAACTTTAAGTTATCACCTACAAATGAGCAACTAAATTAAAAACCTTGCACCCCATCTTCGCTTAAATTATCTGTAGAAAACTTAACACTGGCTTGTACAACAAAATGTGGTATACTTTTTCGTCTAAGCCAATTTGGCCAACTGGGATATTAGCTCAAGAGATTGTAGTTATACTTTGTTATCGCAGTTTAGTCAGTTTGTTAAGTTTTTATGATATAGCTTCTGAATTATTTAATTTTCACTAAGAATTGTGTCATAGCAAAGTTTTGGGAGTTTAATACATTTACCTCATTAATATTTGAACCATTTTGGGAGATTCCTATTCCTTTGACTTGGGTTCTCTTAAAGGCGCTTTATCTGCTGACACATCCGAATAGATACAGATATGTCAATACTTTTAGCCGAGTTTTTGGGCTTAAAAATATTAGCTTACCTTAAGCAAAGATTTCAGTATTTCCTGATTCTGCTGAATTATGGTTTTTTAAGATAATAAATACTTTAGCTGATTCAATGAAATTCTATATCCACTTATTTTACAGCAATATTAAAAAAAATAAAATCTTATTGGATGCTGTTGAGCCTGTAAATTTTTTGGCTGAAAAAAATGTTTTTGTTCAGAAAGAAAACAATATTTTTCTAACCTCGGAAATATCGTTGTTAGCAAATATTTTCTTCGCTTGAGAATAATAAATTTTGCTGTGTAAATAAAGAACTTTTCTAATATTTATTGTTTAATAAAAACATTATTGTAAAGGGTGTTTTTTTAAGCCCGATAGAACTTGAAATTGTAAAAAATAACACAAAAAATTAAATTGTAATCAAAATTTTTTTTTATTCGAAAGATCAATACGTGACATTAACATTTGAAAATGATTTCGGGCATATGGGCACCGCGGCTGTTCTTGACGAAGCGCATTCTGGACGTCCAATTTTGGGACACTTTTTCGAGCACTGCTGGCCGTATGTCACGAACAACACGAACAATGCTGGCCTCCAAGGCGTCAATTGTTGCTGGTTTATCAGCATAAACCAGTGACTTCACGTAGCCCCACAGGAAATAATCGAGAGGTGTCAAATCGCACGACCTTGGAGGCCAATTGACAGGTCCATTTCTCGAAATCAACTTATCGCCAAATTTTGATTTCAGTAAGTCGATGGTTGCGTTCGCCGTATGGCACGTAACGCCATCCTGTTGAAACCACATCTCCTCCGGATCAATGTCATCCATATTTTCAAACAAAAAATCATTGATTATGGTGCGGTAACGATCTCCATTGACCGTAACGCGAGCTCCGGCCTCATTTTTGAAGAAATAAGGTCCGATGATGCCACCAGCATGAAAACCGCACCAAACAGTGCATTTTTCTGGATGTAATGGAGTCTGTAGGGTCTCTTGTGGATTGGTCTCACTCCATATGCGGCAAATTTGCTTATTAACAAGCCCGTTAAGCCAAAAATGCGCCTCATCGCTGAACACAATTTTTCGTCTATAAGTTGCGCGAATCGACGACTGATTTTCAAAGTAAATTTGGATAATTTCGTAGCGTTGTTCAAGCGTGAGTCTATTCATGATGATTTGTCAGAGTATACTGAAACAAATAAAAAAAATGTTTCATCAAAATTTAATTTTTTGTGTTACTTTTTACAATTTAAAGTTCTATCTAGCTTAAAAAAACACCCTATAGTTAGGCTTATTAAAAGCTTTCTATTTTGATTAAGTATTATGACAGATGAAAGATTTCTTGAATTTATGAAATTCATTTACAGAAATCATTATTGAATTCACAAACAAAAGGCAAAATTTTTCCAGTGGGTTTGTGAATGAAAAAGTTGATGTACACTGGGGCTAAGACTAATGGACTTAAAACACGTGGCCTTCTTAATAATTATTTTCTGACGTGTAAACTGTTTTCTGCAGAAATTTCAATTTGTTTTGGATATCGGTAAGTTTGTGAGAAATCCAGCAGATGTCGATAGTGCTAATAAGTTCTACTCTGCCTACAAATCAGCCAACATCCCAGCAACAAATTTTGCTTTACTCGAGTTTGTTTTTGAAGTGAGAATTGAGGGTTTTCTGCTTCATTAAGTTTTTAAAAGAGGCATGATTTTTGCGATTTTTTTGAGAAGAGAAGGCCTCTTAGAGGCTTGATACAACTTATTATCATTAAAGAGTAAAAGCAAGAACACATTCCTGTTTTGCACAACTGCTGTATTTAAATAATCTCTCAGTTTATTAATATTTGCCTGGAAATCAAATTTATGAATTTCTGATTTTATATTATTTGGGTTAAAACTTATTAATTATCTATATAAGTATTAGATTAATTATAAATAGTCGAACTTTCTTATTAAATATTGCATGATGCTATCTGCCTGCTTATGAGTTCTTCTTAATTAATTAATTTATATATTTTATCTACAGAATTAATTGTATTCTTACAGATTACTAAACACTTTAATTAATATATTTCTATAACATAAATTTCAACGCATTAAAACTAACATTACAATTTAGCAAAATAGGTAAATTGTTTCATAACTGTAAGCATCTTGCAATAGGTAAATTATTCTCACAATTAGTCCTTACACGTAGAAAAAATATATGGTTGACCTGACAATATTCTAAAGGCAAGATACTATTGTTGAATTATATGGTTGGCGCTGATCATTTTATCTTGTTATATTTGGAACGCCATCTATATGCTGCACTATAGCGTTGAAAAAAAATGTTATTAATAATCATACTATATTCCGGTCCAACTTTATAATGATTGTAAACAACCACAAAGTTATTATACTATGCCAACTTTCATGCAACAATCATACTAATGTCAGAAATACCTTTATTGACATGAAATCATATTGTTCAGAGTTTTTATCACATCTAACCCGGTGTGCAGCTGTTGATTTGCTTATTGTAAATGTACAACACATTCAAACAAACAAGATTACACTAACAACACAATACAAACAAAACAAACAAACATGATTTAAACTACGATCACATCACGATACGTTATGAGCCGAGTTTAAATCCCAATGGGTGCAGATGAGTAGTGTAGCGACTACGAAACAGCTAGTTGTCCCCCAGCTAAAGATTTGATTATTATTTTTCTTGTCTTCTTCAATCACAGCAAATTTGTGTTGTAAAAAAATTGTTCCGTTCGACAATATCGAATGAAAATGTATGCGAAAGAAAGCTCACTCACATTCGAATAAATTTGGATTCGTCTGTGTCACTATTGTTCGTTCGCATGCGTTCATGTAATTTAATTGAATTTTGACACATCGTTCGCATAGAATAGAGTTAGAAAAAACCCAAATCAATTTTCTACGACTACGAAACAGCTAGTTGTCCCCCAGCTAAAGATTTGATTATTATTTTTCTTGTCTTCTCCAATCAAAAATTATTGATCACAGCAGATTTGTATTGTAAAAAATCCTTCTTAAGAAAAAAAACTTAAGAAAGAAAAAACCTGAACTAACTATAACCCGTTGTACATTTGTACAAACCAAAAATTTTATTTAAAAAACTAAAAAAAGTTCTTCAAAAATTCAATAAATTTATAAATCCAAATCAATTTTCTTTCGCCCCGAATTCGAATGAACTTATCCTTTCGACATCGGCGAACTGGCTGTTAAGAAAGGAAAAACTTGAAATAAAACCCGATGTACAAATCTAATTCAAAAATAAATACAATCATATAGATACTAATATGGTTGGATGTAACATAGTATGGTTGTTATCAACAATAATATGGTTCATCATTCAAACTCTTTTAGTTGTGACAATAGTATTGTTTGACACAACCATAATATAGTTAACTTCGTCATGGTATTGTTGATTATAATATTTTAATGGAATTTTGACACATCGTTCGCATAGAATAAAGTTAAAAAAACCCCAAATCAATTTTCCGACTGGGGCCGATAGCCCCAGTTGCTAGTGCTTTACTCTCTATACTTTATTGTAATTTAAATTATAATAAATTTGTAAATAAATAAATAAATAATTTTCTTTTGCCCCGAATGCGAATGAACTTATCCTTTCGACATCGGCGAACTAGCTGTTAAGAAAGCAAAAACTTGAACTAAAACCCGATGTACAAATCTAATTCAAAAATAAATAAAATCATATAGACACTAATATGGTTGGGTGTAACATAGTATGGTTGTTATCAACAATAATATGGTTCATCATTAAAACTCTTTTAGTTGTGACAATAGTATTGTTTGACACAACCATAATATAGTTAACTTCGTCATGGTATTGTTGATATGATATGATATATGAAAAATAAGAGACTGCGTATTAACATTTTCACATACATACGCTCTATTATGAATTTTTCCACAATTTTAATTTTCAGTCCTTTAATATTATCGCTTCCTAGATCAACAAAAGAAATCGTTTTAGTTAAAAACAAAAACTACATTGTAATGAGTGCCATTCCTAGTTAAATACTTTTACGTACAACTATGTATGTTAATAAATAAGCATATAAAATAAGCAAAGAAGACAAATAAAGAAAGAGTAGTTGTGAGCAAGGCATGAAAGAAGACGGTTGTTCTTATTATACGATAAATGTTATACACTCATTTTTAGTACAACATCCTTTTGCTAACAAAATCACAAACCTAAATGAAAAATGATTAAAATAAAAAAAAAATAATTAATGTTGACAATAGTAGGTTTTTCCTGTGGACTTATATTTGTTACGTGTTGAGGTTCATAAAGGCTATTATCATTAAAAAAAACGCCCGCACTATAGTAACATAACACGCAACCATATTCTGAAATTAATAGACGGTAAGCATAGTTAAACTATAATTAAATCGATAATCGTTTTTTTTTTAACAATAATGTACAATGTTCTGGCGTATTGCTGTAACCATATAGCAAACTGCTTTTTCTTTGTGTATAAAAATAGCTCTCCTTAAAACATGCGATTATTTCCTAAGTCCCTGGGAGTAAAATATACGGTAAAATAAGTTTTTAGTTCTAGTTCAAGTTCTGCGATCATTTATGGATAGCCAGCCTAATGACTTACTCCTGATCTCATAAGATGGTAGTTCATATGGTCGTATAAACTTTAAAGCTGTCTGAGCAAAAATTTTCGGAATACGTTCCGTTTTTACCAAGACCGAAAGCGTTGTTAGTAAAAAATTTTCTAAGTACGTTCAATACGATTAGATGTGCCTACATGACATTTTTTTGTGTTATATCAGCATTTATTTTATTATTGAACATTATTTTGAATTATTTTTATTTTTTATTTTTTGCACACCAAAACAATAAACTGCAGTTAAGTATGTCACACATTAATGCTTTCCATTTTATTCAACATGCAAAATAGTAGTGTTTCATTGCAACCAAATATATTTTTATGAGTGGCAACAGCTGTAGTTCATATCACTACAAAGAAATTTTTCATTCCATAGACGGTTTAGATCAAGTGTGCCCAGCCCTATGCGCTTGATGCTCAATTGGTTTTTGTAAAAGCGCTTAGCTATAGGGCTGTGCTTTTTAATACACAAATACTGCGCTCAGCATTAGCAATGAAAAATACACAAACAACTTCGTCTTTTATAATTTTTTCTTTCTTCACCGCACACACACAAAAGCAAAGCAACAACACTTTCGCATGCTTTGTTGGTAAACATTGACGACAGCGATTATCAGTGTGAACTTTGTTTTTGCAAATAAAAGTAGTTTTTCCTTAAAGGTATTGGTGTTTACTCTTCCATATAGAACTTGTGGTCACCACTGGTTTAGATGCTTTTATGTTGCCAATGATTGAAAATTTTTTGAAGCCAGCCCTTTAAAACAAAAGCTCAGATATTTTTTAGCACCCCCAAAATGTGGAGAAAAAAAAGGGATAGCAGACTTTGTTTATCGCATGAAAAATAGCTGTCTCTACGTTTAATCAAAAGTTCAACATTAATTTTCGTAACAATCAGAAAGATTTTCTAAGCAAAAAAAAAAAAAAAGAAAAAGGAAAGAAAAATTAGAACTCTTGTTGTTGGCGGGTTAAATTATAAATTCCATTTTTCACAAAAGAACTATTGGGGTTTTTGTGAAGAATTTTTTACTTACTTTTTTTTTGAAGTGGCAAACATTTGTTGCCTACGTTAAAATGTCTTGTGTACAAACGATGTATTTTTCAATGTTTCCATAGAGCTTCTTTAGCATTTTATAAATAATTTATTTTATTTCTATATATTTTTTTTCATCATCAAGTTTTCAGTGTGCAGCAAAAATATTTATGTATATTCATTTTGGTTTGATTATTGTGCTGGTAAAGGATTTAAATAATTAATATGCTTGAATAAATTTTGAATAATATATTGCAGCAACCAAGTTTGCTGAAATCTAAAGCCTATAGAAGCGGCACATGTCTGGCACCATATTTATTGAAGTTTATTATTAAACTTAAGCAGCGAAAAATAAGAGATTGCTATAAAAGACAAATCGCGATTTCAATTCAAACTTGTTGGGAAAATGCTTAGTAAATCATTGGGCTTAAGTAGAAATACCCTGGCTAACATAGTTAGTTAGGTTAAGCTATGTACACACTGTTGTCAGATGTTACAATATTGCAAGATCTGGCAACATGCTGACAATGTAGTGACAATGAAAAATTGTCCCGCAGAAGTAAATTATGTGTTCAGATGATCGTAAGAAAATCTTACAATTTCATTGTCAGACTATGGTCTGACAAATAATTCATCTGACAACAAAAATTGTCAGTTCACACGGTTGTCAGATTGTTAGATGATAAAAATTGCCAGACATGCTGTAAGGCATTGCCACTTATGTATATCAACAAATATTTGTTTGGCAGTGTTGCCTATCAAACTTTTTCTGACAATGATGCCATTGTCAGGTGCATTAATTTTATACATCTGACAATTAAAACTGAGCTTACAATATTAGCCAATTATCTGGCAATGCCGACGAAGAGTGTTCTCACGCTTGTCAGATGCCTGACAACATTGTCGTCTTACAATTCGTTGGCAATGGTTTTTCTGACAACGTTGTAAGTTAAAAATTGGCAGTTCACACGTTTGTACTACATTTTCAGACAATTTTACTGGCAATATTGTAAGATCTGACAACCGTGTGTACGTAGCTTAAGCTAGGTTTTATTGAGACTTAATTTTATTTTTTTCATAAAACAGGAAAAACCAACATAAATTTGGTGAAGACTTAAAACTATTATGTATTGTTTTAATAACATTCCGAACGAATATGCGTTATGCGTATTGAGATTAAAAGAGTAAAACAAAAATCTTGCAATTTTAACATTAGTGTGGATTACAAAGCTTGCTCCCGGCACTTGACAATACTTGTAACGCCATGTTTACCAAAAATACACTTAAAGCTAGAAGAAAAAAAAAAACTTAGACCTAAACCTACTGCACTTTAAGTTTATAAACTAAAAGTTATAATAAAAACTAAAGAGACAAAAAAAAACTCAAAAAGAGAGAGAAAAAAAAAACAAAAAACTAAAACTATCTCCTGTGAATGCCGGGAGTACAGTATAGCTAAAAGTTTTAACCAGCAAAACTTCTCTTCTCGTAACATCCCATTACAAGCAATATATTACGTATTTGGCCAAACAAAATCTCTCTCGCTAGATAAAACTTTTTGAATTACATTGCCCTCAAAATAAGGCAATCTTCTAACAAAACTGCTCATCAGCCCGAAAGCGTAATGAGACAAGGCAGAAATTTTGCCCTTCTCATAAATAAACACATTAGAAAATCTTTTATTTAGAGCTTTATAATTCTACTCTACACATTTCCGCAATATGTGCCGCTCTCCATTCTCTTCATAACAGTCCTTGAGGTGGTAAACCAAATTAGAAATGTATGGAGGAGAATTGGCCTCATACTTACCTTATACAAAAGCAATTTAGTTCTAATTGGAAAAAATTTACTATTGAGCAATTTACTAAATGATCCCTTTATCCGATTAGCCTTTTTCCAAATTACAAACAGCGAGGCAATTACATTTCTTGAGCTTACTAAAATGAATTTCCTCATTACCATTTAACATCAATCTAAGATTTTTGCTCTCCGTTACTACCGTATATTTACATTTCCCAGAGGCATTTCGCAAGCAAATAGCAAATGTTTATTCTTATTCCCTAAAGGGTATAAAATTCGTCCACTTTCCTAAGATGCAAAGATAGCCGTTGAAGAGCTGCCTTGGGAGATTCATCATGCGCATACAGAAGTGAATCGTGAGCATATAAAATACTCTGGGAGAAACCGAACTCATGAGGGAAATCTCTTATAAAAATATTGTACAGGTTAGGAGCCAACACAGAGCCTTGCGGTACCCCACATAACATACTTCTATCTTTATGGGGGAGAAAAGCTTAAAAGCACACTTCAATATTGAACTATAATGTAAGCACTCTTTGGACAAAAGTGCTGCTTTTTGAGTGCTAAAAGCAAACTTTTGTGTTAACCAACTCTGCTTTATGCAAAACAGAATTGGGAATATGATTAACTCGGGTTGAGTTAATGATAATGATTTGGGAAAAAGAAATAAAATAAAAAGGGGATTTATTATTTCTTTTGAATAAATATAATGGATTCTATTTATTATTCACCTGGTTGGCAGGGCAGTGCTTGCAGGTTAACTAATGGGTTGTATGATTCCAAGTGGGGAAAATCAGAGTTGATCGCACTAGCAGTCTTCAGGCTATCTTGATGGTAAGTATTTTTTGAAAAAACCGGAAATGATCTTAATTGACACTTGGAAAGTTTCCAATTGATTCGACTTGCCACTGCGAACAGCTTTCGATAGTGGTGAGTATACACAAAGGCAATTCAAATAAATAATTGGCAAGTATTAAGTAAGTTAGTATAATGGTAAGTATTAGATAATTAAATTCATTAAACACTTCATAATTATAATAATTCATAATTAATCATATATATATATAAAACTTAAAACCATAATATATTAATATATTTATATGCTATTAAATCCAAAATAGTTTTGTCCAAAGTAGTTTGGTCACTCTTATTAAAAATAAGCTTATTATTTTTCATTGACTAGTTTTTGTGCTTTGTTTATTATTTTTAAAATTATTTCTTATTAAAAAATTATAAATAGCTTGTTTTCTATGTTTCCCAGCTATCTATACATCGACATTTCATAGGAGCTACTCTTATCATCAGTAGACTTTGAAAGTTTTTGAAAGATATTCTCAAGCATTCAACTTTATATCCCAACAATCTAAATAAATTGTTGAGAATTTAAAAAGAAAAAATGCTCTAATAATACCTGTCGATACTTTCAGGAAACAAATCGTAGCAACCAACGGTTGTTCATTTGTTTGAAAGGTGTAAGGAAATGTTAGAGACGTGTATAAATGAAAAAGCTTGTTTTTTGTGTTTTGACGGATATTATTGGAGCATTTTTTTTTAAATTCCCAACAATTTATTTAGATTGTTGGGATATAAAGTTGAATGCTTGAGAATATCTTTCAAAAATGTCCAACGCCTACTGATGATTAGGGTAGCTCCTATGAAATGTAGACATATAGATAGCTGGAAAACCAAGAAAACAAGCTATTTATAATGTTTTATTGGCATCAATGCTAGAAGCTAAAATAGTGAATAAAAAACTCAATTATTTCTGATTTCAATATTAAAATATGTTTTTTACAACCAGTTCGCCGAAGTCAAAAGAATAAGTTCATGCGCATTCTAAGCGAAAGTAAATCGATTTCGGTTTGTCGAAACTTCAATATTTGGCGTAGTATCTTATTTATTATGATTGAAATGTTTTACTACAGGGCAGGCAGCTTGGCAGCTCTTTCAAGGGCATCAATATAATTTTCTATTTTGCACAATGAGCACTCTCTTGGGAAAAGCCCCGTTAGGATTAGTATTTTAAAAAGGATTTGAAAAAAAAACAAATTGACATTTAAAATCTCCTTTAGCTTATTAGTTCACAAATGTTTTATTAATAAAATTATTTTATTTAGCATTTTCAAAAGCTTTCAAAATGTTTTCTATATGTTTGTATTTTATTTGAAGATTTAAAAATGATAGAAAGTTATTTACAATAAAAGCCATTATTTAAACAACATAAGCTGCAGAAAAGCGAAAACAAATTTATCCCTTTCATGTTGTTGCCTTCAGAGATTTGAAAATGACATTTGAAAAATATTCATGGGATAAAACTGCTATTATTGTTGTTCTCCAGTTATACTTTGAGGTTATATCTACTCGTATGTGTGTGTGTGTGTGTGTAAGTTTATATATTTTAATTTTATTTTATTTTTTACTTTTGCCTCTAAAATAGAACACAATTTTGTTAGCAAATATGTATTTCGCAAGTTGCCTGATACCGTGTTTGCCTTGTGTGCGCGGTATAATCTGTTTCGTTTACTTTCTTTCGTTTCTCTTTTTCACCGTTTTTACGCCATTTTAACACCAACATAAACAAATATTTCAACAAAGTAAATGGCATCTTAAGGTGAAGAAGACATAAAAAAAAAATTGCTAGAAAAAAAAAATAAAACTTTGTCGTGCTGCTAGGAGGTGTTCTTTGGCTAAAAGGAATGTTTAAGTAATAATTTCATGTTTTTACTCTGAAGAAAAATGAAAGAATGCATGTCAAAAGTATTTTGCATTCTACTCGCACTACATCATGGTGGTTGTAAGCACAGAACATGCTTTTGAAATAAAATGCATAAATTAAAATTTAAAGACATGTTTCTTTTTATTTTTTCTTAAATTGAACATAAATTCAAAATAAGATGCATGGCAATTAGAGGGGAAGGTGTAACTGAGGTTCTTAAACTGCGGAAAAAAATAGTTAACTATACTTTTACTGAAAGATCCAAGAACTTTATAACTCTAAAGTAATTATCGATATTAGTGGTAACATCGACTTGCCCTCACTACTCATAAACCTTAAACTTTTAGCTCCGCAGTCATTAGTATGCAAAGTGGAAACACTTTATTGACAAACTGTACTGCACTCAAAGAAAACTGCGGGTGTCTAGAGCAGATACATATGCATTTTCAAACTTAAATACAAAACGTAATAATTGACACAAAGTTTTGCTAATAGCATTGAAGGATAGAATGGAGGGTGTTATGTTTTAAGGAATATGCCATTTATATTTGTTCCGTCGAGTTGATCCTGTGTTCTGAGAATTGTCGAAAAAAATGGTCCAATTATCTCATGCGTGCATAAGGCACACCAAACAGTTACACTGGGACAATACTATGGTTGTTGATGTTTTAATCAAAAGCTGTGGGTTCTTGGCGACCAGTACTGCTAGTTTTGCTTTGTTGACGTGGCCAAAAAATGGGGTTTACAGAGCGAGAACGCTCCAACAAAAATGTATACACAAAGAGCGCTCGATGCTCACATGATCACTGCGTTATTTGTTTTATTTTTTATTTATTTAATTATTTCTTATTTTTGCAGCTAAAGCTCAACAGTACTTATTTTCAATATTTCGATAACAATTTGTTATCATCATCAGGAAAATTAATATGACGATTAAATTAATCTTAAACTCGTTTGATGAGACCCCATCTATAACAACTCTTATAGTGGGGTTTCCATATAAACCGAGAAAGATCATCACCGACATCAAAAACTGTAAAGCTATGTGCACACGGTTGTCAGATGTTACAATATTGCAAGATCTGGCAACATCCTGACAATGTAGTGACAATGAAAAATTGTCCCGCAGAAGTAAATTATCTTACAATTTCATTGTCAGACTATTATCTGATAAATAAATCATCTGACAACAAAAATTGTCAGTTCACACGGTTGTCAGATTGTTAGATGAAAAAAAAATTGCCAGACATGCTGTAAGGCATTGCCACTTATGTATATCAACAACCATCTGTTTGGCAGTGTTGCCCATCAAACTTTTTTCTAACAATGATGCCATTATCAGGTGCATTAATTTTATTCATCTGACAATTAAAACTGAGCTTACAATACCAGCCAATTAACTGGCAATGCCGACGAAGAGTGTTCTCACGATTGACAGATGCCTGACAACATTGTCGTCTTACAATTGATTGACAATGGTTTTTCTGGCAACGTTATTAGTTACAAATTGGCAGTTCACACGATTGTAATACATTTTCAGAAAATTTTACTGGCAATATTGTAAGATCTGACTACCGTGTGTACGTAGCTTAAGTTTTGCCAGTAGTGCACTATGCCACACTCTGTCAAACGCTTTGAAAATATCCACAGCCAGCATTTTACTTTCACCCAAATGATGGCTTGAATGGCACCATTTGTCTGAAAGATATGTCATAAAATTGCTAGTAGAACGACCCTTGCGAAATCCATATTGACGGTCACAAAGTAATTTGTGCGAGTCTAGATGCCTCATAAGGTGATAGTTGACCCTACTTTCCATTACTTTGGAAAGCGCAGAGCTTATTGCAATTAGGCGGTCATTTTCAGGGTTATTTGTTTTAGCCTTTTTACATCCACACCTGCCTTGACGGCCCCAACTGATGATAGAAGCACTCCGCATGATAAATTATTTACGATTCATCTGGAAATTATTATATTGATGTCTTGTAGTGTAACATTTTTTTCCTCATGCCAGAAACTTTCGAAAAGTCAGTAACATAATATCGACAAATTTAGGTTCTTTCCAATAGACCCAACCCTAATCCAGTGTAATTTATGGCTTTCCAAAATTGTTCCAACAAACGTGTGTAATATTTAAAAAAAGCATTTCAAACCAGACATTATTATTTATTTATTTGGGATCGTAATTGCTGTGAGGGTTAACAGTTTTAATGATATAATATACAAAATAGATGTTTCTTTAAGATTTATTTAAACATTTATTAAATTACACACACATTAACATAATCGTGAATACAGCGTGTTGTTTTCTGGGATGCCAAACAAACAAACAAACAAACAAACAAACGAACAAAAATTACAACATTTTAATATGCAAATAGCAAGTCACGTCACTTTTTCCCTAAACACAATTCACACAATCAAATCAAATATGCCACCTTAGCGTATAAATATTTGTTCATCCAACCATAAATAGGTTTCCACAGCTTTCCAAGTCTCCATCATACAGCCGGCAGCTGATTTGGATTTTGCCTACTGGTGTTTGTTGGTTGTTGTTGTTGTTGTTGTTTCTTTTCGCATTCGCACAGCTAGCAAAAGGAGTGCAACTAAGCTTAAAGCAGCAATAAAGCGAACAACACGAGAATGTTGCAAGCAAGCATGTCATACTCGTACACTCTAAAAAGATCTACGTGCATAAAAGCGATAAATAATAATGGGATAAAAAAGAACTACAAATACTTGTATATTGTGGCAGGTATATTTAAAAATGTGTTTGTGTGTGTGTGACTTAACTTGCCGTTTGAACTGGAGCGATATATTTCGTAGCTAAATCTTTAGAGTTATGCATGTTCTCGTTTATATACACAACGTTTTCACGGCATTAAGAAAATCGTTATTTTGCTTGAGGAGTTTTTTTTCCGCTTTTTATTTTCTCCCTAAAAAGAAAGTCTGTTTGAAAGTTATATAACACTTCAAGCATGTTTGCTGTTTTAATTAAAAATGATTAATCTTCTTGTATGCTCACATTGAAAGTACTGCTTTTATCAAACTCTAAAGGAAAAGTCTAGTAGATAAACTTAATTTTAGTCAATATTTTAGTTTATAATCAAAATTTCAATGAAACAATTACTGAATTCACTAACTCAATCATATCGTGTATCGATTTATTTGGAGAGACAATTTCAAACACACTCATTAAACTCACAAAATAGATATTTGAAAATTGTTTTTGCTTTGAAGTTTTTATTTGAAATTGTCTCTCTAAATACATCGATACACGATATGACTGAGTTTGTGAATTCAGCAAATACTTTTCAGTGCTGTTTAAGTTTTGTTGATGGCGCTAGGAATTGGAGCTTTTTGAAAAAAAGGGAATCTGATAATGGTTTGCGCTAAAAATTTTAATATTTTAATTTTCCTGCTGATGATAACAAATTGTTATCGAAATATTGAAAATAAAATACCGTTAAACTTTTTTTATAAAAACAAAAATCAATCAAGATCTTTAGCTGGAAAATTTAGAAGAAATCGACATAAAATTACTTTATTAGGTACATATGTACGGGAAACTTGACATATATACCACTCACAATCAATAATGCAACAACAAACATGCAGCCGATTTTATTCAACACTAAGATGAATGCGCAGTGTTTACAAAACGAGTTGATGTTAGTCAAATTTGTAACTTGATTTTTGTTGATTACTAATTCAGAAGGTTTAGAAGACAAGATAATTTTACTCAGCGTTGAAATTAGTTGCTTGAGTTGTGTTGCTTGCAAATTTGAGTGTATGAGTTAATCAAGCAAAAGCATGATTTTTGGTGATCTCTGATTAGTACATCGGGGTTTAGTTCAAGTTTTTCCTTTCTTGAGTTTTTTCTTAATTAATAATTTTTGATTTAAGAAAGCAAGAACAACAATAATCAAATCTTTAGCTGGAGTACAACTAGCTGTTTCATAGCCGCTAAACTACTCATCAGCACCCATTTTCGGATTAAGATGTATCATGAACAGCTGCCGTAACCACTGAGCCACCGACCTATTGAGTTATGTTTTGCCTATTCCTCTCATATTGAATCATATAGGCATTTTGTTGATTGCCCGCAAGTGACGGGTGAGTCGCTTTAAGGGCTGATGCCTCATATGGCGTCAAACATACGGCAAAAATTGCTACCTGTGTGAGGCTAGTAAGCTACATGGAAGCGCTGGCGATTTGATTCCACTACGTGGAATTGGCTCATCATCAGATAAGGTCTTAAGTGCAGATGTTGATGTAAATCTTGTTCACTACTGTCTGTTAAGAACGCTTTGTAACTAGTCTTAAGTAAGATTCCCACAAAACTAATAGAAGATAATTCGCAAGGTGGCAAGTTTTTGTCATTTGTTTGTAGGAATATAGCTAGAAGAGTTTTTTTCAATCATTTATTTATTAAATCTTCACAAAGTAAACTAAATCAAATTCAAATCTTAATGCTAAATATATAAAATTAATTAAGTCCAGCCAATGCTAGACAAAAATGTTTTATTTTGCACGTATGCAAATGAATGATGGTGGCAAGGGTATCCCTCCTTTCCAACCGAGAATGGCCTTCTAAATTAAGTATATTGCGTGCAAGCAGATTTGGGTGAAGTTCAAGTTAACTGATATATCTTCCCACGTACTTTGAAAATTTGTATTTTACAAGAGGAACACAGAGTTCTTTATGAATTCGTGAGTTTTTTACGTACCGTAGAGCTGCAATCGGTCGAAGATTTTGATGTTGTCGCCTTTGAATTTTTTCAATCTTAGATATTGACGTGGTGCCCCATAATTCTTTTTTTCTTGGACCAGTACTCAGGGGATAGCCCCTACATATTAAAGTCCACAGCAGCATATGGGCTTTAGAATTGGGTTGTATAACAAAAGTTTGCAACCCAGCTTCAACGTCGTATTTCTGCCCAGAAGAAAATGAGAAAAAGTAATATATACAAGCACCTTGGTGAAAAGTTCTGGTTTCTAAACCCCCTTGTAAGCAATTCTTCAGACAGTCCATGCAAGGACAAAACTCCACGAGTTGCAGGGCTGAAGTCCATTAAAAGCATCACCACTTAACCAATTCACCCGTTTAACCATCACTTCTGGTGCCTTAAATTAAGCCATTTAAGTTAAGATGGATATACACGATCAAGCAATAATTGTCAATCGTTGATGGTTTAGGTAAAAATTCGTTTGCATAGTGTCACCGCTAATGCGTGACGAAAAGTTTTCTATCATATATACTAATTAGTTCTCACTTATATTGCTACCATGCTCATACATGTCTACCCCTTTAAAGTTTTCCCCTTAACAAGTTTTTTTTTTTTTTCAATGCTTTACATTTGTAAAAGTGTTCCTCAAGCAGTAAATAAACTGAAATGAGTCCGCAGATGGTGCCGGCATCGATGATGGTTTTATTATATCATTCGCTTTAATCTAAGTCTTTCCAGAACTATAGGGTGTTTTTTTAAGGTAGATAGAACTTTAAATTGTAAAAAGTAACACAAAAAATTAAATTTTGATGAAACATTTTTTTTATTTGTTTCAGTATACTCTGACAAATCATCATGAATAGACTCACGCTTGAACAACGCTATGAAATTATCCAAATTTACTTTGAAAATCAGTCCCGTTGTTTTATCGCAAAATTGTGTTCAGCGATGAGGCGCATTTTTGGCTTAACGGGTTTGTTAATAAGCAAAATTGCCGCATATGGAGTGAGACCAATCCACAAGAGACCCTACAGACTCCATTACATCCAGAAAAATGCACTGTTTGGTGCGGTTTTCATGCTGGTGGCATCATCGGACCTTATTTCTTCAAAAATGAGGCCGGAGCTCGCGTTACGGTCGATGGAGATCGTTACCGCACCATGATCAATTATTTTTTGTTTGAAAATATGGATGACATTGATCCGGAGGAGATGTGGTTTCAACAGGATGGCGCTACGTGCCATACGGCGAACGCAACCATCGACTTACTGAAATCAAAATTTGGCGATAAGTTGATTTCGAGAAATGGACCTGTCAATTGGCCTCCAAGGTCGTGCGATTTGACACCTCTCGATTATTTCCTGTGGGGCTACGTGAAGTCACTGGTTTATGCTGATAAACCAGCAACAATTGACGCCTTGGAGGCCAGCATTGTTCGTGTTGTTCGTGACATACGGCCAGCAGTGCTCGAAAAAGTGGCCCAAAATTGGACGTCCAGAATGCGCTTCGTCAAGAACAGCCGCGGTGCCCATATGCCCGAAATCATTTTCAAATGTTAATGTCACGTATTGATCTTTCGAATAAAAAAAAATTTTGATTACAATTTAATTTTTTGTGTTATTTTTTACAATTTCAAGTTCTATCGGGCTTAAAAAAACACCCTATACTTGTTACACATGCAAACGTTTCCCTCTACCACAAATGTAAACTTAAAGTAATTTTACATACAAGTTCTCTTTAAGAAAAGTTAACTTTAAAGCATTAAGGAAATAAAACACCCTTCAGCTGTATTTCTAGTGCTTTTTTTTAACTTAAATTCATTTATCGTTA
Source organism: Thecocarcelia acutangulata (assembly GCA_914767995.1). Taxonomy (NCBI): domain Eukaryota; kingdom Metazoa; phylum Arthropoda; class Insecta; order Diptera; family Tachinidae; genus Thecocarcelia; species Thecocarcelia acutangulata. Next base: position 116,679,252 of record OU612096.1, on the reverse strand, counting down.
CGTTGTGCGAGGGGGGGGGGGCTTCTTCAGCAGCATTTCCTTTTCCTGTAAGTTGAATTTATACGCACTTTTGCAACAGTACTCTTTACATAGACAGGCGAACAATAGTAATTTATTTTCCGCGAAGTTTCCACCCTTCCAGCGATTGGTGGCGTTAGAAAATACAAATGTAGATTTAACAAAAGATTTTTTTAACGCACAGCCCAGAGCTTTTAGAATTGTAACGCTTGTGTTGCGTATGATTTCATTATTTTAATGGGCAGTTTGTTAAGGATAAACTGTACGAGTATAAAGGATACAAATATATTTTTTTATGTAATTTTTATAATACTCCAAATAATACTTGTAATTACTTAACAGCAATTAATTTCATTTTTTATTATTATAATTTGTTGATTTAAATCATTTTATTAATTTCTTGGGGCTATTACTTTCGTTAGACAAATGCTTTTCAAATAATAATAGATTTCTTGTTAAAGACTTTTTTGGTTTAAATTTAAATAAATCTCATATTCATGCAAAAGGCCAAATTAGGCATTGCAGATGACATGCGGTACCTAAATGTACTCTTAGTGCAACATTTATTTTATCTTATACCTCTAAATCTGCAAGCTGTTACAGAACTCAACGTCAAGCTGAAACAGGGTGGCGAGATTTATTGTAATCATCATGAGAAAAAACGGGGGGAAAAATACGTTTAAATGATTTTTTATGTGCACAAGCTTTTGTGGTGGTCCCCTGATTTATTTCATGATCTCGCACATTTTTGCGTAGCACGCGTTCATCGTCCAGAGCTCATACATATGCGGTCGATTGCCCGGAGAATCGTACTACGCATTACAGCGAGAATTCGTTTTTCAGCCGAAGACGAAGCGTAGTCTGGGGAATAAGTTGCTTGCAGACCTGTGTCCTGTCTGTTAAAACGTTGGAAAGTGCAACTCAAATGTTTACAAACGTTACTCCCACTTCCTTTTTTTTTTTAACTTGGACCAGTACTCAGGGGATGGCCCCTACAAATGCAATGCATTGTACCAGAACTAGGAAAATAGGTTGTGAGGAGGGGGAAAGAGGGAGTAGTGTTTGTGAACATTTGACTTGAACCTTCCAACGTTATAATAGACAGGAAACACGTCTGCAGGCAACATGTTCCACAGACGAAGCGTACGGCCAAAAAACGAATTCTCTCTGTAATGCGTAGTACGATTCCTCGGACAATCAACCACAAATGGATGAGCTCTGGACTATGAGCGCGTGCTACGTAAATATGTGGGCGTTTCGGGAACAAAATCCCTGATCTCGTCAGAGCAAAATCCATTGTAGTAACGATAGAACAGAGTAACGCACCCCGCACTGCGTCGATGCTCCAGTGAGTCAATAGAGTTGGATACCCAACTGTCACCGATGAGTTTCTTCGCCCTCTCCTGCACACGGTCGAGTAACCCCAAAATAGACTTTGAGGCACCGGCCCAAACATGAGAGTTGTATTCCATTTTCGGTCGGATGTAGGTGGTATAAATAGTAAGGAGATCGGATGGCGAGAAGTGCATCTTACACCGTTTCAAAAAACCTAGGCACTTGAATGCTTCTTTAGAAGCATTCCTCCTCACAACCTATTTTCCTAGTTTTGGTACAATGCACTGCATATCCAAGTTAAAAAATAAGAAAAATTATCTCTATTTTTCTTTTCTTAGAGACGTGTTGTTCTTTTTCAAAAATTTCCAAAGTCTTCTGACATTTGGGGCAGCTCCTATGAAATGTCTACATCAAAAAATAACCATTATTTAATATGTATGTATTAATGATTTCTAGGCTATAGCCAAGATTGAACTTGAGCCAGACGAATTATACCATCATATATAATATTATTTTCAAAAAGTCTTCTTCATCGGCAATAAAAAATTATAAATAGCTTGTTGTTTATGTTTCCCAGGTATCTATATGTCAACATTTCATAGGAGCTACGCTAATCATCAGTAGACTTTGGAAATTTTTGAAAGATATTCTCAAGCATTCAACTTTATATCCCAACAATCTAAATAAATTGTTGAGAATTTAAAAAGGAAAATGCTCTTATAATATCCGTCAAAACGTCAAAAAATAACCATTATTTTTAATATATATGTATTAATGATTTCTAGGCTATAGCCAGGATTGAACTTGAGCCAGACGAATGATACCATCATATATAATATTATTTTCAAAAAGTATTTATTTGTTCATCAGTAATAAAAAATTATAAATAGCTTGTTTTTTATGTTTCCCAGGTATCTATATGTTGACATTTCATAGGAGCTACGCTAATCATCAGTAGACTTTGGAAATTTTTGAAAGATATTCTCAAACATTCAACTTTATATCCCAACAATCTAAATTAATTGTTGAGAATTTAAAAAAGAAAATGCTCTTATAATATCCGTCAAAACATAGGAGTTGCTCTGAAGCGATAAGCCTGAATATTTTACTGAATTGCTTTCAGAAATTTCTTCGCCAACCACAGCCACGCTGAAGTTGCTGTCAGGTTGGTAATTAAGTATAAATATTAATAGACTGGTCTTATTCACATTTCGATACAGTATGTTAATACTTATAATGGGTGATTTTATAAGAACTATCGGAAATTTAAAAAAAAAAACACATAAAATTCAGAAAAATGCATGAAATATTTATTTGGATCGATAGTTGGGTCGATATAATTTAATGTTTGAAGATTGTTTCATGCAAATGTTGGCCGCGGCAGCGCCTCAAATGGTCCATCCGCTTAGTCCAATTTTGGCATACTCTTTTCAACATTTCGGTCAGTATCTCACGAATAATGTTGGCAATGTTGGCTTCTAGTGCGTCAATCGAAGCGGGCTTGTCGCTATAGACATTAGCCTTAACATAGCCCCACAAAAAATAGTCTAGAGACGTTAAATCGCACGATCTGGGCGGCCAATTGACTGGTCCCAAGCGTGAAATAAACTGTTCACCGAACTCGCCTCTCAATTGGTCCATTGTTTCGCGTGCTGTGTGGCATGTGGCACCGTCTTGTTGAAACCACATGTCATGCAAGTCAAGCTCTTCCATTTTGGGCAAAAAAAAGTTTGTTATCATCGCACGGTAGCGCTCACCATTCACAGTAACGTTGTGATTCGCATCATCTTTGAAGAAATACGGCCCAATGATGCCGCCAGCCCATAATCCGCACCAAACGGTTGTTTTTTGTGAATGCATTGGTAGCTCTTGCAATGCTTCTGGCTGCTCTTAACTCCAAATACGGCAGTTTTGCTTGTTCACGTATCCATTCAACCAGAAATGAGCCTCGTCGCTGAACACAATTCTTCGATCAAAAAAGTGGATCTTCATCTAACTTTTCAAGAGCCCATTCACCAAAAATTTGGCGTTGTGGTAGGTCGTTTGGCTTCAATTCTTGCACCAGCTGTATCTTATAAGGCTTCACACCCAAATCCTTCCGCAAAATTTTCCACGTAGTGGAGTAACAGAGGCCCAATTGCTGCGAACGGCGCCGAATCGATAATTCACGGTCATCACCAACACTGGCCGATACATCGCAGCCGTATCGGCCAGTTCGCACTCTGCGTAAGCGTGTTGGTGGTTTAATGTCCAACAATGTAAATTTGGTGCGAAATTTTTTTACAATAGCCCGAATAGAAGCCTCAGTAGGTCGATTAAACTGACCATAAAATGGAAGAAGCGCGCGATGAACTTTCTTAACAGAGCACGCATTTTGGTAATAAAATTCAATAATTTGCAAGCGTTGTTCGTTTGTAAGACGATTCATGATTAAATTATAGACCAAACTGAAGATGTTTGACAGTGACACAAGATACAAAACGTGCGTGAGCTGTCAAAACTAGTGTTGCCAAAAAGATAATAGCAAAAAAATCACTCGTTACAAGGTGGCGCAAAAGTAATCCTTCTATCAGATAATGCTATAAATTTCTGGGGCACTGGAGCTTTCCAGTAAGATCAAGATTTTTGGTATCATTGATGTATAGGTTTTGATCAGACCTTGTGTTTATTTTTTTATCATAAAAAGAGGTAGTTACAGGGGTTAAAAAAAATATTTTAAGATATGGTAGCACCTTTGGAAAATAGTGAACAAAAGAGTAAAAGTGCGGTGTTTGTAGGCGTGGCAAAACAGTACAACAATTTGATGGTCACTGACACAACTTTTTTCGATCCCCTCGACTATACAATAAGTTATCGGTTTTACACCTCTTAGTTAATTCTTTTCTCTTTTTTTCTCTTGTAATCTCTCTTTTTTTCTCTTGTAATCTGATAATCATTGTTGCGATTCATAATTGTCTTTAGCTTTAAAGCTTAATTTTTTTATTTTGCGTGCTATATTGCTACTTGCAATAGTTGTCTTTTTTTATTTAAGTATTTTATAAGTATAAGAGGGCCAAACATTCATTAATCACTCGTTTTCATAACTATTAATGAGCCATAAAGTGCAATTTATCTACAATTTAATCTAAATTTTTTCATAAACAAATTTTAACTTCTCTTGTCTTGTTGCTTTATTTTCTCGGCTAATAACTAACGAACACGCCAAACCTTGACTTGCATAATTTAGGCAAAAATAAACTAAAAACAAACAAAGAAGAAGCAAACAAAACACACAAAAAAATGAAAGGTTGCAAAACCTAAAAAGAATAGGGATAATAAAATATTAAGTCAGAAGTAGAACTGCCGCTGGCGAAAATAAATTGGTGTATTTCCCTTGCAATTCTAGAGAGAAAACATTAAAAAGAATGCCAGAAAGCAGCAGCACTCTACTAAAAACTGAAACCCTGAATCTTGCACCACAATATTGTTGCTGAAGAAAATCTATATTTTCTGTATGGCTGGCAGCAAAATAGCAAAAAGAAAACCAAATGGGTGGGGGGAGGAAAAAGTGCACAGGAGTGGAGTGTTGAGCTACATAAACAAATTTTTTTTATCTCTATTTTTTTCGGTTCAATGTAACAAACATATTTTCTTTTTTTTTTCTATCTTATGAAACATCTTTCATACCTTTAGGTTAATATTTCGCCATAGCGTCGTCAGTCAAACAGTCATTCATTTGTTCCAGTAGCCTTCACAATTCGACGTAGTTTTTGCTTTCCGGTCATTTTGCATCATCATAAAAAAAACAAATATTAATTGCCACTTGAGTCAAAAAAAAAAAAAAAAAAAACCCGAAGAAAACAAGACAGTTCCTCCTTTTTTTTCTCTTTTTAGTGTTAAATTGCACTGTATCAACTAAATAACAGTTTTTCACCCTTCTTGTTAAAAATCTGTTGTAACATTCTTTGGAAAAGTGAATGGAGCAAAAACGACTAACGAAGAAAGCAAAAAAAAAAAACCCCAGCATGCAACAAATGACATCGTTGTTAAAACAGACTTTATTTATATTCATGCCATAAACTAGAAAAAAGAAGAAAAATATTTTTCAGATTTGTTAAACGCGAAAGTTGGATCTCAGAGAAAAAACCATTTCGCACCGTTGCCAAAGACAACCTTTGCACATAAAGCTTGAGTCATATTGAAGCAGTTAAATTGAAACTATCAGGCCAGCAGGTTAATTTTTTTAATTTTTTTTTAAGGAGAATACTTATGAAAAACTAAAAATTTTTGAAAATTTTCAGGTATCATAACAAAATTTCAGGGTATTGATTTCTTTTTTTTTTTTGTTGTTGTTGTTATTATAAAAATTCAATTACAAAATAATAGCTTAGCGCCATTTATGGGTCTTAAACTGTATTCACCCCTGGTTTCTCAACAAAGTTATTGCTCTAAGACATGCTTTTTTTGTGTAGTTTGACGTTTCTCTTTTTGAAAGCGAGAGCTTAAGAGAGTTAAATTGGTTCGGAATCATTTTTAGCTTTAATTGGTTTAATTATGTTTTTGTTTCGAACCAATTAAACTGTGCTGCCAGCTTCTTTAATTTTTCAAGCAAAATTGAACTCAGATGCCACATCGTATTATATGTACGCACACAATTATAATAAAACATAGTGTATGCGTAAATGTTTTATAGGAGCATTGATTATTATAAAAAATAAAAGTAAACAACTTTAAAACCTTTTGTCAGGAATTTCAACGCATCGATTGCACTGAAGCTTATTTCAGAAATGAAAAAAACTGCCACCTCGTAACAGAAAGACACCTCGTTTACATAGTTATTTCCTATGGTAGCTTCGTTTGTCAAGAACAAATGTTCGAAGCGGGTGAATTGTTTCAGAACAAACTCTCAATGAGCTTTAGAGGCTGAAAAGCAACGAGTTGCTATATATGCCAAACTATCAATCAATTACAAATAATACAACAATCCACGTAAAATAAGAAATGTAGAAGTTTGCAGTAACTTTCATAAGTTGCTCCACTAACTCTACTGCAAAACTCTGTATGGATTTTTATCTTGTAATATAAGTTTTTCTATCGTGGGCTTCGCATTTACGCATGTATTATGCTTGGCTGTGTGTGAGCCAAAATATGCTCACACAAAAATTTTTGCAATACATGCGTATGAGCAATTTTTGTCTGCTTATTGCACCCGCATGAGTATGCGCATACTTCTAGAGGGCTTGTTGTGAGTGGCACATGAAAAGCACCACGAATCAATGCTCACGGACAGTTTTACGACCAACAAATTGATTTATATTATTGTCACAGTTGCCAAATACGTTTTTTGACATGCAAAAAAAAATAAAAAATAAAAGTTTTTCGGTGGCTGAGTTGGTTAAGCGGTCGTATTAAAAATACACCATGTTCACATGATCCCGAGTTCGAGTCCCAGTGAGTGCTGATGAGTAGTTATAGAGACTAAGAAACAGCTAGTTGTCTCCCAGCCATATGATATTCAATTATTTTTTCTGTTCTTCTTTAGTCGAGTTGTTTCACCGCATTTATTGTTATAATTAAAAATAATCCTTTTTCTTGACTGAAGTTGGACTCGAACTCACAACTGCTTAGTTAATATCGTACATCTATATATATAAAAAGAAGTGTACACTTTGATGTCACCACTAACTGGCCAAACGGGCCGACCGATTTCGACCAAAATGTAAAGGTACGTTGGCCATGAACTGTAGATGGTTTATGTCAAGTTTCTACAAAATTGGTTTAGTGGTTCCAAAGATATGGCACTAAGATTTTCCTATATATTCCCATACAAATATCAACAAAATGGCTTTGATTTTTCATATTATGATATTTTATTGTCACTTGAAAAAATACCAAACCGTGTATCGTAATATCTTATCTAGACAACGACATTTGGACTCCTGAGTTGATACTTTTCTACGCTGACCATTCGATTTTTCACTTGCTACATACGATTATTGTATCAAAGGTAACGCCATGAGATGGCAAGCTGAACGATTACATCAAAACCAATTGCAATGCGATGCACGATGTCAAACTACATCTGCGGATAGAAGTCTAAGAAATCAGACATCGGGCCAATTAACACGACTTCCACGTCGTGTTGTACAGTACATGGAACATGCTGCTTTTACTTATGAGTGTGAAATTGGTTGCAGTGAACATGAATGTATTGGTAGAATGACGTTGAGATGTTCACATTTCCAGATGGAACCACTGGCCTGTGTTGTGCTAACGTAAAGTGAAATTGTTACAATTTTAATCTTCATCCGATCCACTCCATTCATTGGGTTCCAAATATTTTTGGTTATATTCATACAATTTGACGTTTAAAATGACTTCCTTCGGTGTGATAACAACGATTAGAGATAAATATAAGCCGACGAATATTTTTATGTAACTTTCATAGGCCATAAATCATGTTCCTGTGTTTCACGTTTGTCTGGCGGATACTTGATAGTTTTTCTTATTAAAGAAGAATTAAAGAATCAAGTAAAATTTATTTTCTGTGAACGCGAATGCATAATGTACAATACAAATAATGGATGCATTCATTTCATATACGCGGCGTTCTAAATACTGAAGTTAACAAAAAAGTAAGTTCAGGTTATTACTATTCATATCGGACTGACAGTTTCTGAAAATAAGGACAATCACATCTTGAAATATCGCCGTCTATTCCATCAATACGCTGGCAATATTCGATTACCCGTCCCTTTCTGTTATTTTACCGAATCAAAATCTGAGCTCATCAGCAATATACTCAACATTTTACAAAAATCATGTTTAGTTGACCGAACGTGTTGTGTATTTAAATATTCGGATTCAAAGTTAAAGTGCTTGCGAATAAATGATGTAGAAGTTGATGGCTCTCTTCACTTCCCAAGATATGGTCGTCAACTCTACAACCCAGTTGTAGAACTTTTGCTAGAATTAGATAAAATCAGATCGGTAAACATAATATTATGAAGTAACATCAGCACCTATGTCTTTGTAATATTATTTGGCTTCAGGTGAAAAATTTTATGATCAACGCTTTAAAAAAAGAGTACTTAAAGGATACTTTAAGAGGTGAGGACGTTTTGATACCATGAGTGCTAACGGTTGCGAAAGGCATAACACTCCATTTTAAACATTTGTAGTTGTCAATATACGGCTTGCACTGGCAATGACAATTTAAAATTTAAAGTCATTCCTATCATGTAAATAAAATTTGAAGGCAAAACAACGTTTGCCTGGTCAGCTAGTATGTATATAACTAAAAGTTCACTGATTAATGATTTATATAAACGTTTTGTTTTTTAGTTGTTTTTCTTACAAGTCTGTAATCTATAAAATTATGGAATATAAAAAGAATCTTCTGTGCAATGTCAGCACGCTTTTTTATTCCATTTATGAGACCAAAAGGAAACAACATTAACTTGAACGATGTTTCAAATTATCAGCTTTTGAAGTTTGTAACTTCGTTTTAGTTAAATATTTCCAAGTACCTCTAGGAAGAAAGTACTCGCAAGAACTGTGCCATAAAACTCTTTTCGCAGTATCTTAATCTATTAGAAACATTGAGAATATGATCAAATTAAGTCCAAGTTGAAGTATATTTTAAACCGGGTTTGCAGCACAAAGACAGGCCTAGATGATAGGCACTTGCGTGAAAGAATTATTATAAAGAGAAGAATGTACCATTGCTTTATATCAGCTGCTGCCATGATGATGGACCAACTCTACTAAGAGAATTATTCATGATTCACCAAGGCTTGCTGGGCTCACACAGGCTGCAACTTTGCCTTTTAAAGCACTTTTCAGAAGTTATTAAAATGTATATCCAATAATATTTAAAATCAGATAGTTTACACAGCTAAATCTATTGAATTGTTTATTAACTGATAAAATCTGAAAATTGCTGCTGCCAAAAATATATTCCTGACCTGCAACTCTATTAATTTGCATTATTTTTTTCTACGATATTATAATAAATTAAACAATTCGCTTAGTAGTGATTTTCAAAGCGCTTTTTGTGTACTTAAACTGTCTATCTAATGCACACAAATATAATTAAATCTATGGCTTTATAATCCCTTTAGAACCCCACTTTACTTTTGTTACATTTAATAGAATGGATAAACAGAGATTAATTTCTATATATATGTCTAAATATATATATAAAAAAAAAAGAAAATCCACACAACAATTTTTAACTTAAATTAAATTGTCTGCACTTTCAGAGCAAAAAGTGAAATTTATTTGCGCAAAATTGTTTTTCACATTAAGCTAAAAATATTATGAAAGAAAAAAACTGCTTCACCAGAGAAAAAAAGCGTAATAAAATATTAAAAAAATAGAAAGAAGAAAAAAAAAATTATGAAGAAACCCCTCAAAACCCAATTCCTTTGTGAACCGTTTTCCTCTTCTGGCTGTTGCAGCATTTTCGTGCAATTCAACATGCAACAATTGTGCTTCGCATTAAATTTGGTGAAAAAAAGCAAAGAAAAACATTTTTTGTTAAAAAAAAAATATCTCGACAACAAGCGAAGCTAAATATTAAACAATTAAGAATGTTGGTACAGCAAACAAGACAGTAAAATACACTTTAGTAAACACTTTTGGAAAAGAAAAACAATTTAAGGCCACATTCACATTGAGAAAATAATATTTGAACAAATAAGTGTAAACACCACTTTTGTGGTTTAGGATTAAATAAAATACAAAAGAAAGTAAGAGCTTGAAATTAGAAATAAGAGTAAAGGTACAATGTGAACGTCCACGTTCGTTTATGGAACGCTTGTTCGTGTTTAAGTAGACATTAATAATGTAAGTGCTTACTGAAATTAACTTTCATGTTACGGGCATGTCTCAACCTGTTTAAAATAGAATTTGACTCCGTTGTTATGTGACTTTCGTAGACCAGTGCTGGAACTCTTATATGAGAGATAGTATTCTGGCACATTAACCCCTTTTTGGAACTCTAGTGATGCAAAAATAATTTCATAAATTTTTAATTTTTGCCATTTTTACCATAATAATTATAAGAATACTATTTAATAAAATATATTGAGTTTGAATAATGTAAATATATGTGTACAACTATTTCTTTAAACACAAACTTTATATTTCTTAAAGCCAATTGGTATTACAAAAACTAACTTAAAAATGCCCATCACAATGTTGAAAAGCCGACAATAAGTCTCAGTTTACACACATCAGGTTTTCGCGATCAATTCTGCTTCAATTTGCTTTTGAACTTGCATTTATGTTCACACACAAAAGCTTTATGTCGTCAAGTTTAAGTTCTTTTGCCTTCAAGTTTTCATATTTTTTGGTATTTCATTTTAAACTTGACGGTACCGTCAAGTCTGCACCCTTTTCCATTCTCTTTTCCCCGTTCTCTCACAAAGTTAAGACTTGACGAGTCAAACTTGATATGTGTAAACTTTCACTAATTGACAAAAAAAAATTCAATTTGACTATAAAATAAAAATAGTTTTATTTTGTTTTAATAAGTAAAAATTGTTTCCAATAAAAAATTATAAAAATTTTTATTTGTCAATAAATAAAAAAAAAAAGATCCAGTTTTTCTCCAAAAGGTCATAACTGGTGACGGTGATGGATACACCCATGATCCGCTATGGCTATGACATTGAAACCAAAGTCCACTCACCCCAATGGAAGCGTCCAGTAGAGCCAAGACCGAAAATAGCACTTCAAGCTCGGTAAAATGCGAAGATTTTGCTTACTGTTTTCCTTGACTGCAATGGCGTGGTGCATCATGAATTCTTACCACAACATCGTACGATCAATAACTAACATTCTCTTGAAAGTTATGCGCCGTTTGCGCGAGGCAAGTCGTATGAAACGCACAGAATTGTGGAAAAAACTATTATGGTTTTTACACCATGATAACACACCAGCTCACACATCGATGCTTGTGAGTGAGTTTTTGGCCAAAAACAAAACTGTTGTCATGCCTCTACCATCGTATTTACCGGACTGAGCCCCTGCTGACTTTTTTCTCTTCCCAAAATTGCAGACACCGATGAAAGAACGCACTCTGCTACGACTGACGAGATAATCCTCACTTGGCCCCCGCTGACTTTTTCTTCTTCCCAAAACTGAAGACACCGATGAAAGGAAAGCGATTTGCTACGGTTGAAGAGCTAAAAGAAAAATCGAAACAGGAGCTCTCGGCGATGCCAAAAAGCGCTTTTCAGAAGTGTTTCAAGAATTGGAAAAAACACTGGCATAACTATATTTTATCTAAGGGGGATTACTTTGAAGGGTAGAAGATAGTTAATGATGAATAAATAAATACTTTTTGAAAAATTTTAAATAATGGTTAGTTTTTGATCAGCCCTCGTATATGCAGCTTAAGGCCACGTGGAGTGCCACAGGTAGATACCAGCTTAAAGTAAATCACAGGCACTTGCAGAGGGGATTTTTCTGCCTTAGAGTAGGAATGAGGAAGATTTTGGTCGGTATACTCGATATGAGGGGACCAACATGACCTTCTGGGATGCGTGCAGAAAGCAGTTATACCTCCTTACCGCAAAAAAATCAAATCACAAACTTTCTGGTTATTGATAATTCCAGACTCAAACAAACAAATATAAAGCTACGTACACACGATTGTCAGATCTTACAATATTGCCAGTAATTTTGTCTGCAAATGTATTACAATCGTGTGAGCTGTCAATTTTTAACTTACAACGTTGTCAGAAAAAGCATTGTCAATCGATTGTGAGACAACAATGCTGTCAGGCATCTGACAATCGTGAGAACACTCTTCGTCGGCATTGCCAGATAATTGGCTAATATTGTAAGCTCAGTTTTAATTGTCAGATGTATAAAATTAATGCACCTGACAATGGCATAATTGTCAGAAAAAAGTTTGATGGGCAACACTGCCAAACAGATGGTTTTTGATATAGATAAGTGGCAATGCCTTACAACATGTCTGGCAATTTTTTTCATCTAACAATCTGACAACCGTGTGAACTGACAATTTTTGTTGTCAGATGAATTATTTGTCAGACCATAGTCTGACAATGAAATTGTAAGATTTTCTTACGATCGTCTGAACACACAATTTACTTCTGCGGGACAATTTTTCATTGTCACTACATTGTCAGCATGTTGCCAGATCTTACAATATATATTGTGAAACAATAAGAACGCAACAACAATAAACAATAAGACCACTGGTGGTGGATTGTCATGCAACTTTGCATTGTCTAAACCATGTTGTTTGTGTGCATCTGCGTGGAAATTTATAACTAGCAGACCAAGGGCAGCACAGTGGATTAGAAACGATACAAATTCAACAGCTAACAGAGTAATATTTAAATTTATTGAATACTTTTCAATGAATACATTTATTTATTGAGTCTTCAAAATATTAACTAACAAAGATTTGAATACTAATCTTAATACTAAACATAAAAAACTTAAACAAGTTCAGCCTATGCTGGACCAACTAGTTTTAGTGTGCACGATCAATAGCGGCAAAATTCTCTATTTAACAATCTGATGGTGGCAAGGGTATCCCTTCTTCTTAAACGAGAGTGGCCGCCAAAATTAAGTATGTTACGTGCAAGAGGATTTGGATAAAGTTCCTGTTTACTAATCTTTTACCAGTGGAACACACAGATCTTTGTGAATATTTTTAATAATGGGTGATTTTATAAGAACTATCGGAAATTTAAAAAAAAGAACACTTAAAATTCAGAAAAATGCAAGAAATATTTATTTGGATCGATAGTTGGGTCGATATAATTTAATGTTTGAAGATTATTTCATGCAAATGTTGGCCGCGGCTGCGCCTCAAATGGTCCATCCGCTTAGTCCAATTTTGGCATACTCTTTCCAACATTTCGGCCGGTATCTCACGAATAATGTTGGCAATGTTGGTGGCTTCCAGTGCGTCAATCGAAGCGGGCTTGTCGCTATAGACATTAACCTTAACATAGCCCCACAAAAAATAGTCTAGAGGTGTTAAATCGCACGGCACTGGGCGGCCAATTGAATGGTCCCAAGCGTGAAATAAACTGTTCACTCAACAATTGGTGCATTGTTTCGCGTGCTGTGTGGCATGTGGCACCGTCTTGTTGAAACCACATGTCATGCAAGTCAAGCTCTTCCATTTTGGGCAAAAAAAAGTTTGTTATCATCACACGGTAGCGCTCACCATTCACAGTAACGTTGTGATTCGCATCATCTTTGAAGAAATACGGCCCAATGATGCCGCCAGCCCATAATCCGCACCAAACGGTTGTTTTTTGTGGATGCATTGGTAGCTCTTGCAATGCTTCTGGCTGCTCTTCACTCCAACTACGGCAGTTTTGCTTGTTCACGTATCCATTCAACCAGAAATGAGCCTCGTCGCTGAACACAATTCTTCTTCGATAAAAAAGTGGATCTTCATCTAACTTTTCAAGAGCCCATTCACCAAAAATTTGGCGTTGTGGTAGGTCGTTTGGCTTCAATTCTTGCACCAGCTGTATCCTATAAGGCTTCACACCCAAATCCTTCCGCAAAATTTTCCACGTAGTGGAGTAACAGAGGCCCAATTGCTGCGAACGGCGCCGAATCGATAATTCACGGTCATCACCAACACTGGCCGATACGGCTGCGATATTTTCTTCAGTTCGCACTCTACGTAAGCGTGTCCAACAATGTAAATTTGGTGCGAAATTTTTTTACAATAGCCCGAATAGAAGCCTCAGTAGGTCGATTAAACTGACCATAAAATGGAAGAAGCGCGCGATGAACTTTCTTAACAGAGCACGCATTTTGGTAATAAAATTCAATAATTTGCAAGCGTTGTTCGTTTGTAAGACGATTCATTATTAAATTATAGACCAAACTGAAGATGTTTGACAGTGACACAAGATACAAGTGCGTGAGCTGTCAAAACTAGTGTTGCCAAAAAGATAATAGCGAAAAAATCACTCGTTATATTATAAAAAGAACATGCTGCCTGGCTCACGATGTCGTGTCGAAAACGTTCGTCATGAATTTTAAGCTCAAAAACCCTATTCCGATGCCGTTTATAAGTTTTATTTCTCCCTGATCTTGTATCATTTGTATTCGTTAGTTGAATAAAAGTTGACTATAAGTCATTTATTTTTAATATTGAACATTAGCAAACGTTATCGAATCGACATCGTGAGCCAGCCAGATGGTGTAGAGTGCAGCAAATTAAAACAAAAATATGACGAAAAACAAAAACTTAACAAAATACTGAAACTAATTAATTTGTTTTTTTGTTTTTTCTTTTTTTTTTGACATAACACCAACAGAAGACAAAAATCTGACAACATTGTCTAACTACGTTTGGTATCAACTCAAACGTTGTATCGTTTAATTAATGCACGACTAATTGGTTGCTTGTGGCATGATGTTGTATAAAGAAATAATTAAAATATTGCTGTTACAACTGAATCCACTAAAATGTTAAAAAAAAAGAAAATTATTCCTTTTAGACTAGAAAAAGGAAGAACTCTAATTTAAATGTAAAGAAAAACTACGAAAATAAATTTGTTTTTAAATGTTTGAGTTAAGTATAAATTTTCATTTGAAACTCCAAACCAGTTACAGTGTTTTTAACTTTATAGTATTATTTCTCAAAGAATAATAAATAAAAATAAAATTTTTGTTTATTTTTTGCAAAATGAAAAGCCAAAAATTGGTGTTGGAAAAGTCTGCTTAGGATTTTTGCGAGTCCAATAAATTGCTTGATTTGAAATTTTTCGTTTCGTAAAAGAACCTAAGAGCGAGATGTTATTAAAATCGTGTTATTCAGGCAAAACACTTCTATAAACGATATTTTCTTTAATTTGTAATATCAAAACGAAATCTTATTTTATAATTCAGGTGCTTGTGTACCAAAAAATAAAACTGAGTTATTTATTTATTTATTTATTTATTTCAACTAAATGATTAATAACAGCTGAGAAATCAGTATAACAAGGAAATAGATAGAATTAATATAACAAAAATTTCATTAGAAAACTACAAACAGTTATAAATATAATCACTAGAATTTAAATACAAAATAAGTCTTCTCTTAGTAACCTGAATATTGTCAGATAAGTCGTTGAGATCATAAAATCTGTTTACTTCGCCACAAACTCTATTATTTTTATTTAATTTTTTATTTTATTAATAGATTTAATATTTTAGTTACAATTCAATATAAGAACAATAAATTAATTAATTCAATTATAATCTATATATGGCATAGCGTTATAGCTGTAAGCCAGGTTGGCAGTGTAAGTTTAGTAATGGTGATATTTTATATAATAATAAAAGCAGATAAACGTTAATATAATACTAAAAAATTATGAGTTGGTATTAACTATTAAATTCATTCAGTATTAGAGATCTGTATTTTAGGCATGTTTCAAGATATTTGTGTAGTGCGTGAAAATTAGAACCGTTTAATATCTTCAATACATCGTTGTAGCATAGTGTAGACTGGCCAAAGTATATGACTCGGAATTCTCTATAAACAGGACAAATTCCGATGAGGTGGTAGGTGTTTTCTGGGGCATCTATGTTACAAATTGTACATATACCGTCTGTATTACTTTTAAAGCATCTAGAGTTTAAATCAAGAAGGCCACCTCTGGCTTTAATAATTAGACTTGTAGCTCGAGATGAAAGATTAGCCGAGAGCTTGAAAGTTTTGTTGAAGTTAAGTACCGCGTAAAGATCATGAAACTGTGAGTTGGTGGCAAAAACAGCAAAATCGTTAGTGTCTTTTATTTTCGGGAAGTTGATAATATCTTTCCATGATGAGCACATAGGAACGTTGGGATTAGCAGGAGTATACTGCAGAGAGTTACAAAAAAGTTTCCATTGTTTTGCCCATGATATATCTAGCTCTATTATTTTGTCTGCCAATACTCGTGACAGTCTGTTCGGGGCGTATGACAATATCTTATTGACGTAACAAAGATGCATTTTTAAAGTTGAGATGTACAAGGAGTTAAATCCAGTTTCTAAATATAGCATGTAGTTGGGCGTAGTAGTGGGCAAGTATAACAGTTTTTTAATAAAGAAGCGGAATAATTTTTCGACATCATCAAACCTTTCGTAACCCCAAACTTGTGCGGCATAGAACATAATAGATTTTGAGCACGCATTAAATATTTTAAGTTTGTTATTTTTCGATATTTTTGGGTGGTTAATATATTTCGACCATGTAGAAGCAATAGCTATCTTAGAAATTGACAGCTTATTATGTATATGTTTTTTAAACGATAAGTTATAGCATAGGTTGACACCAAGATACGTGTAATTGTTGACAATTTCGATATTTTCATTTCCATAATGCCACTTTAAATCATTTGAAATTCTTGGTCCATTGCGAAACACAACAATTTTGGATTTCATCAAATTAAGTCTTAAGCCCCAGGAGCAGCAATATATCTGTCAATCATTTCCTGAAGACCTTTGGAAGAGTCTGATAAAATTACAATATCATCTGCGTATAGCAATATTTTAACGTTAACATTCGCAACATTTACACCACCAGGAAGTACGTCAGGCAAATCATTCATATATAATGAAAACAGTACTGGACTTAGAATACAACCTTGTTTCACCCCGCATTCCACTGGAAAGTATTCAGAGAATGTGGATCCATCCCAAACACGACTCCTAGTATTTTCATATAAAAGCATAAGTATTCTTATGAATTTGGACGAAATTCCCAAGCACGATAATTTGAAGAAAAGACTATTTCTCGGTATCATATCAAAAGCGCAAGAAAAGTCTACACAAACTCTACGGAAAGGATGAAAATTTAAGAAGTTTGATCGATGAAATTCAAGATATAGTGGAACGTATGATCTTAGCTGTCTGTTAGGTATGTTGATGTTTATTCTATCGCGAAGATAAATTGAACCAGTATCCCCTTGTAATAACTTTAAAAAGAATAATATATTTGATGTAATTCTTTGGCTTTTCAATGTAAGGAGGCTAATAAGAGCTAGTCGGCTGCGGTATGATGGTAAATTCACTGCTGGGTTCCAGTGGAGATGATTAAGACAGAACAGCAGGAATTGTTTTTGGACTGATTCTACCTTTTTTATATAAAAGCTATACAGCGGATCCCAAATTACTGAGCAGTATTCAAAAATAGGCCGCACTAGTGTAGTAAATAGATTTTTGGTGATGTAAGGATCTTTAAATTCCTTTGCCCAGCGTTTAATAATATATAAAATATTATTTGCTTTGTTGACAGCAAAAGTGACGTGAGAGTTAAACTTAAGTTTTTTGTCAAAGTAGACTCCAAGATCTAAAGTAGTGTCAACAGTTGTAAGTTCTGTACCATTAATGCAGTACTTAGTTGAAAGAGGTGAATATCATGTGAAAGTCATCGTCATCATTTGCATTAGATTTATTTCATTTACTTAGATTTATTTTCATGAGCTTAACTTTGCACCAATTAAATAATCTATTTAAATCAGCTTGTAGAAAACTGGCATCGCTTACATTTGTTATGTTGGAGAAAAGTTTTACATCATCAGCAAACATTAGAATGCTACCAAATTTAATAGCGTTTGGAAGATCGTTTATGTAAATAAGGAATAAAAGGGGGCCAAGATGACTTCCCTGAGGAACACCAGAAATAGCATAAATGTATTTTGATTTTGAGTTATTAAAGATTACCCGTTGTTTACGGTCTTTCAAATAAGATTCAATCCAACGACGGAAGCTTACAGTAAATCCAATTACGTTAAGCTTCTTAGCCAATAGTTTGTGTTTTACCTTGTCAAAGGCTTTACTGAAATCCATGTATATTACATCGGTTTGCTGACTAGTATAAAAAACTATCATTGATGTAAGACGTTAATTCCATTAAGTTCGTTACAGTGGATTTACCTCTGTTGTACAGAAATTATTGGTAATATTGCGTGTTTAAGCACATTTGTTACGATTTTTTCAAATAATTTTAGAATGTCACTTAATTTTGCGATGGCTCTGTAATTTGTTGCATTATTTCGGCTACCAGATTTATGTAGGGGAATAATAAATGAATTTTTCCAGCATTCTGGGAACACTCCGATCTTCAATGCAACATTAAATAAATAAATCAAGGGAATGGCTAATGCTTCAGCACAATTTCTTAAAATACTGCTCGGAATACCATCAGGGCCGGGTTTGTATGAAACTTTCATCGATTTAAGATTTTGCAACACAACTAATGTATTTAATGATGAAAGGCAAATTGGCGACGCTTCTGAAATTTCATATGGATATGATGAACAATTAAACGTTTTTTCAGAAAATGTAGAAGCAAAAAATTTAGCAAATGTGTTAGCTATGTCATCATCATTTCTTTCTAAAATTATGAATGAGTTTTTATGGGGTTTGTGTACATATGTTTATATATAAATATATTTTGTAATTAATGTGCTGTTCATAGAATATACACGACCACTCGTCTAAAAAATTGTATATGGAAATCACTCAAAAAATCTAGTAACATTCAATACAAATTTTTTTTTTTTTTTGACGAGTTGCTTGTCTGTGTTCTATAAACAGCACATAAATTAAATGGATTTTGAAATCCTTTAATTTTTTTTAATATATGGAAATTAATTTCTTATAATCCTTATTTCATTGCCGAAAAATCATAAATTTCTATTCCTCGTTGTCTAGAGATTTTTTTTTAAATATGTCTTTCTTCAATTCAAATGCAATTTCATAAACTGTCAATTTGAAAATAATACAAAAAACAATTTTTGTTTTCTAGGAAAGAGCAAACATTTTTGCAATTTCAATTTGAAATTAATTGCAGTAAAATTAAATCATTGGTTTGTCGAATGCTCGTTGCGGACATTGTGTTTGGTAACTTAATAGTTTGTTCTTTTGAAATTTTTTGACAAAACGAAAATTTTCTCTCTGCTCATCATTTGGCTTTATTGTTGCTGGTTATTTTGCATTCAAAAGCAATTCGAAATTGCCATTTCGGTATTAGTATGCAACTAATGAATGGCATACGAGTATTTAGTTAAATGCAAGCACACAATCATCGAGGCAGCTTAAACACTTCAACACATACATATACACATGCACATACACACATAAGCACATCCAAATGGCGAGTAAAAACTTGCTAGGAAAAAAGCTTACATACAGTCCTATACGTGCGACAATATTTCGAAGAATAAAGCTTTTGCAATGCTTACTGCATTTGCACATTAATTGTGGCTACTTTAACTGGCAAGGAAACAAAAGGATGACAATTTCAGTTTTGGTCACATTGTAAGCAAATACTTTGGCCAGAAGACCAGCATCGCGAAACGAAATGAATTTCAATTTCAAATGACTGCAACATGGTACTTAAGCAATTCTCTATTAAGAGCAAAGAAAAAAAGAAATGGGAATTGCATTAGTAATGGTTTGGTGTTGGTGAAATGAAAACCAATTGTCTACAAATACACTCATAAAAATATTTTATGTTTGGAAGTGGTTAAAACTGATTCTCCTGAAATGCGGCTAACTAATAATGCAGCAGAAAACACAAAGTTATGATACAGTGACTGCATTAATAATTGAGGTTTGAAAAGCCATTTGCAAGTTTTCCATGGCAATAATGTGTTTAACGTTTGCTGTTGTTTTAAATAAAAAATATGACATGGGCTCAACTGCTAAACAACTAGCAGACACGTGGGAGGTAGACAAGCCAAATTGTGTAAAATTTGGCAGCAAACAGTACTTATAAAGTGAGAGAGAGTTAACAACAGTCAGTTAGAGCAATATCATTAGTACCTATTGACGTTAAAAACAAAACCATATAAAAACAAAAGCATTGAATTAAACGAGAGGAGAATGAGAGAGAATCCACCCATGCGTTTCTCTGGTATGTATTATTATTAACCAAACCAAAATATCAAGTATACGCCGCATGTCTTTCTCTTGTCAACACTTACTCATTTAAGCATACAAAATGAGCAGCATACCTTCGAGAGCTCTGGTGTTTAATATCCGGGCGTATACGCAATATGTTAGTTTTTGCTGTGACTTAAAGTATTTTTCATATAACAGGATATACTCGTACCAACATAATTTTTAAAATGCTTAAAACTATAAAATATTATTTTAAGTACACTTACATATATATTATTTATTTTATGTTATTAATTTATTTAAATCTATTATTTTTATTTTATTGCTTTTAAATATTTATATTATACAAAATTAATTAATATTAGTTTTAATAAAAACAAGATATGCTCTAGAACAATATGTTCCTGTTATACTAATATTTCATAATTTTTATATAAAAAAGTGCCAAAATTTGGCAACAGTTTGTGTGACTCCTGTTAAGATCGCCATATGATGGACTCTAATTTCAATTCTTGGTGGAAATCACAATTGACTCACTTTATTCTTGTCTATTGTACCATATTCTTATGGACTAGCATAAAGAGTATTTAACACAAAGTGTATAGAGACTTTAAAATATAAATTCATAGCGCATGATGTGTTTGAATTACACTAGTAGGGCTTCAAAAAAAATTAATACTAATATCATTTATATGAAATAATTTTACTTGTATCTACATCATTGTAAAAAAAAACACATTCATTATAGTGTTGAATATACTGTCAAATCGAATCACTTGTTATCATGCGCTAAATGCAATTAATATTTCTTCAGTTTCATAAAATTTTGAGTGAAACTATTTCAAATCATATGAAATTGCATTCTTTTCCTAAAAAATTTAACTAACATATAAATCAATGCTATGTAAAAAACTTTTTTCAAGTAATATATCTAAGTAAAAATCGCGATTTTAAATGTTTACTATTAAAAGAGCAGCAATACTAAAACGTGTGTGATTTTATCACCTGCGATTTGTATAGCACACAAAAAAAAATAATTATGTGGTTTTAAAACCACAAGTGATTTCCGAAATCTTAGGTAATTTTTAAAACGACAGGAAACTCTAACAGTACACAAATTTGGAAACAAATTTTGGTACTGTTGGCATTTGGCATTTCAATACCTTACAGTGTGGAAGGTGTTGGACTAAATTTTGCTAAACTGAGCAATGTCGAAAGTATATACCGATCAGTTGTAACTAATTTTATTCCAACATTTTAAATGCTGTAATAGAGTTTATTTTAGTCTTTCGTGTTGTTATTGTTAAAGTTAAAACTCCACAAGCTCTGCTCCCTCTTTCTTCCTCATCATAACCTATTTTTTTAGTTCCAGTACAATACGCTGCATATTTAGGGGTCATCCCCTGAGATAAAAAAGAATAATTTTGTAATTTTTAGATTTTAGCTCAGTGCGCATTTTGTTATTTATTAATTTTCTTTTTATCCATCCCACTGTATACAATTTTCATTCGGAAAACAATAAAAACTTCTGTCATTAAATGTGCAAAAAATTCCATCTTTCCAAACAGCATAATTATTGTTATGTAGGAGTGACACGTAATTGGAAAGGGGTTTAGCCCTCCATCAACAACAACAGCAACAACAATAATAATTGTTGAAATAAGCATTGCTTACAAGAATAAATGGTCATTACGTTTCATAAACGTTACTCGTATTAAAAGGAAGACTGAACTCATAAAATTATTAGTAACAATTTGAATTTTTATAGCGAATTTTATTTGTGTCGAGTGAATGCTTTGTTATTTTTGCAAAAGTGGTTTCGAGTAGAAGGATCAAAGTCTCCAGTTGTATTATGAATATGGAATACAAATGTGGTTTTATTGTTGTACATGTACATACTTTGTTTGTGTATGTCAAAGAGTATTTAACAGGGAAAAACAAATCCATTTAAATGTGTTTGTTGGCAGGCACTTACGCTGGCAGTAAGCATGGTATTTGTATTCGAAACAAGTCTGCAGTTAACATTGTTACTTTGTTGCCCCTATTAATATATTTAAGGCATGGTCATTTCACTCTGTGATTCTTCAACCGCACAGTCGTGTTTTTAAAAAGTGAAAAAAAAAAACAAACCAAAAAATCATTGTGCTAACATATTCTTAAACTTACATACAAAAAACAATAATATATTGTATTAAATTGTAAAAACAATAACAAATTATTATAAAAAACAACGGGAAAATAAATTCCACACATTTCATTAAATAAACAATAAAATCAATTTCAATAAAACAAGTGCGGTGGCAGTGCATTGTTGTTGTTGTTATTGTGCGTGAAGATTACGTACCCAGTGGAAAAAAAAACTATACACTAAAATTTTGTTTTCTTGCAAAACCGAAAAACTTTATGACAATTATTTTTTTTTTATATACTTTTAAAATTAAAAAAAATATACTTAAAAATATAAATAAGAAAAGCAAAAAAATTGCATGAGTGTACCTAGTAGATGCAATTCTGAGAGGGAGCTTAGCTCCACTAGAAAAAACCTCTGGATTTCTGAAGAGGAATCATTGAAAAAGTCATTGGACAATCTCCTGTCTCTAAGAGATAAAAAACGCACGCGTTCGTGTTCGCCAAACATTGCTGTTGCAACAGAAGACCAACCATCCACCAGTTCAGTAATTGCAGATAAGCCGAAAACACAAGTAGGCATGGACAGGTATGTTACCGTGGTTAAACGTCAGCGAAGCCCGAAATCCGCTCAGATATCATCACAACCAAAGATATCCAAAGAGGATAATACCGCTACAGCAACGAAAAGTAATAGATTTGCAATCCTCCAGACTGATGATCCAAATACAGCAAAAAAAACATTTAAACCGCCACCAATATATTTGAGAGAACCTACTTCTAATGAGCTGGTAAAACAACTTATTACGGTAATCGGTAAGGACAATTTCAACGTGACATCACTTAAGCGCGGAAACATCAATGAAACAAAAATTCAGGTAAACCATGAAAATGATTACCGAAAATTGTCTGACGTTTTGGAAAAAGAGAAAAGATCTTTTTACACTTATCAGCTTAAAAGTGCTAAAGGTATTCAGGTCGTTATAAAAGGTATTGACCCATGTGTAGCCACGGATGATGTTAAGATTGGTTTGGAGGACAAAGGCTTTAAAGTCAAAAGTGTAGTGAACATCAGGAACCGTGAGAAGATCCCTCAACCCTTGTTTAGGGTTGAACTGGAACCAAGAGATATTGTCCTGAAACGGAATGAAACTCACCCAATTTATACCCTCAAATTTCTCTTGCACCGTAAAGTTACCGTAGAGGAGCCTCATAAGCGTTTAGGTCCCGTTCAATGCCTAAACTGCCAGGAATTTGGCCATACTAAGGCCTATTGTAAACTGCCCGCAGTTTGTGTTGTGTGTGGAGATCTACACGGCACTTCACAGTGCAAAAAACCAAAGACTGACTCGAGCGCTAAAAAATGCAGTAACTGTGGAGGTAACCACACTGCAAATTACAGGGGCTGTCCTGTTTACACTCATTTTAAACAATCAATGACAAATAAGTCATCAATTACCTTCAAGCAACCGCAGCAGTCAAATATTATTTCTGCTAACAATTTTCCCCAGATAGGCCAGTCAACCAGCCAAATAATTATGCAAAACCCCAAACAAGTTTCATATGCTAATGTGGTCAAAACCGATATACAAAACTTGAATCAGGAGCCCATGCCCCAAAACTCCGATCAAAATTTTAAAAATCTTGAGGCAACTCTGCAGACTCTTGTTTCATCCATAAACACATTTACGGTTTCTATGACGAACATGATGCAGGAAATGCTGAAAATGCAATCCACCATTTTGCAGGCAATTTTAACAAAATGAATTGGTTAAAAGTATGTTTCTGGAACGCAAACGGCATCCGCCAACACAAAAATGAACTTGAGCACTTCCTTATGGAAAAGCAGATCGACATAATGCTGATTGCTGAAACCCATTTGACAACTAACAGTTTTTTCAAAATTAATAGTTACACGCTGTATGATACTAAAGATCCCCGTGGCAGATCTTGCGGAGGCTCAGCAATTCTGATAAAAACTAGAATTAAGCACTATTTGCTACATGAGACATGTGAGGAGTATCTCCAAGCAACAAACATATGTATTGAACATTTTCATCACAAAATTGTTATTTCATCGATTTATTCCCCACCCCGGTTTTCAGTAACAGAAAATCAATATAAAAATTTTTTCAATTCACTTGGGCCTCGATTTTTAGCGGCTGGCGACTATAACGC
This sequence comes from Thecocarcelia acutangulata, assembly GCA_914767995.1. NCBI lineage: Eukaryota > Metazoa > Arthropoda > Insecta > Diptera > Tachinidae > Thecocarcelia > Thecocarcelia acutangulata. The sequence goes on along the minus strand of OU612096.1, from coordinate 116,654,718 downwards.
TAAACACACTTTTTGGGCATCACGTTTAATTACCCCGAAAGGCCGTGTGCTTTTTGACACCATTTCCAAAATGGGCTTAGATGTGGTTTCAAGCGGACACCCCACTTATTGGCCGTCAGACCGACGAAAGATCCCTGATGTTATAGATTTTGGAGTTGCGAAAAATTTTCCTTTAGAGTGGATGCAAGTGGAGCCTTCATTAGATTTGTCATCAGATCACTCTCCCACTATAATCTCTGTTTCGTTTCCCCAAGAGATTGGCTCCCCGTTGACCGTCAATAGAGTTAATTGGCTAAAATACAAAAAATTTTTGAGTACACATTGTACTGAAAATATCGCCTTGAGAACGCCTGCGGATATTGATGTGTCAATTAACGATATTTCTGAAAACCTCAAACTGGCCGTACAGCATGCTACCACTAGTCATATAAGATCCAGAAATGAAACCAATAGAACTTATTCGTCCGAAATTGAGCAACTTCTGTCAGAAAAAAGAAGAGTCAGAAGAGAGTGGCAACTTCGCAGATCTCCCCAGCTTAAAACTAGGCTACGGGCATGCATAACTCAGTTAAGAAATCTGCTTGAAGTCCATAGAATGGCTTCCCTTAAAACATATTTGGAAAGCCTGGATGGTACTCCGCAATCTGACCATTCTCTGTGGAAAGCGACAAAAGGTCTGAAAAGACCTGTAATAGGTAAGCCACCCTTGCGAACTTCAACTGGCGACTGGGCAAGAAGTGACTCAGAAAAGGGGATGGTGTATGTTAACCATTTGAGAAATGTTTTTATTACAAATGATATAACAAATGATGCATCTGAATTACCACCATATGTAGTTAGACCGCCTGTGTCTTTGCGATTCACATTTCAAGATGTAGAACAAGGTATCAGTAACATAAACCCCAGGAAAGCTCCAGGTATTGATCAAATTACTGGCAAAATGCTGGAACAGTTACCTCGTGTAGCTAGAAGAGTTCTACTTTTTATTTTTAACGCTATTTTACGCCTTGAGTATTATCCTGCAGAGTGGAAGGTCTCTATGATTACTATGATACCCAAGCCAGGGAAGGATCCGACCAAGGTAGAATCATATAGACCAATAAGTCTACTACCAACAATTTCAAAACTATTCGAAAAACTGTTAATGGTTAAGTTGAGTCCAATATTAAACAATGTGGGATGCATCCCTGATCATCAATTTGGGTTTCGGGCTAAACATAGCACCATAGAACAAACACACAGACTAGTCAACGTCATAAGACAGACCTTTGAGGAGAAGAAGTATTGTTCAGCTCTATTCATCGACATTTCTCAAGCTTTTGATAAAGTGTGGCATGACGGCTTGATGCACAAAATAAAGTTGAACTTGCCTGCAAATACCCACAAGCTTCTGGAAAGCTACTTATATGGGCGGAAATTTGTTGTCAGAGAAGGTGATTTTATAAGCCCAACTCAACCTATCGAGGCAGGAGTTCCCCAAGGTAGCATACTTGGGCCTACTTTATATTTGATTTACGCCTCTGACATGCCAACGACATCTGGAATACACACTTCAACTTTCGCAGACGACACAGCGTTTTTGAGCATTCATGAAAACCACCAATTAGCTTCACGAAATTTACAGGAATTTATTTCAATATTGGAAAAATGGCTGAAGCTTTGGAAAATCAGGGTTAATGAACAAAAATGTACTCACGTTACATTCACACTGCGTAAGCAAACATGTTCGGCTATACAAATTAACAATACACCTATTCCGCAGCAAAATGAAGTCAAGTACCTTGGTATTCACCTGGACCGTAGGCTAACGTGGAAGTCTCACATTGAAGCAAAAGTCACTCAGTTGAAACTAAAAGCTGCGCAACTAAATTGGCTTATGGGCAGAAACTCGACATTGAAGTTGGATTGTAAACTTCTGCTATACAATGCAATTCTAAAACCTATATGGTGCTACGGAATTCAATTATGGGGCACCGCCTCAGCGTCAAATATTGAAAAAATTCAAAGGCGACAAAACCAAATTCTTCGAACGATTACTGCAGCTCCATGGTACGTAAAAAATTCACGAATTCATAAAGATCTGAGTGTTCCGCTGGTAAAAGAGGAATTTTCTAAGTACGCGACAAGGTATGTCAGTAAACTGGAACTTCATCCAAACCCTCTTGCGCGTAATATACTTAATTTTGGCGGCCACAGTCGGTTGAGAAGAAGGGATACCGTTGCCACCATCAGAACGTTTAATAGGTGATTCTACCGATATTGCTTCCGCATAATAGAACTTTTTGTCTAGCATTGGCTGGACGTAAGTAAAAAGCACATTTTATTTTATTTTTTTTTTTTAATATTTAGTATTAAGATTTGAATACTTATTGTTAGTTCATTTTGAAGATTCAATAAATAAAAACGCTTAACAAAAAAAAAAAAAAAAAAAAAATTTAAGGCATGGAATATTTCCCCACATCAGCTTGGTGGATTTTTGGCAAGTGCAGCATTATGCCAAAAAGTGGCAGTGACAAACACAAAGCTCATTTTCTAATCAAACTTCTAAAAATTAACAAAAATTTCCAAGAGACAAAAATACTCTGCATACGAGTATTTCATAGAAAAGCAACCAATAAACTGAATAAAGCCTTTTCAAAAGAGGAAAATATTTATATATTTTTATAGAAACTGAGCCACCCAAAAGACAAACAACAATACGAAGCGTTGTACACAAACTCATTCTCAATCTTCAAATGCATTACCGCAAGCATTTTCCTTCACATTTATCTTACAGCTTTCTAAAAAATTTCATTTATATGTTTTCTTGCTTTAGCAGTCTGTTTTGTCCATCACTGTATAATCACTCATTTCGCATCAGTTCAGTATTGTAATTTTGCTATAATTTGTAATTTCTTGCCCATCAAAGTTAAGTTAAGCTGAGTTTTAATCTCATGATTTTATATCACTGTTCTGCTTTTCCCGCACAGCTGAATTGTGCAAATGACAAGTGGCTTCTTATGTAGGAAATTTATAAACATAGTTTGGAATCACAATTATTAACAAAAATAATTAAGTTTTTTATTCGCTATTTAGGCTTCTAATATTTACACCAGTAAAAAATTATAAATAGCTTGCCTTCTATGTTTCCCAGCTATCCATATGTCGACATTTCATAGGAACTACCCTAATCAAAGTCTACTGATGATATTTTATAATTTATAATTTTTTATTATTAACAATATATTTATAATTTTTTATTATTAACAAAAATATTTTGAAAAATCTGCATATTCGATTAATTTTTACTGAGAGAAAATTGAAGTACAAACCAATAAAATTTTATGTGGCTTTTCAAGGCGTATTCGATATTGTGTAATGGTCCCATAAACAATTTCAAAATATTCTCATAATTTATTAATGAGTTATTGTTTATTGCCGCTGAGATGAAATAAAGGGATATTGTTCGCGACGGCACACTGTTTTCTGGCAAAGGTTTCTGCCAATATAATGCGTCATATTAGAGCGATAACAAAGCTTTTAAAGGTAAACAGTTAACAGGTGAGTGTTTATGCTAAATTTTTTAAGCTAGATAGAACTTTAAATTGTAAAAAGTAACACAAAAAATTAAATTTTGATGAAACATTTTTTTTATTTGTTTCAGTATACTCTGACAAATCATCATGAATAGACTCACGCTTGAACAACGCTACGAAATTATCCAAATTTACTTTGAAAATCAGTCGTCGATTCGCGCAACTTATAGACGACTTCGTCATTTGTATGGCGTACATAATCGTCCATCTGAACAAGCCATTCGTCGAACTGTGGATAGATTTCGTACCACATACTCTCTAGAGGATGCAGTAACACCAGCACGTCGAAGGAATGTGCGTACTGAAGAGAATATCGCCGCTGTAAACGAAAGTGTGGAAGAAGATCCAAATTTATCGATTCGTCGTCGGTCGCATGAATTGGGGCTCTGTCCGTCCACTACGTGGAAAATTTTGCGCAAAGATCTCGGCCTACACCCGTATAAGATCCAGCTGGTGCAGGAATTGAAGCCACGAGACCATTGTACGCGTCGTTCTTTCGCCGATTGGGCTCTAGAGCAGTTGGCAACTGACCCGTTGTTTTATCGCAAAATTGTTTTCAGCGATGAGGCGCATTTTTGGCTTAACGGGTTTGTTAATAAGCAAAATTGCCGCATATGGAGTGAGACCAATCCACAAGAGACCCTACAGACTCCATTACATCCAGAAAAATGCACTGTTTGGTGCGGTTTTCATGCTGGTGGCATCATCGGACCTTATTTCTTCAAAAATGAGGCCGGAGCTCGCGTTACGGTCAATGGAGATCGTTACCGCACCATGATCAATGATTTTTTGTTTGAAAATATGGATGACATTGATCCGGAGGAGATGTGGTTTCAACAGGATGGCGCTACGTGCCATACGGCGAACGCAACCATCGACTTACTGAAATCAAAATTTGGCGATAAGTTGATTTCGAGAAATGGACCTGTCAATTGGCCTCCAAGGTCGTGCGATTTGACACCTCTCGATTATTTCCTGTGGGGCTACGTGAAGTCACTGGTTTATGCTGATAAACCAGCAACAATTGACGCCTTGGAGGCCAGCATTGTTCGTGTTGTTCGTGACATACGGCCAGCAATGCTCGAAAAGTGGCCCAAAATTGGACGTCCAGAATACGCTTCGTCAAGAACAGCCGCGGTGCCCATATGCCCGAAATCATTTTCAAATGTTAATGTCACGTATTGATCTTTCGAATAAAAAAAAATTTTGATTACAATTTAATTTTTTGTGTTATTTTTTACAATTTCAAGTTCTATCGGGCCTAAAAAAACACCCTTTATTTATATAAAAATTTTATGAGAAACTTAAGAACGAAAAAGAATTAAAAACATAAATTTAAAATTTCCATAAATATCTTAATTAATTAATTTATTTATTTATTTAATTGTAAGTTTTACAATTTTTTACACTTAAACAAATATTGCACAGAAATGGCTTTGCCTTATATCTTAGATATTAACAACTTATAATGAAAACGTTAAATTGTACAATTGGATAATTTATAATTTTTGAAGGAAAACTATTAACAAAAACCTTCAATTTGAAAGAGAGAAAAAATAATAATAAATGATTTATACAGGATGTTATAAATACTACACTATGTCAATAATTACATATTTGGAAAGATGAGTGTTAGTGAAGTTTACAAATAAGCGGATTTTCCGAAAATCCACATTTTATTACAAAACGGGAATTGAGGATTTCAATATTGTCTGAAACCGTTTTGACGCTACTGATAACATGTAATCTTATGGTGGAAAAATGCCATGGTAGTTTTAGGGACATTTTCAAGATTTTGTTTTGTGCTATTTGAAGGCGTTTAATGTGGGTTTTAGCATAGTTGCCCCATGCCGGGCAACCATAAAGTATTATAGCCTGAAATATTGTTTTTATTATCAACATTTTATTGCAGTTATTTAGGGTGGAGTTTCTGCTTATAAGTGGATAGAGTATTTTTTTATATTTGTTAATTTTATCAATAATATGTGGGTTAGAAGTTAATTTAGTATCTAGGCAAATCCCTAGATATTTTATATTGTCAGACCAAATAATGCTGTAGCTAGAAAGAATCAAATTGCTCCTAGGTAGATAACAAGGTTTTCTTTTCCTTGTGAAAAAGATGGCTTGTGTCTTATTAGGATTGATTTTTATCCTCCATTTAAAGTAATATTTCTCCAAACGGTCTAATGCGCATTGAGTTTTAGTCAAAATATTCTGACTGAGTTCATGGCTATAGTAGATTGCCAAATCATCTGCATAAGCAGCAAATTTACATGGACTAATTAAGGGTATGTCAGCACAGTAAGTATTATATAAAATTGGTCCAAGAACAGATCCTTGTGGAATACCTACTGCGATGCTGTAGAAATCAGAAAAACTATTACCAATAGAGACGCAGAAGTGTCTATTGCGCAAAAAGTTTTTTATTAGCTTTACAAGAAACAAAAGTATGTCAAATTGTATCATTTTGTATATTAAACCACAGTGCCAGACTGAGTCAAATGCTTTTTCAACGTCAAGCAGAACAAGCGCGGTTGATTGTTTTGCTGCTAAGCTATTTTTGACATCATTACAAATTCTTTTCACCTGATGAATAGTAGAGTGAGATTTTCTGAAACCAAATTGTTCATTGGGTAATATCTGTTTTGTATTTAGGACCATTAAAACCTTTTCGCTTACAATTTTTTCCAAAATTTTTCCAAGACTGCTTAGCAAGCTTATAGGCCTGTAGTTCTCAAGGTTGTTTAGTATTTTTCCAGGTTTAGGAATTCCATAAATATCTTGAAACTAATTATTTTAACCCTTTTTATATTATTTTTTTATTGCCTAAACTTGATGCTATTTATAGTCAAAATTATTGCTATTTAACTAAAAATAATTTTTACAATTACAATAGAATTATCATAAATTGTTTTGAAGCTAAAGTATTGAAAAAGTATTTAATAATACAAAAATTATTTAATTTATTAGTATTTAATAATACAAAAATATTTCAGCAAATTGTTTCAAAATGTAATTTTTCATTTTACTAGAAACTCAAGACAATTTGCAAGTATAATTGTGTGGTGGAGAAATGTAGAAGCAAAATTACATAAATGAAGCTGATGCATTTTATGGACTTTGAAGCCATCAACTCGCAACCTAGACGTCCTCTGTCTATGGTTCCTTACCTTCAGCCTCAAGGACTCATACCCCAGAATATCAGAGTACTCTGATTAAGCATACACCCAAAAGAAAACCTACGCCCCGGGAAACATGAAATGATACAGAATCAGCCATTGATTTACAGCAGCACCTGTCTTTATGACTTTAACTGATGATGGACCAACTTAACGTTGGGAATGATTCACTATTCACTACTGCCTCCCTGTGGCTTGCAAGGTGTCAAGTTTTACCATAAATTTTGTAGCCATATGGAAAAACTCCTTACTGAAGAGCTCAGGCCTTCTACACCCTCTTGTATGCAATTTCCCAGAAGTCAATGAAAGACAGGGCTTAATGAGCTGTTAAGCTGAAACCTATTAGCAATACCAGCCTTTAACCAATTTACCCATCTAGTTATCACAACTGGTTGCCTACATTAAAGGTGTCTGTTGCAAGACAACAGCAGGAGGTTATTACCCTGGCATGCGCCAAAGTTATCAGGAAATTTAATTCTCCTAACACCGGTTTAAGCTGCAGCCAGAACTTTCAGACTAGAGAGGTACCTCCATCATGACCAGCAACTTGTTGGTCTGACAGCAGAAACTACCGGGCGCATCGATGATCGCCATTTTGCCAATTTTAGCCCGTAATAAGGGTTTCGTAAGTACACCTCACCCCAACTCAGTTGTTTCCTAGCTATATACATGTCGACATTTCATAGGAGCTAACCTAGTCATCAAAAAAGGTATAAAGAAAAGTTGTAAAGAAAGCCAGAGACGTACGCAAAAGAAAAAGTTTGTTTTTATGTTATTCAATCACAGATAGAATAGATTTATTTAGAATATTGGGATAAAAAGTTTCAAAGGCTTTCAAGTGTACTGGTGTTTAAAGTAAAACCTATGAAACGTCGCCTTATAGACAGCTGGGAAACATTGAAAACAAGCTGTTTATAATTTTTTGAATGGTATCAATGTAAAAGCTAATATAGTGCATAAAACTCAATAATTTTTTTTTTTGTTTGCAGAAAATATAAAATTTATATTTTCACATTTTGTATCGAATCTAAAAGGCAACAGTTTAATTATTTTTCTATAATAAATTAAACCTCATTGAAAAAAGTTCCAGTTTTTTTTTTTTTTTTTTGCAAGCAAAATAATCAAAACATAATTGAAAATAAATGAGTTTAATATTTTTCTAGGAATAAAGTATGAAATTAATTTTCCAAGAAATATTTGTTTGCCTTGCAACGGGTAGTTGCTGGACTTTGAGGTCAATTTCAAATTAAAGCAAAATATTTGTTTAATAAACAAGAACGAGTATACTTAAAAAAGCAGCAGAAAATTAAAATTTTTTTTAATATAAAATTAAATTGAGTGGAAAAAGTATAAATATATTTTTTTGAAGAAAAAATAAATTTGTAGAAAATATAAAAAAGTGTTAAGACAACTCCTACAGGTGAAAAAATAGACAATGAAAATTGCTTAGAAATTATTTATTTCTTTTAAATGAATCTTTTGATTAAATTCTATTATTTATTACGGGAACTTTGATATCCAATAAATAAATCCAGAAAATCTTAATATTGAGTTTAATAAGAGACGCGTCGCAAAAGTTAAATATGATAACAATAAAATAATAATAATAAAAAGTTATATGTATATAATATATAAGAATTTGGATATATAAATTTTATATAAGAGTATTTATAAATAAGTCATTTAAAAGTATTTATATATCAGTTCAAATGCAAGTGCAAGTTCAGTTGGGATTTTTCTAGATAAATAAAAATAGTTCAGCGCCAAAATTTGACAGAAAGAGAAACAGCGAACTAGTTTCAGGGATGTTTATATTTCGATTGAAGAAGGGTTGTATAAGCTTCACAATAGGATTAAACTGAAGTTCTTTAGCACGAACTACCAGAACTATAGGCTTACTTAAAAACCAATTAAAATAAGTTATTTGCTTAGAAAAATTAATAAGAATAAAAATTGGTAAAGTCGTTTTTACAAACTAATACCCGCTGATGTGGCACAACAAGGTGTCCCAAAATAAATTTTACATTTAGTAGATTTAGAAACTGTGTGAAGAAAAAATGTTTATTAATTCTTAGAATACAATTTTTGGTGTTCTATTTCTTCAAAACTATATCGTCTAAATGTAGACTTTCGCGTTCTTGGCACTCATTTAATTGAACAAAAAATTACTTATGATGTTTCTGCACGTGGATTCAGGGATGGCTGCCATTTCGTGATGAATATATATTTTTTTTTATAAGCGCCATTGAAGTCAGTTTAGTGGCGTAAGATAACCGCTTAGGAAAAAGTCTCCAAGGGTTAAATCTTGCCTGAGTGTAAGCCGTTTCCCAGTGAAATTTTTGTCACATACATCTTCGATCTACGACCATTCACAATGTAAGCGTGATCCATCCGAAGTCTGTATACAATGCCTACTTACATTTACACAGCGATGGCCTAGGCCGTAAGATGCAGCCAACACTGTATACATTGTAAGCGAAGATTGGATAAGTTCAAAACTGTATTATTAGCATTTGTTTTCTTCTTTGCTTCTTATGTACATTTAATTTAACAAAATGAGTAGAAATTTACTAATCTGAATCAAATGCTAGTTGCTCGGCACATGCCCGGCATTGGAGCATCATCGTCTACGACACTTAGGCGAGCGGAGTTTCAATAGCCTATCTTGTCTGGCCTCGATCAAACCGACCGCGCTAGCCTCTTTCATAAGAAGCAGCGGATGGCTAGTATAGCAGCATGTAACGCTACACTAAAAGGTTCCCGCATCTACTTTCCATCCCCGTCCATCCTTTCCACTCACTATCATTTTCCTACAACTTCTTCTCTTCACTCCACTATTTTAGTTTTTCAGGCAATCACAAAGGGAACGACTACAGGACCCCAGTGAGCTGGACAACCTAGATTATTCCGGGGTATCCAGCGGCCTGCCTACCTAACCTAACCTGCTTGTTGTTCTTAACATGTTTATTTTGAATTTTTTTGTTGACACAATCGCTTACAATCGGATGCTTTGCAAATTGTAATAACTTGTGGACTGCTGGATTTATACCACCTCTCCCGGAGAATTTGCCAAGAAAATTTCACGAACATGTGGCAGAGACATATTGCACGTGCGTGAAGTTGTTCCGTCCTGTTGGAACCATGTTTTTTGCTTATAGTCAGGATTTCTTTTGCAGTTTAGGTACCAAGAAGTTGTAGTGAAAAATATTTAATGGGTAACTGTCTTTACGGCTTTATCTAATGCTGAATCGATTCTACGGAGTAAAATATTCCTGACTTACCAGCGCCGCCATGTGGCCGACCAGACACACACAGTTAGCAATTTTTTTAGCCATATAGGCAACTTCTTGTTGAGGAGCTCAGGCATTCTAATCCCTCCTGTATGCATTTTCCAGCAATCAATGTACTACAAGTCTTAATGAGTTGCTAGGGCTAATAGCATCAGCACTTAACCTGTCAACCATCACCAAAAAATTGTTACATGCCGTAGCGCTGCCACCATGTAGATGTTAATGCACCAAAAGCGTTCCACGTAACAATTTTTGAGAGAAAATGAGAGAGTAATATTTTTCATTTCCTGCATAAATTAGCCTGAACTTTTTCTTTGGGTAAGTTCGGACTAGAATTTAATAATCAGCTGTTTTATATTTACATACATATCAAACTGAAAATGTAATCAGAAAATTTACAAATTGGAAAAAGGTTTTTGCTTAAAAATTAGTTAAAAGCAAAATGACATGTTGCTCAAACTAAAAATAACACTGCGAAGTTGTAAACAGAACAATTTTATAAATATGATTATAAATAGCTATTAATATTTTTCATTTCCTGCATAAATTAGCCCGAACTTTTTCTTTGGTTGGGACTAGAATTTAATAATCAGCTGTTTTAGCCCGGGTTGAACGGCAAACAGAAACACCCGGAAGTGCTTCGTTCTGCTAATTTAAACCCTTGGTAAGGTTTTCGATAGCCAACACAACGTAAGTCATAAGGCTTCCTAAAGTTTTATTTGCTACAACAAACGAGAAACTCCTCACACTCTTTAACCAAAAAACAGAATGCCCTAGTTTGGAATATGCCAAGACAAAACCTGTTCACCGGGGGGACAAAGAAGTTCTCTAACACCACTACAAAATATGGCTTGAATTCACTGTAGTTTCAAGCGTTTTTTCGTCTTCAAGAAAGCAAGGCTATCAGCAAACTGGAACTTCACCCAAACCCTCCCCTTTGGCACGCAATATACTTAATTTTAGCGGTCACACTCGGTTGAGGGATATCCTTGCACAACATCAGAACTTTAAATAGGTGATTTTGCTAATATATTTGGCGCAAAATAAAACTTTTTGCCTGGCATTGGCTGGACTTACTTAAGTTTTTGTATTTAGTATTAAGTTTTAAATTGTGAAGATGCAATAAATAAACAAAAGCTAACAAAAGTAAAGGCAATAACTCCTCACACCAACATTGCAGCCCATACGGGCACTTTGTGATGTTTGCGTTTCGGATTCGTTGCACTTCAGTAGCGGCAGCTTATTTACATGGCCATTAAGATAAAAATGAGCTTCATTCGATAACAAAATGTTGGTAAACGTTGAAAATCACTCAATTACCTGATTTACGAAATTCAGCTTCTGACTGGCATTTGGGACTTTAATTCTTGCAGCAAATGAACTTTTTTAATGATGTAACTTTAGATTTTTGTGCATAAAGCGATGTAATGATGATCTGTGCGAATTTAAAGCATTTGTGCGCTAGCGAATTGAAAGGTTCAGTTCGCCACGAACAGACTGATTGACACTCTGCACGTTTTCTACCGTTCTTGATGAACTAGGTCGTACGGATTTTGATTTATCCAGCGTTGTACCCGTCTCTTCAAACTTTTTAACCTAATGTCGAATGAGAGGAGTGCTTAGTGCATCGTTTAAGTTACGAAAACCTTAAATACTGCAGAATTTTTTACGCATTACAGTCAACGAGTCCCCATTTTTGTAAAACACTCACGACTGAATTTTCAAAAGGCAGGCTACCGATGGACACAAATTCCGAGCCCCTCAGATACGTTTTGTTCACACAAAAAGCTAGCTAAATGTACATATAAACCTTCTTTTGTGACTCTTTGTTTCAAGAAAGAAGATTAATGCCATCATTTCACCCAATTGTATAAAATTTTGTATTGAAATTGTTGTCTAAATGTAATCTTTAGTGATACAGTTGAAAAATTGTTGATGCAAAACAGACAGAAACCTCTCAACCGAAATCAAAGTTTTTATAAACGACAAAGCATTCCTTCGCCGTATGGATTTCTAGACTCCTTTATATAACAGCTTTATTTGCAATCCAAAGTTTACGGGAAAAAAGTAATCAGGCTTGAAAGTATCCCGGGAGGATATACTTTTCCTACATTTTAAATGATAATAAATTTTATTTTTATTCTACCACTTTTCAAATACTCTACTTGAGTGAATATTAAAAGCAGTCATAAAAACTGATTTGATAAATAGATTGTCATCTAAAACCATTAAGGAAAAATGTTGAACACTATACAAAATACTTAAAAGATAAGCAATGTGCATTGCGAACTTGGCCCAGAAATTTGTGTTTATATTTTTTTTTTTGATTTATGTTTTTATTAAATTTGTTTTTTAACTACTTGAATAATCCGGCCTTCCTTTAAATGATTTTCTTTTTGTGGTTTCTTTGCTGTATGTGTGTGTGTGTGTGTGTGTGTGTGTGTGTGTGTGTGTGTGTGTGTGTGTGTGTGTGTGTGTGTGTGTGTGTGTGTGTGTGTGTGTGTGACAAAAGACAATCATCCCGGATATCAAATTTATGGTTTAGTAAATTTGATGTCAAATGCAATTTCCTCTAATTCAGCTTATTTCTTTCATCTAAAGTCAAATTTTGATATCCGCTGATACTATATATCAAAGGAGTTTTTCGAAGTAACTGATAGCTTAATATTTCATACAAATGAAAACAAAAATAAACAAATCAATTAATGCTAGAAACACAACTGCGACAAACGATGAATTTCGCCCATCATGACGAACTCGCCAGCAAATATTCATTGTATAAAATCGTCGTGTGACTCGATGGCTGATTTGGTAGAGTACACGACCAGCAAGTCTCGAGGTCGCAGGTTTGATTCCCAGCACAGACCCTGTGGTACTGCAGACAAGCAAATAAGCTTCGCAGATTTTGTGTTTGTTTAAAAAAAAAAAGGACAATATCAACAAACTTTTGTGTAGACAACATTGTCTATGGCTAAGCGACCGTATTGAAAAAAAATTCATGTTTTACATGGTACTGAGCTCGAATTCTAGTGGGCACTGATAAGCAGTAGAGCGACTGCTAAACAGCTAGTATGTGCAGTGTATTCAATTATTTTTTCCTGTCTTCTTTGATCAAGAGTTATTGATCGCGACCATTATTGTTATAATTAAAAATAAGAATATTTCTTGACTACAGCCAGGATTGAACTTGAGCCAGGCGAATGATACCATCATAGGTTGGGTTATGTAGGCAGGCTGCTGGATATCCCCAGAATAGTCTAGGTTGTCCAGCTCACTTGGGTCCTGTAGTCGTTACTTTTGTGGTTGCCTGAAAAATAAGATAGTAAAGTGAAGAAAAGAAGTTATAGGAATATAGTGTGAGTGGAAAGAATGGTCGGGGATGGAAGGGAAAGGCGGGAACCTTTTAGTGTAGCGTTACTTGCTGCTATACTAGCCATTCGCTGCTTCTTATGAAGGAGGCTAGCGCGGTCGGTTTGACCGAGGTAGACAAGATAGGCTATTGAAGCTCCGCTCGCTTAAGAATCTTAGACGATGATGCTCCAATGCCGGACATGTGCCAGGGAGGTGAAGGATCATCTCCTCTTTCTCCTCCTCGTCTTGGTAACTTCTACAGAAGTGGTTATGGGGTAGTCCTAGTCTCCTGGCATGGTTCCCAAACGGGCAATGTCCAGTGATGACTGCTACAGTCATTCTTAGTTGAGATCTGGGCAGTTTTAATAGCTCCCACGTTCTTTTAGAGTTAATATGTGGCCACAGGTGTCTTGATATAAGGCATGTGGGCTCTGTGAGCCACTTTTCTTGTCCATGTTCCAGTAGGTCCAGTCTCCTGGCATGGTGTTCGAATGGGCAATGTCCATTGATGACTGCTACAGTCACTCTTAGTTGAGATCTGGGCAGTTTTAATAGCTCCCACGTTCTTTTAGAGTTAATATGTGGCCACAGGTGTCTTGATATAAGGCATGTGGGCTCTGTGAGCCACTTTTCTTGTCCATGTTCCAGTAGGTCCAGTCTCCTGGCATGGTTTTCGAATGGGCAATGTCCATTGATGACTGCTACAGTCACTCTTAGTTGAGATCTGGGCAGTTTTAATAGCTTCCTCGATCTCTTAGAGTTAATATGCGGCCGCAGATTCCTTGATATAAGGCATGTGGGCTCTGTGAGCCACTTTTCTTGTGCACGTTCCAGTGGACCACGTTCCAGTAGGTCCAGTCTCCTGGCAAGTTTTCCGAACGGACAATGTCCAGTGATGACTGCTACCGTCACTCTTAGTTGAGGTCTGGACAGTTTTAATAGCTACCTCGATATCTTACAGTTAATATACGGCCACAGGTTCCTTGATATAAGGCATGTGGGCTCTGTGAGCCACTTTTCTTGTGCACGTTCCAGTGTGTGGAGTTTTATTCTTTCCCACCACGCTGTTAATGGTTGTCCGCAAAAGGGGTCTATATCCCTATCCTCTAGAGCTGTCCCTTTTTTGGCTAAGTCATCGGCGATGTTGTTGCCATTGTTGGATCCATGTCCACGTACACATTTTAGGGTTATGTTAGAATGTGTCGCCATCTTATTTAAGGATGTCCGGCATTCCTTGACTAGACAAGAATTAGTATATATTCTAATCTGGAAGTTGATGGCGGCCTTGCTGTCCATTACTATCATGATATCCTTCCCGATTAACTTGTAAGACGTCAGTCATCTGGCCGCTTTATTTATAGCCGATATATCAGCCTGAAGAGCACTGCATCCATCTGGTAATCTGAAGGATATTTTAGTGTTAAATTCTTCTAGGTAAACGCCACCCCCAACCTTTTCTCCCCTTCGGGACCCATCCCTGTAAGCATAGAAATATCCAGATTCTAGGAGAGATTCCTCAATTTGGTAGCCAAAGCTCCTTGAGAGAAATGGTTTTGGGATGCAGTAGTCACTTAGATCGGGGACTAGGTCCCTTCCAATGCCATCATATAATATTAGAAATATAAATGGAATTTTTTTTTTTCTTTGAACCACAAATATAAATATATTTTAGCACATATACACAAAATTTCACACTTTTTCTGCAATATGAAATATTTGGCGAAACCTTATTTGTGCATATTTGGGGGAATTTTGCTGTGATATTCCACTAAAAGTTATTCCACTATTTAAACTTGTTTACATTTTAATATTTATTCAAGTTTTTGCTTAAGAATTTAAAATCACAAAAAAATATATTCCCCAGTTATAAAAATATTTTTTATTGAATTTATAATTTATTGAAGAAGAATCCATTATAATTTCACATTTATTATTTTCATACTCTATTAGTTTAAATATATTTTAATTTCGAGAGTATTTTTGGGCATAAAAACAAACATAAATAAATATGAACCTGCATCCCATAAACGCTTTCCCAGCAGAGTCATCTTGTTGACTTAAAAACAAAAAAAACATGTGAAAATAAATCATGCTGGTGGAATGTTAATCCCCTTTTACGTGGCTTCCAGGCAAAGCGAACAAGATGAATATTGTTAGCGACATCATAATTTATTTATTTTGTTTTTGCTTTTTTTTTTTGTTCTTGTTTTTGTTTTTGTAATAAAATTAATGATATCATTTTGTTGCTAAAAGGCATTTTCAAAACTTTAATATTTTCAATTCTCTGGAAACACAAATAGCAAATAACGCATTTTATTTCTAAATCGAAGGAATTAGGATGATAAATTATCAACAGAGGGGCTTTTATATATATATATATATATATATATATATATATATATATATATATATATATATATATATATATATATATATATATATATATATATATATATATATATATATATATATATACATATTTTTTTTTTAATTTAAGTGCATTTTTTTCTTGAATTCCTATTAAATTGTAAAATAAAACCTTATAAAAAAAATCAACTGTTTTAAAGAGCAGATGTGTGTGTGTGTGTGTGTGTGTGTGTGTGTGTGTGTGTGTGTGTGTGTGTGTGTGTGTGTGTGTGTGTGTGTGTGTGTGTGTATGTTTTAGGTCTCTCTGTTGGCAAATTAAGATGCTTATTTAGTTTTTTACTTGAGGGGTGGAAAAATAATGTTGTTTTCAATACGTGTAATAAAAGGTATCCACCGGGAAGGTCTTTACTATTCATATTTAGCAGTAGTGAAGTGAAGCCATGTGGTAAATTTATTGTGGAAAAATATTCATGTTTTAATCGTTAAAGTTACGTAAAATCTTTGGGAGGCACAACGAGCCGACAAAACATACTAATTATCGTGCAGTAAATGGTTTCGAAGAAAGAGTATCTGTAGGTGATAGGTCCAAGCATGGACCACAACGTACTGTAAGATCAGTTGAAGACATTACTGTTGCTCAAGAAAGTGCTCAAAACAATCCATTAACATCAATTCCTTGCTGACAAGTTTGGTGTTCGAAGAACAACTTTTGCCACAATTTTGCACAAGGATTTGCATTTGTTTCGATTTCAGATTCAGATGACATGATCATAAGACCATTTACGGCGCCAATAGAATATTGTCATGTTGCCCATGACAAACACGTCTTTCAAGAAAAAATCATAATGAGTGACAAGGCACTTTTTCATTTGAATGGCTGACACCACAATATGCTAAAAGCAAATTACTTTTCTTAAATTATATATATGGTTATTTCTGATAACATTATATTGTTATATTTTAAACGCCGTTAATATACTACAACATAGTTTTGTAAAACAAATACCGTAGATAACTGTACTATATTCTAGTTCAACATTGTGCCATACCCAAGCATATTATTTAACTGAACATCCTTACTTTTGATGTGAGTCAGAACTCACTTCTTCCCCCAGCTAATAATATTTAAAACCAGCAACCATCAACTGCTGGCTGAATAACAAATCAAAAGAATATTGTGGTCAGGCCTTATATTGCAAGACAGCAAAAATGTGAAACAAAAGAAAGAACAGCAGTACCAACAAAAACTGCTACAACCCGGAAATGATATAAACTATAGCAATTGCTGACACGATGGAATATTGATGCGGGTCATGAATTCGAGCACACTCAGCTATAGGTCCAGGTTTGCGGCAGCAGCGATGACGGCAGCAGTATGTATAAAAGACGAGGTAGAATTAAGCAGAATGGGCAGTAGAAGTCAGAAGTAGCCAGTGAAACTATTAACTAATTATAATGTATCAATAAATTAAATTGAGTAATAATAAAAAAAGGGTTTTATTTAAATTTGAATAGGAATATAATATAATATAATATAATATAATATAATATAATATAATATAATATAATATAATATAATATAATATAATATAATATAATATAATATAATATAATATAATATAATATAATATAATATAATATAATATAATATAATATAATATAATATAATATAATATAATATAATATAATATAATATAATATAATATAATATAATATAATATAATATAATATAATATAATATAATATAATATAATATAATATAATATAATATAATATAATATAATATAATATAATATAATATAATATAATATAATATAATATAATATAATATAATATAATATAATATAATATAATATAATATAATATAATTATAAATCCTGCGATTCCCAAGGAACCCTCTAGGACAAAATAATAACTACTTATATATAATAATAATAACAAGTATTTCGTGCGAATCCTATGGGACCCTCCAGGAAATACTATAACACTTTTGTCAAAAATAACCATATTTCTGCCATTGTAAACCATATTATTGTCATAAATATCTTTATTTTTATACAACCATATTTTTGTCACTAATATCTTTACTAAATAAAAAAAAAAGATAAATAATATTTAGCCATGTTTCAAAAAAAGCTCGTTCTGAAATAGCAAAGCGTTCTTAAAAACGCTTAATTGATTTTTAGACTATGTTATATAATAAACCTATGTACATACATACAATAAAAAATGCTTATTATTTCTTTATTTCGACCGTTTTTTTCTTTCTTAATATTTCATACAATTTCATGGAAAGAATAAGGAGATAATTAAAGATATTTTGACGCAAAATAGCTTTCCAATATAACTTACAAATAAATTAGTAAAACAATATAGAATTCAAGGGACACACAATAATGTAACCACAACAGAACCAAAAACTTACAAGTCATTTACAAATATCCCGGAAATATCGGAAAGGTTGGAAAAATCTAAGATATATAATAAAGAAAAGTATATGATGGCTTATAAGACGTGTAAAACATTAAGTACATTGTTCAGTAAATTAAAATCAAATGTAGTTTATAAAATCCCGTGTGGTGGAAATGATATAGAAAATTGTGATAAGGTTTATATAGGAACATCTAAAAACAAACTTAAAACTAGATTAGCTGGGCATAGATCAAATCAGAAATATAGAATGAGGAACTCAACACAAAAGACAGCATTGACTGCACATTGTACAAGTTCAAATCATTTCCCTAAGTTTGAAGACACAACAATTTTGAATAGAGAGAATAATTATAAACGTAGACTTACACTAGAGATGTTACAACTTATTAACACACCAGAGGATAGGAGAATTAATTTTAAGACAGATATTGAGAATATAGCCCAAACATATAAGTATTTAGTTAAAATTAAGGGTTGTTTGCAAAATGTTGTTATTTGTGTTTGTTGTTGTTTTTAACTATGTATCTATATAGTGCAATTTTTATCAAATTTCCTGTGAAAAAGATTTTTTGCCGGATTGATAATTCAAATTATAAAGTGAGTTGAAAAAAATTTTTGTTAATATGTAAAATATACTTAACAAAAAAAATTGTTAATGAAACAACAACTCTTCACTGTTATATGACAACCTCTTCAATTTATTTATTGAATAACAGTCAATAATTCGGAAAACTTTTTATTAATTGCATTTTATTAAGAGATATTTCCAAAAATTCATTATTAATAATAATTTAATTAAGTCAATGCAAATTTGATTAAATTGATGGTTTATTATTAAATAGCGAATAAAAGACTTAATTGTTTGAATTTTTGTTCTCTGCTTTTCGATACTTTCAAAAAGCAAATCGTAGCAACCAACGGTTGTTCATTTGCTTGAAAGGTGTAAAGAAATGATAGAGACGTGTATAAATGAAAAAGCTTGTTTTTTGTGTTTTGACAGGTATTATCAGAGCATTTTTCTTTTAAATTCTCAACAATTTCTTTATATTGTTGGGATATAAAGTTAAATGTTTGAGAATATCTTTCAAAAATTTCAAAAGTCTACTGATGGTAGTTCCTATGAAATGTCGACATATAGATAGCTGGGAAACATAGAAGACAAGCTATTTATAATTTTTTTTTTTACTGGTATAGATAATATTTTTATTTCAAAATATTTGTTTTTGTTGTTTTTGTTGTTATAATTTTTCAAAAATATTCTACAAATTGAAATTAAATAAATATTATTTGGCCTGAAGAAGCTATCCAAAGGAAAGCGAAATATTGCCAGATAATTAAAAACCAAAAGAACTAAAAATTCCAAAAAACACCTTAAGCTCGAACAATTACACATATACAATAAAAAATTATGTAATAAAAAATGGATGAAATACATATGTCATCTAGTTATGATATGCATATATAGCCAAAAAATATTCAGGTTGTATCTGACTGCGATGAATGTACATAATTCTTGTTCCAAGTTGTAGTGTCTGTTAGCTGCAATAAAAAAATATGTATTAAAGATTTTGTCTCAGATTATAAATACAAAAGTAATATAAAAACATATTAGTATGGTTAAATGTCACTTAGTATGGTTATCTACAACAATAATGTGGTTGAACAAAAAAATATTGTGGATATAATAATAGTATGGTTGTATACAACCATAATATGGTTGAGTACATCAAAGTAATGTTGTATGCAACATTTTTCCTTTTTCCACAAACTTTGTATTTTTACACAATTATATGGTTACTCCTTTGTTTTTAATCAATTAATATAATTTTCTGTTAAATTAAAGAACACACAGTATATCTTTTAACTTGCAAAGCAAAACAAAAACCGAAAGAAAATTAATGTATAGGGTGTTTTTTTAAGCTAGATAGAACTTTAAATTGTAAAAAGTAACACAAAAAATTTAATTTTGATGAAACATTTTTTTTATTTGTTTCAGTATACTCTGACAAATCATCATGAATAGACTCACGCTTGAACAACGCTACGAAATTATCCAAATTTACTTTGAAAATCAGTCGTCGATTCGCGCAACTTATAGACGCAAAATTGTGTTCAGCGATGAGGCGCATTTTTGGCTTAACGGGTTTGTTAATAAGCAAAATTGCCGCATATGGAGTGAGACCAATCCACAAGAGACCCTACAGACTCCATTACATCCAGAAAAATGCACTGTTTGGTGCGGCTTTCATGCTGGTGGCATCATCGGACCTTATTTCTTCAAAAATGAGGCCGGAGCTCGCGTTACGGTCAATGGAGATCGTTACCGCACCATGATCAATGATTTTTTGTTTGAAAATATGGATGACATTGATGCGGAGGAGATGTGGTTTCAACAGGATGGCGCTACGTGCCATACGGCGAACGCAACCATCGACTTACTGAAATCAAAATTTGGCGATAAGTTGATTTCGAGAAATGGACCTGTCAATTGGCCTCCAAGGTCGTGCGATTTGACACCTCTCGATTATTTCCTGTGGGGCTACGTGAAGTCACTGGTTTATGCTGATAAACCAGCAACAATTGACGCCTTGGAGGCCAGCATTGTTCGTGTTGTTCGTGACATACGGCCAGCAGTGCTCGAAAAAGTGGCCCAAAATTGGACGTCCAGAATACGCTTCGTCAAGAACAGCCGCGGTGCCCATATGCCCGAAATCATTTTCAAATGTTAATGTCACGTATTGATCTTTCGAATAAAAAAAAATTTTGATTACAATTTAATTTTTTGTGTTATTTTTTACAATTTCAAGTTCTATCGGGCTTAAAAAAAACACCCTATATATACATATGTATGCAGAAGTTTGTCTACAACTAGGATGATACTATCATAAATGGTTATGCACAATTAGATCAATATTGGTTGCAGTGCAAATGGCCGATGAGGCCATATCCCATCCACTAACAATAATCATAAATGGTTGCAATAGCAATTTTATTCTGTAAACTTACATTTGTTGCAAACGGCGTAATGCTAATTATGAATGAAAAGCGATTTCGTAATATGCTGGAAATGTTTTTAACGCCACAGCTGCATGTTTTGGTTTTTAATAACATGTGGTATCAACAAGACGGTGCCACAAGGTATACAGCCAGTTTTACAATGGAATTACTGCCAGAAGTATAGCTTCCGGGCGGACACCCTGTGTAAACAATAAATATAAGTAAAACCTTAAATAAAACCGGGTGTTTCGTAAAACAGTTTTTCTTACACTCACAAAAAATTAAAGAAAACAAAGTGCGTATAAGACATTACAGTAATATTATATCCGATGTTATCCTATATAAAATATAAAATCCAGCAAGAAAAACGTCTGCCTCAGCTTTGCCATGACTCTGGCACATAAATCACACCAAACTTAAACAACACCAGCAGTGATGATGGAATGTAATTTGTTTAATTTTCGCCAGCCGCTTAAACATTTTATCTCAAATGATTTTTAGTATGTTAAACATTTTGCTGAAAGGATGAATAATTTCTGTGGCTTGACGCACAGCAGGATATATTTTTCGTTTTACGTTCAGTCTCTGCTGTTTGCGTACTCGTATTGCCTGGCATTAAAACTACTTACGCTAGAAAACTGCCCACCAAAAAAAAAAAAAGAAAAAACACGGAAAACATCTAGGCGTTTCTTTGTTCTCCTGACTGCGTGGCGTTTTGTGGGTGTTGTGGAAATTTCGTAATTATTTTTCTTTATTTTAAAAACAATAATCGCATGTTACACGCTCAACTGAATGGAAAGCAATTTAAACAAAAAGTTTAAACAAAAACTGTTTGTACAATTTGCAGTTTCGCAACGCAACTTGAAATACAATAAACAATTTATTGTTGTTTAGCAGAAACACTTATTATCTGAAGGTAATACAATAAGAAGATTTTCAATACAAGTTACTTAAACTAGCTATAGGAGAAAGTATTTATTTTTTGAAGTACACAAAATTAAATAAGATACGGCCTGGAGCACGGTTGAATACTGATGAGTATTGTAGTGACTACGTAGCAACTAAATGTCCTCCAATTACAGTTTTGGGGCATTTTTCAAGATTTTTTTTACAGGCACGAAGAATACCCATGTCATAGAAGGGAAGGCAGCCTGATTAGAACAACAAATGCAGTTCCAACTTCCTACAGTAACCAGTGCTGCCGGATCAACTGTGTTAGATGTCCGTTAGCTACTAAATTCATATTCAATTTCGATTTATATCTTTTTCGACGTTACTTTATCATTCGTGATTTCCTTTTCTTTGCAATCTAATTTTGCCTACAATTTATTAACAACTTGACTCAATTCTTTTTATTTGTGTTGTTGAAACGGAAACGAACTCCCCATTTCCGGCAAGCTGCAGCCCGATGACCACCATTTGGCGTGCCAAACCTCCGTTAACCCATTTACAGTCATTCTCGACTAGAAAAACATTACAGAAATGAACAGTTTTCTTGTCCTGCTTGATTAAATTACTAAACATCTAAATCAACATTTAAATCTAAATCTTTATTATTTAAACCGAAACCTTTATAATTAACTGGACTTTATATCATCTATATAATTAATAGGCAAACATGTTTTTTAAAATCCTTTTGTAACCGCACAGCTGTACTGGCTTAGAAAAATTATATATCGCTTTAAAGTTCTTTCTGCACGAAAGTGAACGAGCTTAATTTCATTTCGATGGGTAGAGGATTTTCGGAGTAATACGTCTATTAATTTGCTACTAACACTAAGAAACAAATATGTGTATGTGTTTACTTAAATACAAGTAAAACAAAAACAGTGTAGTCAAGTATATTTTTAAGCGTTTTTTATTTATTCTATCTTCAAAATGAACTAACAATAAGTATTCAAATCTTAATACTAAATATAAAAAAAAAAAAATAAAAAAATGTGCTTTCTACTTAAGTCCGGCTTAATGCTAAACAAAAAATTTTATTATTCGTGAACTATATCGGTAAAAGCACCTATTGAACAATCTGATACTGACAACGGTATCCCTTCTTCTCAACCGAGTGTGGCCGCCAAAACTAAGTATATTGCGCGCAAGAGCTTTTGAGAGAAGTTCCCGTTTACTGGCATATCTTGTTGCGTACTTAGAAATCTACTCTTTTACTCAGATCTTTATGAATTCGTGAATTTTTTACCTACCATGGAAGAACTTTGTTTTGTCCCCTTTGAATTTTTTCAATGTCTGACGCTGAGGCGGTGCCCCATTATTGAGTTCCTTAGCAACATATAGGCTTTAGAATGGCATTGTATACAAAAGTTTGCAGTCCAACTAAAATTTAGTTTGGCGCACATGTTTGCTTACACAGTGTGAATGTGACATGAGTACATTTTTGCTCATTAACTTTGATTTTCCAAAGTTTTAGCAATTTTTCTAATAAAGAAATATATTTCTGTAAATTTCGTGAAACTAATTGATGGTTTTCATGCTGTATCATACGCAAAATTGATGTGTGGATTCCAGATGTCGTTGTCTTGTTAGAGGCGTAAGTCAAATAGAAAGTGGGCCCCAGTTGGGGAACTCCTGCTCCGATTGGCTGAGTTGGGCTTATAAAATCGCCTTCTATATGCATCGACAAATATGAATAAAGACAGCACTAGATAAGTTATTATAGGTGGGATCTCAACAAAGGAGTTCAAGATTAATTCCGGGATACCGCAAGGTTTCGTTCTTTCTCCTACCCTATTTCTTATTTTCCTTAACGACCTTCTCTATCAAATTTCCAACTGAATAGTGATTTCTATTAATCCGCCAATGGGGTAGTAAAAACAAGGTCACCTTTAACGCTCGTAAGACCCAGTGTTGCTTATTAGCGCACAAACAAACGACCGCATATAAGGCTTCATCTGTGCTCATGAATGGTATAATTATTGAGTAATCGGGTACTCTTGATGTTCTTGGAATGAAGATATAGTTCGCTGGACTGAACAAATTTTTCATGTCTCTAAAGAAGCATTCAAGTGCCTCGGGTTTTTGAAACGGTGTAAGATGTACTTCACTCCATCCGATCTCCTTAATACTTATACCACCTACATACGATCGAAAAAGGAACACAACACTCATGTGTGGGCCGGTGGCTCCAAGTCTATTTTGGGGTTACTCGACCGTGTGCAGGAGAGGGCGAAGAAGCTTATCGGTGACAGTAGGGTATCCAACTCTATTAACTCAATAGAGCATCGACGTAGTGTAGAGTGCATTACACTGTTCTATCGCTACTACAATGGATTTTGCTCTGTTATAACATTTTAATTTTCCTGACGATGCCAACAAATTGTTATCGAAATATTGAAAATAAATACTGTTGAGCTTTCTTATAGAACTAAAACGATCTTTAGCGGCATAAAAAATAATTAATTTTGTTTTTATTTAGTAAAAAAATTTATGCAAAAATGATATAGGATGATTTATTTTGTGACACCTTGTATCATATTCAACGATTTTCTTCCCATATTTCTATAATTATAATATGGCTATACTCGTAAAGATAATATTTTTCATTGTGAACTCAACATGTTTTCATGTCAATTTTACATTTGCGAAGGCTGTTTGTGTGTGTTTATGCGATATGTATATGTTCATGTGTATGTTTTTCATTTTAATGTGAAACTTGTAGGCACATTAATATAATTAAATTGCGTAGAAACATCAGCAGCCTTGAAATTTATCATTAAATATGTAAAATACTGATTTTTTTTCTATTGTTTTGTATTATTTTCTATTTGCCTTTTAAAGCAAACAACTGTAAAATTAAAAGCTGTCTTTGTTGTATTTAGTTTTTTTTCCTGTTTTCTTTGTGGTTTATATTCAATTGTTAATTGGAAAATTAAAAATGTATAATAAAATTGGTTTTCAGTTTTCGAACAAAAGTTTAGTCAAATGTGCGTGCAAGTGTGTTTGTGAGTGTGTGTGTGTGTGTGTGTACTGCAACAATTAAATGAATTTTTTATATTATTTATTTGAGCAATAAAATTACTTGTTTTATAAAATACGAAAAATTTTGTGTAAATTGTTTTGCACTTTTTGCAAAATTTTTTGGGTTTTTAAACAACAACAAAAAAAAAACATGTAAAACTGTTCGTTTCTAAAATAGAATATTATTTCTTTTTTTTTCAAATAAAATTGTTTTAATTATTAAATTGTTTGCATATGAAAAACTAACAAAATTTGGCACTACAAAAAAGAAAGATATAGTTTTATTGAAAAAAATTTAAATTGACTAAAAATAGTTTAAAATAAAACGATTTTTCTGAAACGGCCAAAATATGGAATAAAATAATTTGCTGTTTCTTTATTAAGGAAAAACATATTTTGGGGTTTCAATGATGGCACATTGTAGCAATAAAAAAATATACTGAGCTTTGATGTTCCTAGGCTCTCTAAATATCATAGGTGCTTTCCAGTGATCGGTTGTGAATTCTTGCCCCGCTAATCATACTGAGTCATAAAATTTTATTGTGTGTACAAGTGATTAGATATCATTTAAGCTCAAGTACTGTGCTTTACTCATACGCACGATAATATTGAGTTATAAGTTTAAGTTGCAATAAGTATGAATGCAATGTCGATATCACACTTATACCTTCACACTCATAAATTATCCGGGTTTGATTTACAATTTCAAGAAAATACGTATAATACATATAATACTCGTTTGGATTTAGCTCATACAAGTCATACAACACAAATCTCAGCAAAGAAATATTGTTTGTTTGCTCATATGCTCGTATTGAAAAGTGGTGCTGTGAAGCGCACACAAACTCGACAAAATGTCCGCAAACCGACAAAAAACCGATTAAAAACCAACAAATAAACCCTATAATCGGGTCTAAAATGCTTCTTAAAAGTTCATATACACGTTCAATGCAAAAAGGAAGGATCTTTTACAATACAAATTTGCTGCGATAAATAATTCTTGACTGAAGAAGACAAGAAATATAATAATTAAATCTATGGAAGGGTGCTTATGAGTAGTATAGCGACTACGAAACAGCTAGTTGTCCCCCAGCTAAAGATTTGATTATTATTTTTCTTGTCTTCTTCAATCAAAAATTATTGATCACAGCAAATTTGTATTGTAAAAAATCCTTGTTAAGAAAAATTTAGGAAAGGAAAAACTTGACCTAAAGCCTGATGTACAAAAGTACAACAATCAAATATCTAATTTTAAAATTTATAAAAAGTTCAACAATTCAATAAGTTGTATTTCATTACAGCCACAAAAAAAACTCTAACAATCTCAAATACAAGCTGATGAAAGCTGCTACCAAAAACAAGCTTAAAGCTTATGTACACACGGTTGTCAGATGTTACAATATTGCAAGATCTGGCAACATGCTGACAATGTAAAATTGTCCCGCAGAAGTAAATTGTAGGTTCAGACAATCGTAAGAAAATCTTACAATTTCATTGTCAGACTATAGTCTGACAAATAATTCATCTGACAACAAAAATTGTCAGTTCACACGGTTGTCAGATTGTTAGATGAAAAAAATTGCCAGACATATTGTAAGGCATTGCCACTTATCTACATCAACAGCCATCTGTTTGGCAGTGTTGCCCATCAAACTTTTTTCTGACAATGATGCCAGGTGCATTAATTTTATACATCTGACAATTAAAACTGAGTTTACAATATTAGCGAATTATCTGGCAATGCCGACGAAGAGTGTTCTCACGATTGTCAGATGCCTGACAACATTGTCGTCTTACAATTGATTGACAATGCTTTTGCTGACAACATTGTAAGTTAAAAATTGACAGTTCACACGATTGTAATACATTTTCAGACAATGTTACTGGCAATATTGTAAGATCTGGCAACCGTGTGTACGTAGCTTAATAACTTCTGTGTACCTAACCTGTTCCATTTTTATTGTATTTTATAGATTGATCTTTAAGTTTAACTAAAATGGAGAATTGGGACAATGAAACAAGAATTTAGATAGTGCAACGCTTTCTCACTTTAGAATCCGTTAATTTCGTCTAAAGAGAATATAGACACACGTTTGGCGGCACCCCTCCAAGTAGATGGAAGAATTTAGCCGAGCATGGTACCTTCGCAAGAAGGTCTTATCATCGAGATACTTGAGTTCGGACGCAGAAAGCTATCGCTGCTGTAGCTGTTGCCATGCAATTCCATCCTAAAGTTTCTGACAAGAAGCTTGTTTGCTCAAATATTTCTCAGCCGTCAGTCACTGCAGATGATTTGGCTCCAAGATTTAAACTTATTTCTATATAAGATTTGATTAACAAACAAACTGAGGCCTAGAGACTGCCTGATTCGCTTTGAATTTTTTGTGAGAAATTCTTTCAAATGGTGTCAGCGAATGAAAACGTCTTGAACTGCATTTTTATGCCTGACAATGCACATTTTTATTTAAACGGCAATGTTAACAAACAAAATTGTCGAATATGGAGTAATTCTAACCCACAGATTTCTGATTTGCATCACAGTGTAGTGCGCAGTTCCTTCAAGGTTCCTTGTCGGGGCTTACTTTTTCGAAGAAAACGGTCTTACTGTTACGGACAATGGAGATCGTTACTTAAAGATGTTGCAAGAGTTTTTCTTACCAGAATTAGGCTGAGCTGTAAGAGAATCCCCTTTCAACTCTGTTTGGTTTCAACAAAATGGGGCAACTTCTCACATAGCCACGCCTGTTATAACAGAATTGAGGCAAAAGTTTCCCACCAAAACGATTTCAAGAAACTCCACATTCCGTTGTTGTCCCAGGTCCCCTGACCCTGCTACATCTGATTATTTTTTGGGAGTTATTGCAAACAAGAAGTGTACAAAGTAATTGAGGCAATTCCCGCTGCAACACTGCAGGCAGCAATGAATAACTCTTTGATTAAATCTCGCACATGTGCCGCTGCGGGGGAGGCCATTTGAAGTCAATTATTTCCAAAACTTCATGTATTACTTTTTTAAAAATGTATTATTTTTCAAATGAGTTACTAAACTATAAATTACCTAACTTTACAAAAAATTATTTGAGTTTCTTAGCGTATCAAAAAAATGCTTCAGAAAATTTTCTAATGTCATCAAAAATTTTCAAATAAATGTGAGTTGTATTATATTCGATTTTTACTCTAAAAAAATCAAAAAAAATAAACTTTTTCCTTCAACAGGTATTTAGAATTTTCATTGTTTGTTCGCTTTAGTGCACAAATAGTCAAATGGTTTTCTGAAATGTTTTGGCAGCTTTACAATACCGTCAGCCAAACCAAACAAATGCTGGAAAGCATTTGTGAAGTCAATGAAAGAGGAAAAAAGGAAAAAAAATTTAATTCAATTTCAGCACATATTAAATGAAACTTTAGCACGTTTTTATTGTAGGAAATTTTTTCAGGATTTTAAACACTTCAATTGAGGATTTGTCAAGAAAACTTTTGCCAAAAATATAGAGAGAAAAAACATCACACACCAGGAAACAGCAAAATACATACACACTCAAATACCAAACTGCCAGTAGTGCAATAAATTATATTACTCGTATATTATACATTATTATCATAAATTATCCTTCCCACCATTTGTCAGGCAGAAACATTTATTTTAATTTGAGTTCTTCCCGAAGAAATATAAGGAACTTTGCAGGTTGCTTTCTGAGCAACCACAATGCCACCTTGTGTCAAAAGTCACGCTGAAAATTATCATACAAAACAAGCGTCAATCATTAACTTTTGTTTCAAATTATAATAAATAAAACAGGACAAAGAAGTGCTGTGGTTTGGGGAAAACATCAATGATGTTCGCTGAAGCATTCCACAGAAAAGCAGCCTGTGTGTGAAAAATAATACATCAAGTAACTTAACTCTTAACTTTCGTGCTGACTGACTCATTTTGGTTTGACGCTGCTGATGTGAAAGAAGTGAACAGACATTTTTTAAATTCTTTTCCGTGAAATAATTAAAATTTATTAATGATGATTCGATAAAAAGTAAGATATAATATTTCATTTAACAAATAATTAAAAAAAAAATCATTATTATGAATGTTTTCTCATGTAGAACTCCATCAATTTAATGACTTTGAAAATTGAGTTTACTGTAATATTATTTGCTTTAAGAGCTATTTGAATATAAATCAAAAAATTATTTAGAAGGTTTTGTATGTTTTCTAGCTCTGTATATGTTGACAACCGAGTATCGTCTCGTGAAATCCTTTGAGAAATTGAGTTACAGACTCTAGCACGAAGGAAGGCATGGATATCAAGATAGATTGGCCAGGAAGACATTGGAAGAATGCAGCGAATACGACAGGTAATGTTACACAGTGGGCAGTCCAGATGGAGTACTGACACTAGAGGCAAATGGACGGACCGTCTAATTCCCAATATCGAGAAATGGTTGAACAGACGGCTTGGGAATGTAGACTATTACCTGACTCAAATGCGGTCAGGTCACGGCTATTACCGAAGCTACTTACACAAAATGGGCAAATGTAACACCCCGAAGAAGAAGAAGTCCTGGACAATGCTGAATACACTTTCTTTAAGTGTAGTCGGCGGGCGGAAACTGGTGAGAACTGGAAATGGTATCCAGCTCAATAATGGTAGAGAGTGTCGTGGACATTATGATAGTGAGCAAGGCCAACTTTTCAGCGATATCGCGATTCTGCGAAAAAATTTTGCTGACGAAAATCTAGATCTGGAGGCTGCAGAACAAGATCATTATCAGGTTCCCGGACGAAGGATAATGTAAAGGGAAGGCATGATAAAGTCATTGGGAATCCACCCCGAAGCAAGGCTAAGGCGGTTTGGAGGTGGAAATTCTTATCCCAGGAAGAACAGGGAGTTTTTTAGTCGGTAAGTTCACTATTGTGATCACTCCAATACAAAGTGGAGGGTACGGACCACCTGGTCAGTGCGTAAAGCATTTTCCCTCTTCGCCTCAAAAAAAAAAAAAATATTTTAAAATTAAGAAAAACATTTATTCTCAACTTGTTTTCAATTGTAATTCCCAAATGTTTTTCGATTATGGATTGTTATGTGGAATACAAATAAAAACTTATTTTCGCTTTAAAAATTCATATTTCTTTTGATTTATTTACGATTCTTAATTTAGATTTTCTATTAGTAATTTTTATTTTATTATTTTTTTTTTCCTAAAAATTTTCGAAGAGACAAAGCAGTTGGTTTTTCTTGGCCCCAAATCGCGTTTAAATGAGAAAATCTAAGTTTTTCTTATTATTTCACTTTTCTATGTTTTTCTTCATGCGTTTTCATTTATTAACACTAAAACTTTTTGCTCACATTTAATTGCATATTGCTTGCAAACACGTGAAATCCTTTGAGAAATAGATTACCTTAACAGGCTGCCAGCCATTGAAAAGCCAGCTCAGATCAATTTGTTCCCATTGTGTTACCTTAGCGTGATATGTATCTCTGCAGATCTACATAAAACTGGTTCAGTTCAGAACAATCCCAATGATCGAATGAAGGACCACAAACCACTTATATCACATTCCGATATTTCTAACAATTCCTGCAGCATCGGTCTACCTAGATACAAAGACTTTTTTTTAAGGAAAAGCTGGACACAGACATATAAAGTGTTCAACACTCTATACTTCCTCCTCATTGCTACAACTACAAAAGATTTATATCAGCACCTGCCTTTAACGACCTTATCTGATGATGGATCAACTCTATGTAGAGAATTATTCACGATACACCAGCACTCCCGTGTGGCTTACCAGGCACACACTGGTAACAATTTCTGCCATATGTTTGTTTTTGAACCTCTTGTTCAGGAGTTTGAGCCTTCTAATCCCTTCTGTACGAGTATGCAATTTCCCAAGGGCCATGAGTAGTTAGGCCGAAGACCACTAGCAGCATCAGCTCTTAAGCGAGCTCACCCGTCTAACCATCACCACTGAATTCTTACAATACTGGTATCTGTTGCATGGCAACAGCACCTCAAGAGGTTGTTATCCCCCAAAAAAAAAGCCACACAATTATCAGGGATACTAAATCCCCTTTCCTGCGTCTTTAAGTTTGAACCACAGCCAGAACGTTCCAGCCAAAGTAGGTATGATCTGCCCGGATTTAACCGCAAGCAGAACCACCCGGGGGCAATGCTGACCTCCGTTCTGCCAATTTATACTCTTGTTAAGGGTTTCGGAAGCCAACACAATATAAGTCATGCGGCTTCCTAGAGTTTTGCTTGCTATAACAAATGAGGGACTCTTTCCCTCTTTACCCGAAAAACAGAATACGCAGGGTTGGCATACACCAAGGCAAAACCGGTTGTTCTATAAGTGAGCTGGAGTATCCAGGTACTCTTTGGAGAACCCAGCGACCTACCGGCCTACCTATAGCCCTCAATGATAATACAAGTTTTTCTTAGGTTTGAAAACAATCTTCGTCGAGTACGACTTTCAATTTCTTATCTTTAATGAAGCCCCTCCTTGTCTTCTGTGTCGAAATCAGCACTTCTGAATCACACAAACTATCGTTCGTTCACAAGTTTCTTAAGTTGATGTATGTTGACCTCACGATTTTGTCTACAATCGATAACTTTTAGCAGCCGTTTTCTTCAAATAAAAGAAGGTTATGAGTTTTCACCATAAAATATCGATTTAAAAAAGTTCGTGTTTGTAATGGGTGATTTTATAAGAACTATCGGAAATTTAAAAAAAAAACACATAAAATTCAGATAAATGCATGAAATATTTATTTGGATCGATAGTTGGGTCGATATAATTTAATGTTTGAAGATTATTTCATGCAAATGTTGGCCGCGGCTGCGCCTCAAATGGTCCATCCGCTTAGTCCAATTTTGGCATACTCTCTCCAACATTTCGGCCGCTATCTCACGAATAATGTTGGCAATGTTGGCTTCCAGTGCGTCAGTCGAAGCGGGCTTGTCGCTATAGACATTAGCCTTAACATAGCCCCACAAAAAATAGTCTAGAGGCGTTAAATCGAACGATCTGGGCGGCCAATTGACTGGTCCCAAGCGTGAAATAAACTGTTCACCGAACTCGCCTCTCAATTGGTCCATTGTTTCGCGTGCTGTGTGGCATGTGGCACCGTCTTGTTGAAACCACATGTCATGCAAGTCAAGCTCTTCCATTTTGGGCAAAAAAAAGTTTGTTATCATCGCACGGTAGCGCTCACCATTCACAGTAACGTTGTGATTCGCATCATCTTTGAAGAAATACGGCCCAATGATGCTGCCAGCCCATAATCCGCACCAAATGGTTGTTTTTTGTGGATGCATTGGTAGCTCTTGCAATGCTTCTGGCTGCTCTTCACTTCAAATACGGCAGTTTTGATTGTTCACGTATCCATTCAACCAGAAATGGGCCTTGTCGCTGAACACAATTCTTCGATAAACAAGTGGATCTTCATCTAACTTTTCAAGAGCCCATTCACCAAAAATTTGGCGTTGTGGTAGGTCGTTTGACTTCAATTCTTGCACCAGCTGTATCTTATAAGGCTTCACACCCAAATCCTTCAGCAAAATTTTCCACGTAGGGGAGTAACAGAGGCCCAATTGCTGCGAACGGCGCCGAATCGATAATTCACGGTCATCACCAACACTGGCCGATACGGCTGCGATATTTTCTTCAGTTCGCACTCTACGTAAGCGTGTTGGTGGTTTAATGTCCAACAATGTAAATTTGGTGCGAAATTTTTTTACAATAGCCCGAATAGAAGCCTCAGTAGGTCGATTAAACTGACCATAAAATGGAAGAAGCGCGCGATGAACTTTCTTAACAGAGCATGCATTTTGGTAATAAAATTCAATAATTTGCAAGCGTTGTTCGTTTGTAAGATGATTCATGATTAAATTGTAGACCAAACTGAAGATGTTTGACAGTGACACAAGATACAAAACGTGCGTGAGCTGTCAAAACTAGTGTTGCCAAAAAGATAATAGCGAAAAAATCACTCGTTACTTTGGCATTCACGAATACCTTATTATAAAGACAGATGTTTACTCTCCAAAAGAAAAGAAATATTTGTTATTATTGACACACAAACACCTTATGTAATAGTTATGCCATAGTCTGTCCAAAACCGACATTATTAACTTGTATAGCAATAACATTTTTCAAACACAGAAAGAGTGCACTCTCTTTATTTTTGTCTTTGCTCTCGTTAACTCTTTTCTAACGTAGTATTTACGGGACACGAATGAGTGATACGTCTAGCATATTTTTATGAAATACATTCAAAATATTGAGTATACGAGTACTCGTATTTCATACAAATTTTCTAAACTTATCTCTCAATCGTGTCCCATAAACAGCACCTTAATTTTCATATTATTTTTTAAGATTATTGCATTTCAAGCAATGTACAATATTCAAACATAGTTTTGAAAGGATTTCAAGTCTGCTGATAATTCGATTAGCATGAAGAGTCGAAGTATAGACAGCTAGAAAATACAAAAAAAACAGCTACAATTTCTTGCCTTTAAAAGTCTCTAAAATAGTTATTGATTAGATTACTTCAATATACTCTTATGGTTATCTGCAAGAATCTTTTGCAAATGTATGCAAATTTTTTTAATTAAGCTTTACATAACATTACTCGTAGTAAGTATTTATTTAAAACTAAATAAATATTTAAATGAATAATTCTTTTTCTAAACAAATAGTTGTTAAATATCGTATTTAAATGTACAAAAAAAAACAAGAATTTATAAATTTTATTCAGCATTTGCATTTGTAAAACATAATTGTTGAAATGAGAAAATATTTATATGTAACTAAACATACAGTTGGTTGATTTTTGTTGTACACTGAGAAAAAATATTATGTAAAAACCTTACTGGTTTTATAACACCAGGTAATATGATGGAAGCAAAACTCAAAAGGTATAAATGTTGTAATAAACTTATTTGATACGAATATATATTATTAATATTAAAAAACTTATTATTTTTTATATCTACGGCAAATAGGGAGCTAAGGGGACTTTCATTGGGCCCAAGCCTAAGAAGAGTACATGAGGCAATTTGTTAATATTGTATTGCATCTGTGCTACACCAATACAAGTATGTTTACTTCTTTTAAATATGTCCTAAATTCCTGCATTACATGTATTTAAAAAAAAAGTTTGCCTTCTTTAAGTGTAAAAATAAACTATGTAAGAGTATTTTACAATTATGTTTATTTTGTTTTAAAAAGTGATAATTTTTTTTTTTTTTTTTCAAAAAAGTGTAAACATGACAGCAACATGAAAAATCTTGTTAAATGCAAATAAAATCTTGTGTAATCTTTTGTAAATAATTTTTTGAAAGTAATTCAATATGTTTATAAAGAAAAAAAAAACATGAGTGGTAATTAAGTTTTCATGATGGCAGATGGCATAAATTAAAAACAAAATTATTACTAAACAAAGATAAAAACTAATGAAAATTGATGTTTGCTAATTGTAAAATTCAAAACTGAATCTATGGCCGCCAAGGGGGAAGTGGGGTTGCTGCATCAATTTATTTAACCCAATACGAGAAAGATAATTACTGCAATAAACAGAGCCAGACTACAAATCAATATGAAAAATCATGTTGAATCAACATCTTTATTGTGTCTTTGTTGTTCAAATAAATTGGTGCAGTAAACCCTCTTCTCCTTTGCCGGCCACAGTTTCAGCTATGCCAGTAGTTTGAGTGGTGAAGCAAATCTTAAGAATTTTCACTTCAAATCTTAAGAATTTTCACTTTTATATTATCTGTGATGATAATCAACGCGAGAGTTTGTTTCCAGTGAACTCTTAAGCGCCATTCATTTAAAGCTTTGGTAGTATTTTGCAAGTCCATTTAACGTTTTCCAGCTTTTGTAAAGCCAGTCTACTTGGGTCCAGTCTGGTCCTGTTGTGTTGCAACCCGAGTATCGAATAAAGGAGTTCAATCCACTTATAGCGCATTGCGATACTTCCGTCAAATCATGTAGCATTGATCTGTCTAGTTACAATGACTTTACATAGGAACGAGCTGAACACTGTCAGAGGCAGTGCTCAACGCTCTCTACTTCCTCCTCGTCTCTGCAACCTCTACAGAAGTCACTAAATGGACGATTTAACTTCCTCGCCTGCGTCTCTATGTGGCAATGTGCCATCAGGATCGCCACAGCAGAACGCTACCTCCGTCAGGGTAAGCCTCTTAGGATGATTGTCCTGCTGTTATCTTATCTGGGTCATGTCAGCCTTGATATTCGATAGGTATGCTCACTAGACCATCTATCCTGAGGGGTCTACAAAAAAATTGACGCTGTACTTGTTTATTACACCTCGCCAGCGGGATTCCAATGATGCCATTTATATCTCTTTGTTGTAGCTAGACAACGGCCTTTGCCAGTTCATCCGCTACAAGATTTCCGGGAACCTCACTGTGCTTTCGTACCCAGAAAATCTCCAGGTTCGAATGTCTCGCTTTCTTGTTTAAAGACATCCGCCATTCACGAACCAACCTGGATGTCGTATAGACCCCAGCTAGTGCATAGAACGCCACCTTACTATTAGTATAAATTCGAATGCCATCCCCGTATATCCTGCAGTAGCTTAGCCAGTTAGCTACCCTCAGTATGGCAGCGATTTCGGCCTACACTACGTAACACTCATCTTGCAGCCTGAAGGTAACCCTCCTCTCGTACAGGGGGATAAAGATCCCCCACTAAATATCAATTTCGACTTGGAACCATCTGTAAAGATTTGAAGCACATCCTCTAGACAATACATACCGATACCATTCAAAGCCGTGCCTGACAAAATTACATCAAATCTTTTGTCAGGCAGTAGAGTCGGTGAGCAGTGAATAATATTTACTGGAAGGTTCATTATTCTTCCTACTATTGAGGCATGACCATACGTCGCCTCCTTCCATGCTCCGCTTGGCCATAATCTGGTCGCCAAATTCATGGCTATTACTTTCACTATGAGATCAGCCGGTAGCATTATGAAAAGTGCTTTCGATGGCGTAGTGCCGGAAGCACCAGTCACCATCAATACAGAAGGATTTCTCCAACGACTTCCACCACACGAACACGCCCTACATTAAAATAGGCTTAACATCCGTGTCGACTAGCCAGCAGGAACTCACAGCATCTTGCTAAAGATGCTACTGCAGTTGTTGTTTAGGCTCAAGGACTACAAAAATCGGACTAACTCCTTCTATGTAAGTATTAGAAAGTGCTGTTCATTCAATGTATAGACTTGAAACAGCTGGTAAATTTTCTTTCCCTATAGTCCCACTGTAAGTGATCAAGTATTACATTGATGTCTCTTCTTCACTGCAAAATCTGAAAATATCTGTATTGGAAATGCGGAATCTGCACAGATGCTGAAGACAGGTATGGTGTGAGTTAGTGAGTGATAATGGAATTTGTTACGATAGACTATTTGAAGACTTTTGCTGCAAAAGATCATTCCCTGTTTCCCATCAAACCACATGCAGTATTTTCATTGGTTCTACTACTACTGACTTAATTAATATACTACGTGCTCTTTTCGCAGCCCCCAGGCTTGTCATTTTGTTTGCTTTCTGTGTGTTAACTTTTGTTTTGTATATTAATAAATTAAGTTTAAAGAATTCTTTGTTTGTATCAAAAATGAAATTTAAATTATAACGCCTGCTTGCTCCTCAAACAAAGTACGAGTACAGGCTGTTGTAACCATTTAAGCTATGACTGAGGTTATTATGGTGTAAACTTTTACAATATACGAGTATGCTAGTGTTACATTTTTGCTTTCTTTTTATTTGTTTTATGAAAAATAAACTAAAAAAAAATAAACTTACATGTCATGACAACCCAACCGTAAATACAATGTTTATTTTACGAAACCATACCACATGCATTCTAAGAATCAAACAATGGCATTCATTAAAATACACTGCAGGCGATTCGAAAAAGTGGCACACAAATTGTTAACTTGCAACACGCCACACACGAAGCAGGGAAACCAGCGAAAGCAGAAAATTTACAGCCAGCAAAAACTTAATATCTAGTTTTCTCCCAAAGAGGAAAATATTCAAAACAAAAGTAATTGCATTTTGCACAAATCTTTATTTAACTTTCGAATCAATGTATTTACTCAAGAGCTTTGTGGTATGAAAAGAGAGTAGAAAATAAAAAAAATGAAATTTCTTGTATGTTCCCAAAAACAATCACACCTTTTAACAAGATACATATGTATGTATGTATGTAGTGGTATTGTATAAAGGTAACAACAATAAATGTGTACATGTAACACATTGAACACAAAGACACATTAAAATGGAAACAATGACAGTAAAATGTGGAACAAAGGAGCAGCAAATGTTGTCATGTTTTAATTTTAAACTTTTGTTTTTCACTTTTCAATACCATTTTCTTATTTTTTTTTTGTTGCTTTTGCTGCTATATATTTTCATTTATTGCTTGCGAGTTCAAAACTTTGGCCTTTTGCTGCAAAAACTAAAGTTTATATCTTGTCAAAGTTGACAACTTTCCATTATATTCATTATTATGTTATTTTTTTCACTTGTTTTGCTTTTTGTTTTCTTTTTTTTTTTTTATTCGAAAAATATGTCATAAAACTTAACGAAAGATATAAACTAAAATTTAATGCAATACGGCAATACATAACTTCTGTCACCTCTTTTATTTACATGACAGCACAAAAGCGTTAAATTTAAAGTTTTACTTTAAAAAAAAGGCACTTCAAAAAGTTAAACAGATTTAAACATAAGTTTGGTTAAGTAGAATAGACTTTAAAGCATTATTAAATATAAAGGGTGATTAAATTTTAAGGACCCATGTTGATTTTGAATAAAACACAAAAGGCTTTAACTATAGTCATTAAAAAAGTATACTTAAAAATATATAAAGGAATGTAAAGGGTGGTTGAATTCAAGGGCCGATGTTGATTTTGAATAAAACACAAACTATTTAAGAAATTATTGTAATTTTATTTTATTATGATATATTGGTATTACTCAATTATGTATGCAACAAAATATCGGCCAAATGGGCACCGCGACCACGGCGGCACACCTCCATCCGATGGTCCAAATTTTCGCTGACCCTGAGGCATAATGGAGGTTCTATGCCGTTAATGTGCCGAATTATCTCATCCTTTAGCTGTTGAACTGTTGCTGGCTTATCGACGTACACCTTTTCTTTCAAATAACCCCAAAGAAAAAAGTCCAACGGTGTCAAATCACATGATCTTGGCGGCTAATTGACATCGCCATTACATGAGATAACACGGCCATTGAATTTGTTGCGCCAAAGAGCAATTGTTTCGTTAGCTGTGTGGCAAGTGGCACCGTCCTGCTGAAACAACATATCGTCTACATCCATATCTTCCAATTCGGGTCATAAAAAGTTCGTTATCATCTCACGATAGCGAACACCATTCACAGTAACTGCCTGACCGGCCTCATTTTGGAAAAAATACGGCCCGCTAATGCCGCCAGCACATAAACCGCACCAAACAGTCACTCTTTGTGGGTGCATTGGTTTTTCGACAGTCACTCTTGGATTCTCATTCGCCCAAATGCGGCAATTCTGTTTATTGACGAATCCACTGAGGTGAAAATGTGCCTCATCACTGAAGATGATTTTCTTCGAAAATTTATCATCATTTTCATAATAAGTTTGGATAACTTTAACACCTTGTTGGATTGTGTATCTCTCCATGGTTCAAATTGAGTAAGTCTGAAATAGAGAAATGTCAAATAAAATTTGGAAAAAAAAACTTGGCGTTTAGGTGTGGTTCACATTCAACATCGGCCCTTGAAATTTAACCACCCGATATAACAAAAACTAAACTTTTCGTCTACCACTCGTATAAACAAAAAAAGCTTACTTTACTTTCAGAAGCCGATTTTAAAGTTAAGCAGAGAAAAATCTGTTTTTAAGTAAACTAACATAACTCTAAATAAATCAGCTGTTCGATGTCAAATGATAAAATGTAAAAAAAGGAAATTAGTTTTGTGAAAATTAAGTAAAAATTTGTACACAGAAAATATTATAGTAAAAATAAAAGCAACAAAGTTATTGGCTGAAAAAATAATTTGTATGCATATACATAAATATCAAAAAAAAATAACCTTCGATATCGTATTTTGTTGTTGTTCAATTAAATAGTTATTTTCGATCAATAATTGTTTTTATTAAACTTTTGTTTGAATCTACGAATTCCTTTACAGGTCCACATTCAAATAATTTATTAATTGATTCAACGAATTCCGTTATTGAACGCGAAAAAAATTGTTTTCTGTGCATAAAATAAATTATTTGATCTTGTTTAAATAAATATTTGTTATTTTATTTTTTATTTTTGTATAAAATATAAAAAACTATCTTTAGCTATATAAAATAAAAATTAAAGAATATATATGTATATGTATATAAAATTTTTACAAATACAAGACATAATTACGACTTTGCCGTAATTGATGATTTTCGGGTGGAAAGAAGACCCAAAATATATTAGCAAAGGTTTAATCATTTTCGTTTTTTCCCGATACAGGCTGGAAAAGGTGCTCCAGTTAGCATCCCGTTCCCTTTTATTTTTTCTTTTATTTAGATATTAAGTAGTGTTATGAAATGCTTTATTAATTACAATACGAAAAATTTTTAGTTAATACAAAATTATTATGTGTTCTGAACCAAATTATTTTTAATAAAATTAAAAACTTTCATTCTGAATAATATTGCATTTTGTTCATTTTTAATTTCATTTGGCATGGTGTTATATAGTTTCAATCCTTTGTAAAACCATGTTCTCTGCATCGCATTAGTGTGCGCTTATTGAAGCCTAAAATCATTAGCATTTCTGAGATTATATGACTGAACTTCTCCAATATATCTCGTCTGCTCTATTAAGTAGTCCGGAGCGTTTCCCGTTTTTAATTTTTGAATAAAATTGATTGTATTTAATTGAAGTCCCTGTTTAATATTAAACCATTTTAACGTATTTAGCATATGATTTATTGATGTAAAACGGCTACATTTTAATATTGCACCCGTAGCTTTATTTTGTAGTTTTTAGAGTCTTGCAAGTTGTTGGTCAGTGCAGCTTGAGTATATGATTGTTGAACCATATTCAAAGTGTGGTTTAATGGTCGGTCACGTTATATATATTAATTGCAGTCATACACTGAAAAAAATTCCTTCATTAATATAATGAATATTGACATTAATCTAATGAAAATTTTCATTATTTTTCAGCCAATGATGCCCTTCATTGGACTAATGAATCTTGTTTCATTGAAAATTATGTAATGAATATATTCGTTAGATTAATGATAACTTCATTAAGTTAATGAAGCATGAATCATAATATTTATGAATAGTTTACATTAAAACAATGAAAATATTCATTAAGTTAACGACTCAATTTCATTAGTTTTATGAATTTGGTACATTAACATTAAGTTAAACTTTAATTCTTTTAATGAATCTTGTTCATCATTCAAATGTAATTTTTTCATTAGGCCAATGAATGTGTTACATTATTTTTATGAAATATTTTCACTAATGTAATGAATACATTTGTTGAACCAATGAAAATGTTCACTAATTTGGTGAAAAATTTTCTTCATTCTAACGAAATAAAATCATTAGTTTAAGGAAGAGTTGCATTATTCTTATGATCTTTTTTCATTAGAATTGTGCTACTGAAGAGACACTAAAAATTTTTTTTTTATATTAAGCATAAAATAATTTTTTATTGTTGTAATACACTATTGAAATTTTTATTAAACAATTTTTTACACGGTAATTAATGTATAAAATAATTTACTTTATCATTTAGTTAGTAGTTGTAATATATTTATCATCTTACTTTTACGAAATATCTACAATTTTGCATCCAGACTTCAAAAATATTTTATTACAAATCCAATGAAATTTTCTAATGAAATTATGAAACCTAATGAATCAATTTGAATGAATATTTTAATGCTATGAATCTTCATTGATGGAACGTAATTTTTCATTCTGTTAATGAAAATTATCTAATGAATTGGGTTCATTAGAAATATGAAGCAAATATTTTTCAGTGTAATTGAAATCTTATTTCTTATACGTTTAAAGAACCCAATATTTTTCCCGTTTTTTTACAAATCAACTCCATATGACCATTAAATTTTAAGTTTTTGTCTATAACGAAACCGAGATATCTTACATTGTTAACTCTTTCTAATGTTATATTATTTATTTCAAGTGTTCTGTTAGAATCCATATTTAGTTCCATTAATTTAGTTTTATATTCAGTTAATTTTAGCTTATTAATGTTTAACCATTGATTAATTTTTTTCATGTCTTTTTTAATATTTTCGTAACACATTTCTTCTATCTCTGCTTCCGTTAATATAAGT
Organism: Thecocarcelia acutangulata; assembly: GCA_914767995.1. Lineage (NCBI taxonomy): Eukaryota > Metazoa > Arthropoda > Insecta > Diptera > Tachinidae > Thecocarcelia > Thecocarcelia acutangulata. The sequence goes on along the minus strand of OU612096.1, from coordinate 116,613,147 downwards.
GTATCATCTGCGTATAAAATTATTTCGGATTTATCTATTATTGTTTCAATATCATTTATGTTTATAACAAAAACAGAGATCCTAAAATTGAGCCTTGTGGCACACCATATTAGTTCACTTTTGCGGTTGATTTCATATTATTAACTATCGTTTTTTGTGTTCTATTTGTAAGATATGATTTAAACCATTTTAATTCATTATCTTTAACACCATATTTATCAAGCTTCTGTATTAATATGTCCCGATCTATTGTTTCGAACGCACGCTTAAAGTCAAGAAATATAGCTAACATTTTGTTATTTGAAAAAAAGTTAGCAGCAAACTGCTAAAACAGCTTGTTTTCAATGTTTCTCACCTTTCTATATGCCGACATTCTATAGGAGCTACCCTAATCATCAGTAGACTTTGGAAATTTTTGAAAGATATTCTCAAACATTCAACTTTATATCACAACAGTTTAAATGAATTAATCATTTCATTATAATTTTCGATTGGTAGCAATGTTAGCAGCTGATATATACTACGTTTATATGTGCAGGTTATTTGCGAATAAAAATATTGTAAATAACAAAAATTGCCGTGTAAACAGTAAATAAAATTTTTATTTGTGACTAACTAACTCACGAAAATAATTACTGATTAAAAACTTATTAGCAAATAAAACACACAAAGTTGCCACTTTATTGTATAATTTCAAAGATTTCATCGATGTGTGGCACACAGGAAATACGGTAAAAACTACGTACAGCAGCAAATATCCAACATTTTTCAATATTAATAATCTTTGCTTTAATTGAATTACAAAAAACATTTAATTTTTTGATTTTTCTGTTATAATTTCAGTAACCAAAATGCTTTTTAAACTAACAATGCTACCAATTATTTATGTTTAGAACGTTGCCATACTAAAAGAATAAAGCTTTTTCATATACAAATTGGAGCATAACTAGTGAGTTAGCTATTTGCAAATAGTTTTTATTTGTGAATAGGCTGCGTGTAAACGTAGTAATAGTGAATGGAACTCAATTAATCAAAGTCTAGTAGTAATGGAAGACAAAATTTTCTGGCATCACTGCTTTAATCAAGGCTACAACACTTCGTGGATGGAAAATGATCAATTGAACTTATAAGCAGTCTCGTTAGCCGTTTACAATTACCGGGGAGTTCTTCCAGCAATTAAGGCTGGAAACAAGGTTTTCTGTGCCAATTAAGCTTTAAAGGTTTGGCAACTCCCAAAGGATAACATGACTAATGCAGTACATTCCTCCAGTGCTCACTATAACAGAAAATCGTGTACCCTGGTTTCAAATGAAATTTAAGCTATGGAATTCCTGGTTAGTCATCGCGTTTCTTCTCACTTGGCTTTATAGATTTCTGGCACAGAGATTAAAATTGTATTACTTTCTTTTAGTCTTTAGGCTACCTTTCAAATAAATACTTCACTTTTGCCAGGCAACGATTTGCAAAGTATGCAGTGCTTGCAAATCCCATTTTATCCAGATAATTGTAGACTAAATACGTAGAAATATGCACAAAAGAGATATCACTTGAGTTTTCTTACTTTAAACTTTGTTGACCTAAAACATCTAAAAATAAAACACTTTCATATTCATGCAAATATATATTTCGAAGTGCCATAACGAGGCAAACTGCACATGCACACATCCACACACTCACACGTTTATGTGTCTCTTCTTAAGTAAAAATAAACCCCCTAAATATGTAACAAAAAAAAAATTAAAAGTGTAAATGAGTTCGAGTGTCAGAAAAGGGAAAAGTTCATACGAGTCATTTACTTTGTTTTTGTAAAAAAAAAAGCATTCTACCAAAAAAAGAATTTTGTTCAAGAGCGTTACAAAAGTGCTTGAATGCAAAATTCACAGATTTAAAGTTTCTGCTATTAGTAAATTCGTACGAGTATGTATAATAAGAAATTCAGAAGTAATTAAAAGTTTAACTTAAAAAAAAGAGTGAAAATATTAAAAACATATGTGGCATATGAAAGAATTTACGAAAGGAGATGGGAAAAAATTAAAAAAAACAATTTGTGTTTTGAAGAGATTTTAAAAAAAGTCTTAACAGAAAGATCACAACTGGTCAAACTATCCTCTTCGGCGATTAGATACAAAAAAAAGATGAAAGTAAAAATTTCTGTAATATGACAAAAAACTTTGCTACTTTCAAATAAGTTTTTTAATTGACGTGATTAAAACATTGATTAGCATGTTGCAAAATTCAATATGTTGTTTAACTACATGAACATTTTTATGTTTTTGTATGTAACATTTTATATAAAACAACCTACATGAGCTATAATGTTTTATAGTAATTATGTATAAACGATGTCATAAGCTATAATATACTTTATTAACAAAATAGATTTGCACTATTTGAAAGCATTGTTCAGGCGATAATCTATTCACCTTGAAATGAGAAACCAAGCTAAACATAAACCTTCGAACAGCTGACAAAATGGCCACTAGTTAAAACAGAGTTGCCAAAGTGTTATGCCTCTATAAAAACACCTTCGTCCCGTGATGAATCTCTTAGAGGTTCGACAGATATATTATATTCTTACAGTGGCAAGAATCTACACAAGTTTAGTCTTTCATGCAGCCAGAACTTTCCACCATAAAAATAGTAATTGGGTTAAATCAAAAATATCGTTGGCCAATTCAAATCACTTTTATACCCTTTCGGGAATATTTAATGCGATTTAGGCTATATAGCACACAACATCATTTTGATGAGATTACTACTATTTCTGCTGCCACTACTACCACTACTACTACCGCTACTACTACTACGTGGAAGAAAATTATTTAAGACTGCTTTCTCAACCAGCAATAAAACTTTTGTTCAAAATAATTATCAAACTATTTACTAATTGTTATGAAAAACAAAATATTATTTTTTATTAGATTATGGTTAAATAATGAATTTATATTTTTGATTTAACCTGCAGACAAGCAGGTACGGCTTACCGGGTTATATGAATTCTAAATTTTTTCATAGATAAATACTTAAAAAAAAATACTACTACTTTTTTTTATAGACACCAACACAAAAACTGCGAAGCTGTTTTGCTTATCTGCAGTAAAACCCAGGGTCTGAGGCAGGAATCGAACCTGCGACCTCGAGACTGTTGGTCGAGTTCTACTACTACTACGACTACTACTACTATTACTACTACTACTACTACTACTACTACTACTACTATGACTACTACTACTACTACTACTACTACTACTACTACTACTACTACTACTACTACTACTACTACTACTACTACTACTACTACTACAACTACTACTACTACTACTACTACTACTACTACTACTACTACTACTACTACTACTACTACTACTGCTAATAAGAAGGCAAATTTATATTGCAGCTACCTAGCGCTAGCTGGCAGCACAAAACAATATTTTATATATATTTTTTTTAATTGCAGTCTGTCAAACGTCAGCTATTAAAATTTTACCCAAATTCATCATTAGTTTATTTAAACTCGTTCGAACGAACAATACCATGAACAGAAACGCCAACAGAGAAGGTTACCGAAGAAAATATAAAGAAAATATCGTTTCGAATGCTCGCCGAGTCAAGCTACGTGAGATTGTTGAAATGGTAAACATGTCATATGAACGTGTGTTCAACATTTTGCATGAACATTTGCATATGAAAAAGCCATCGGCAAGATGGGTGCCGCGTGTGCTCAGTGTCGAACAAAAACGAGTTTGACAGGGTACTAGACCGCGGCGTTTGAACATGATAAAACGTAATCCTGTTGATTTTTGGCATCGACTAATAACTGCAATGAAAAGTTGGCCCACTATTACATACCTGAAACCATAAATGAATCGAAAAAATGGGTGGAAGCCGGTGTAAGTGCTCCGAAGAAGGCGAAGACAGTGAAATCGGCTGGCATGGTTATGTATGGCCACTTGAAAGAGGGTCCATAATCACAGGAAAGTCTTATCGTGGATTATTGGATCAAATGATTGATGGAGTCAAGAAAAAACAAACACATTTAAAGAAGAGAAAAGTGCTCTAACTTCAAGACAAAGCACCGGTTCACACAGCATTAGTGACTTTTACCTGTTTCCAAACTTGAAAAAATTGTTCGCAGGAAAAGGATTCATCTCAAACGAAAAAGTGATTACCGAAACTAAAACGTATTTTTGATTCTTATTATTTAGTTATATTACTCAGGTATAAAATGGTTAGAATTGATTCCGCAGTTTCATGTAAACCTGTGCGAATATTGAGACTTTACCTTTCATAAGCAAAGTAAGCTTAATTTATTATAGCAATAGTGGCCCTGTTCCAGTTAAAAATCTCCGCTGTCTGGCAAAGCAATTAGGCTTTGTTCTGCATCACATTGTCCTTATTCTCCTAATACTAACTGGAATTTTTTTTTTTTTTTTTTTTTCCTTCAGATGAAGACAAACATCTTCAGAAAGATGAAGCCGAAATTAACATCCGTTTCATGTTTAAATAAGATATTCACAAAAGAAAGCCAAACGGAAAACAAAAACCCAAAAGGGAAGCAAAAAGGTTGTCAGTTTATTTGCAAATTATTTTTAATTGTCATCATTGTTGATCTCATGCCTTCACTGCCAATCGAGTTGTCTTTGTTTATACTGCACTTGTACTCGTACTCGTAATAAGTTTGTTTTTCTTCTTGCCATTTACTTGATTCGTTTGCTCAGGCAATTTACTTATTTGTATGTATGTATGTTTTTATGTTGTGTTAAAAAGTTAATTAATTTGTTGAGCAACAAACAACTAAAGTACGAGAATGTGTAAAAAACAAAACAAAATAAAATATACTTTATTTAGTATTAAAGCACTTGATTTAAATGAATTATTTGCATTTCTTTTGCATAAATTATTAAATGTCCTTAATGGAACTGCAAAGCAAATGATTTGCTTTATTGAATATGTCGGCAAAAACTAGGTTAATCGATTTTTTGCGTTGCATTTTAAATGATGTTAAACAAATATAAATATCCCTTACATAAAAGCAAATACCATAGAAAAAGGAAAGAAGAAATTTAAATAACTGGGGAGAGAAGGTTAAGTTAATAAATAGTTTGGTAAACAAAAAACAAAAGAGAAAAAAAAAACAACTTTTTAAATAAAGCCATTTGAACTGATTACGTTTGCTAAGAGCTTTGTTTAAATCAAGGTGCATTAACGTCTACACGGTGGTAGCACTAGAGCAAAATTACAACAATACAACAAAAATAGGCATGTTGGAAGCTATGCTTAGCAAAAATATTTGTAACTTTTTTCACAATTATAAACTATGAATGTACCTTTTCATAATTATAAATTATGTTTATGTTTACAAAATAATTTTTAAATGTTTCATTCAGATTAAAAAAACACCAAGTTGACAACGCTGATTTCATTTGCCCAAATTAAGTAATTTGTGACATGATATCCCATTCAATTTTCATATGCTCAAATTATCTCAAATGATTTAATTTGTTTCAAATTAAGTCGAAATTTGACTGTACAGCACTGCGCTACTAGTAATCTTGTAAATAAAGGGTGGTTAAATTTCAAGGGCCGATGTTGATTTTGAATAAAACACAAATTATTTAGGAAACTATTGTAATTTTATTTTATTATGATATATTGGTATTATTCAATTATGTATGGAACAAAATATCGGCCAAATGGGCGCCGCGACCACGGCGGCACACCTCCATTCGATGGTCCAAATTTTCGATGACCCTGAGGCATAGTGGAGGTTCTATGTCGTTAATGTGCCGAATTATCTCATCCTTTAGCTGTTGAATTGTTGCTGGCTTGTCGACGTACACCTTATTCAAATAACCCCAAAAAAAAAGTCCAACGGTGTCAAATCACATGATCTTGGCGGCCAATTGACATCGCCATTACGTGAGATAACACGGCCATTGAATTTGTTGCGCAAAAGAGCAATTGTTTCGTTAGCTGTGTGGCAAGGGGCACCGTCCTGCTGAAACCACATATCGTCTACATCCATATCTTCCAATTCGGGCCATAAAAAGTTCGTTATCATCTCACGATAGCGAACACCATTCACAGTAACTGCCTGACCGGCCTCATTTTGGAAAAAATACGGCCCGATGATGCCGCCAGCACATAAACCGCACCAAACAGTCACTCTTTGTGGGTGCATTGGTTTTTCGACAGTCACTCTTGGATTCTCATTCGCCCAAATGCGGCAATTCTGTTTATTGACGAAAATGTGCCTCATCACTGAAGATGATTTTCTTCGAAAATTGATCATCATTTTCATAATAAGTCTGGATAACTTTAACACGTGGTTGGATTGTGTATCTCTCCTTGATTCAAATTGAATAAGTCTGAATTAGAGAAATGTCAAATAAAATTCGGAAAAAAACTTGGCGTTTAGGTGTGGTTCACATTCAACATCGGCCCTTGAAATTTAACCACCCGATACAACCTTAGGGCATCCATTATTAGTGAGTTGCAGTTCGAAAAACTGACATTTGAATAAGAATCACAATGGCTGATTTTATTTCTTGATGAAGTGGAAAAACCATTTGTTTTCAATGTTATTTTCCATTTTTATACGTTTTTTTTTTGTATTCTGCAATACTAAATATCTTTTTCTAATTATATAAAAACCCTTTTACTTCCTCGTATACAAAAAACAAGATTATGATATAAAGTATTTTTATTTCAATTGCTATTAAGCCCTTAACCCAGTACTAATAAAGTATATAAAAAAGACGTATGTAACTATTTTATTTGCATGCGAATTAGATTCTCCAGAGTAATAACATCTACAGCAAATTTACGAATTCCATTTGAGAGCTTGTGTGTAGTCACAGCGTCTTCATTAAGTACATATCTAAAGGTGGTTTCCCTAAACGTAATTTTTTCCAGTTTAAGAATTTCTGTTTGATTTTTATTTAATTGGGGCGTAACCCCATCGGCATCATTTTCGAGTTCTTTAAGTAGGAAAATATAAGCATCTTACAGCCGGCTAGTGCATTAATTTCTCCAATATTTCCAAAGTACGCACTCATAGCCACAGTCTGATATTAGAATTTCTTATAATATTTGTAAACAGTCTTGGACCTTCCTTATGTTCATATTGTTTTTTATCTTTATTTTATAAAAATGTGGCCGACAAATGGGCTACATTTACTTCAACACAAGCAAAGTCTTTACATTTTGCTAGGTTTCTGGAATTTTTGCGGCTTGGCTACACTCCCATGTTGCAGCCAATGTAATAAAAATGCGTTCCTTTCTTATAATCAAAAACTCCACACAGTGGAACGTGCACAAGAAAAGTGGCCCACAGAGCCCACATGCCTTATATCAAGGAACCTGTGGCCACATATTAACTCTAAGAGAACGTGGGAGCTATTAAAACTGCCCAGATCTCAACTAAGTGTGACTGTAGCAGTCATCACTGGCCATTGCCCCTTTGGGAACCATGCCAGGAGACTAGGACTACCCCATAACGACTTCTGTAGAAGCTGCCAAGACGAGGAGGCACATGCTCCTCCTTGGCACATGCCCGGCATTGGAGCATCATCGTCTAAGACACTTAGGCGAGCGAAGCTTCAATAGCCTATCTTGTCTGGCCTCGATCAAACCGACCGCGCTAGACTCTTTCATAAGAAGCAGCGGATGGCTAGTATAGCAGCATGTAACCCTACACTAAAAGGTTCCCGCATCTCCTTTCCATCCCCGCCCATCCTCTCCACTCACTATCATTTTCCTATAACTTCTTCTCTTCACTCCAATATTTTAGTGTTTCAGGCAATCACAAAGGGAACGACTACAGGACCCAAGTGAGCTGGACAACCTAGATTATTCCGGGGTATCCAGCGGCCTGCCTACCTAACCTAACCTTCTTATAATCATGTCTTCGTATAAGAAAATCAACTTCAAGGCTTCCTTTACGGTTTTTTCGGTACACACGTCCTGGCATAGTGATCTATACCTTGCAGTCAAAGAGAACACATGAATTATTATTTTATTGGTGTTTAATCCCATTTTATTTCCGAATGCCACAACGTTTTGCACAAAGTTTATTAAATTTTTGTTTTTTCTATTATAAAATATAATTAAACAATACAAACGTCAAACTGATTTTGAAAATTCAAAGAGAAAATTACTAACAACATAATGGAAACACTTCGAAATGATTTCCTCAAATCAACTTAATTTGCTTGTAATGGAAACGTACTATAAGCTGCTACTCACAATTAACAGCGTGCATTATGGTTGGACCTTTACTCTATTATTCATTTTAGGTCGAGTAGTCTTGAATCTGAAGATTTCAAAAATGTTTCCAATTAATTTTTTTTTCTTTGCAGTATTTCTTTCAGAGTTGTATGTGCTTTCAACGCTGTAGATCGAACAAATTTTTATGTATAAAAATACTCCTTTAATCATTTTGTTCTTCTTGCAGCTTTCTGTTGGCAATAGTATATTTGTTACTCTGTCAGGAGGAGCACACATGACCACTTTAACATGTTCTGCTCTACAAAACTTGCATATAAATTGCAAAATTTCAAAATTAGATAAATTATATTGAGCTTTGACACTTGCCCCTGTGCAATCATGCATTTTTCTTGCACATAAATGGAAAAGAAAATCCTATACGGAATGGAACTTATATTATAAGTATTTTGTATGTATGTATGTGTGAATGTATGTGTTTATTAAACTATCAAATGAATAATTGATGTGTTATTTGCTTCTAAATGGGTTATTATAGAAAATATTTAAATAAAATAAAGAAATGAAAAAAATACGAAATTGTTTTATTGCCATTGAAAAAAAGGAAAATTATTGTATAATATAACATTTTAGACACGCAATGAATTCAAATTAGAATTGAAACAGTTGGAAATTTTATTTACTTAAAAGGAGTGCTTAAATGAATTTAACCTGAAATAGACTTGCGAATATGACACGAGTGGCGTTCATTCTCCAACACTGTTCTGCAATGACTTAGGGCTTTACCACACGAGTATAATATTTAAGTGGACATTTTGTGTTCTTATTCATCACACACGAGACTATACTAAAGGCACCCACAGAAAACATGTTTTTGTGTCTGTATTTTTATGTATTTCCTCATGTATTTTTTAAGTCTGTCAAAATTATATTATGTAAAAATACATACGATTTGTAAAATTTGCTCACAAACCTACATTTACGTCTGACATTGTCTATGCTTTTTATTATTATAAAAAATAATTATTTAAAACATATTAAAATAATAATTCATTAAAATTTCCTGAAGCTAACTATTCATACCGCTCAATGTTAACTGCCGCTGAATTTTTCTAAAGGCATATAGTTCTCATGACAGATGTTTAAACATAACAAAGTAGAATACATTCTATTTGAAATTTTGTCAGATGACTTTACTCATGTTTTTTACAGACGCAATATTTTTGAGCTAACAGACGACATGTAGGCATTTTACATTGTGAAAAATTACATTTACATTGTTAAAAACATAACGTGTGGTATCTACTTAACCGGTATAGTATGTATACCAGAGAACAGCTTTGAGCGATTGCAAAAAAAAATCATACTTGCTCTACAAAACATTACATTTCGTTTAAATACGATTTTGTGTCCAACCGCACAAATACCCAGTTGATTTTTAATCAGTAACACAGTAAGCAACATGTTCGCTAAGTGACAGCAATCATCTTTAAATTGTTCGCGTTGTTCGCGCTTGAATATAAATGAATGCAAATGTAGTTCGGCAATGGTTTCTTCCGTTCGATTCTATGTTTTGGAAGAAACAAATAATAAGAATCAATGCAATGATGTGTTCAACAGTTTTTGTGTATGTTTTCATAAATCATGTCTTTTCATAAAAAAAAATCAAAATAAAACACACATAGAAGCAAAATGCTTTCATAGAAAAGAGCAATGTAAATACATATGTACATGTATGTATGTACATATGGGGCAATCCAAGTCAAATCGGACAGTTCGGAGAAAAAATTTTTTTGATTTGCTTTATTTTTTGTTGTATTGATGGCCCTATTGAACAGCACATTTTAAAAAATTTTCAGATTTTTTCGGCTTATGATTTCAAAGATATCGTGTTTTGAAAAAGCCGAATTATGAGAAAACCGTGCCCGAATAAATACTCATAGCTTTTTCAATATCAGTCCAAACGGAATAATTTTTTTTTTACATTGTGTTTCTTCTTCTGTCTACTATCTAATAAAAAAATATAAAAAAACTGTGCACAGTGGGCTTGGATGCGAATTTTGGGATTTAATATTTTAAATCAATTTTTCTCACTGTTTGTACTCTTCGATTTTCATAATTTAATTTTTTTTTTTTTTTTGTATTTAACTTTGATTTTTTCCACATCTTTTAAGACTCTTTTGGTAGTGGGATTCGAATAACTACTATTTTTTCTGATTTTTTTGAATTTTTCTAAAAAAAAATTTTTTTAAGTCACTGTGCAAAAATTTTCTAGGACTTTGTAGGATAAATACTAATGTAAATGTTTGCTAATTATAAATTCAGAATGTTTACAACGTGAGTTAATTTTAGTTAGCGTTGAATTTCGTTGCTTGATTTTTGTTGATTATAAATTTTAGTGTATGAGTTAAATAAACAAAAACATGATTTTTGGTGATCACTGATGTATACGTATATACAGCTGTCTGTGTATCAGTGTTTTTGTAAAGGGTATTGTTTGGGTGCTCATAACTTTGAGCTAGGATCACAGCTGTATTTCAGAGTACTTTTAACAGCTGATAGTTGCTTTAGTTTTCGTTGTGTTTTGTTTTGTTAAATATTTTAATATGGATAGCTTAAAGTTTTTATCAAAATAATGGTTCTGTTCATCAACTGATACCAATATCGAATTTCCATGGCAAGCTTTCTTCTAAAATGAAGCTCATTTTTTGTTGGTTAACCACATTTAAAGAAGAAAAAAGTGCTCTTTCTTCAAGACAACGCACCGATTCACACAGCCTTAGATACGATGCTAAAATTACGTGAAATACTTTTCGACTTGGTTGATCCCCCAGAGATCTACCTTATAGTCCTAAATCTGGACTTCCTAGTGACTGTTACCTGTTTCCAAACTTGAAAAAATTCATTCCAAACGAAGAAAAGTTTAGAGTTTTTTTTTTAGATGTTTGCTGGGTTGTAATTTTTCTTTTATTCAAAATATTTTTCTTTAAATAATTTTGAATTTTTAATGGTAAATTTTATTGACGATTTCTTTATATTTTAAGAATTAAAATTTTTGTTTACTCCTTTAAATTTCTTAATTTCTTCTTAAATATTTGATGAACAACAAATACTCGTTTGTTGTTAACAATTAAAATTCAAAATAATTATAGTAGCAGAAGCAACCGGACACATTTAAAAATGTTATTTGAAATACATTTCTAAAAAGTTCTTTTTTTTGTTTTCTTTTAAATTTATTTATCCTTTTTTTTTGCTTATACAGAGAAAAATATGTAAACGTATCTTGTGATTATAATACCTTAATGTAACAACATTTTTGATTATTTATCCTTTTTTTTTGCTTTCTGCCTGCTCCAATATCATGCATGCCCTAATAACTGTTTGAAGTTGTTCATTTGCAGGCTGATGTCATATTAGATGTGCAAACTTTTGCATAAACACGCAAAATGATTAAAAAGGTACATGCAAGAGCACACAAACACACACACAGATACACACATATATATGTATAAATACACATATAAACATGCAGAAATGAAAAATGTCAAATGGCAACGAGTGTGCAATATTGAATGCCCTACACAGCAAACAGGATTTTCTAATGAAAAAACTTTACATTGTAATTCATATTAATATAATTATTAAAACATTTTGGTCTATGAAGTTTTCCTTAAACGAATCAGAGCACCCATTAAATTATTGTAATTTACGTCCAAATCATTGGTTTGGTTCGATTACCACAATTGAGTTTGTGTTAACGTTGTTGTTTATAAAACATGAATTGGACGTATAAAATTGAAATATCCTTTTGATTTTGTCGACAATTTTTTCCAGTTTATTTATTTATTTCCAGATTCTGAATACATTAGCTACTATGCAATATTTCTTCATACTACCATTAGTTAATATGAATAAAATCAGAATTTATAGAAATCCCAGCTTGGCTTTGGCTGTCTTGGAACTTCCAAAGCAAAGCAAAGAGGGATAAGAGTCCTTCATTTGTTGAAGCAAATTTTCTAGGAAGTCCCAGCATGTTGGGTTGTGTTAGAACAACTTGAGCAAGGGCTTAAAGCCCCCAGAAACTGCTGTTGGCTTTACTGATTATGGTTGATGTGCCCACATTGTAGAGGAGTTTACATAATGGCTGTAGTAGTAGTAGGAGTAGTAGTAGTAGTAGTAGTAGTAGTAGTAGTAGTAGTAGTAGTAGTAGTAGTAGTAGTAGTAGTAGTAGTAGTAGTAGTAGTAGTAGTAGTAGTAGTAGTAGTAGTAGTAGTAGTAGTAGTAGTAGTAGTAGTAGTAGTAGTAGTAGTAGTAGTAGTAGTAGTAGTAGTAGTAGTAGTAGTAGTAGTAGTAGTAGTAGTAGTAGTAGTAGTAGTAGTAGTAGTAGTAGTAGTAGTAGTAGTAGTAGTAGTAGTAGTAGTAGTAGTAGTAGTAGTAGTAGTAGTAGTAGTAGTAGTAGTAGTAGTAGTAGTAGTAGTAGTAGTAGTAGTAGTAGTAGTAGTAGTAGTAGTAGTAGTAGTAGTAGTAGTAGTAGTAGTAGTAGTAGTAGTAGTAGTAGTAGTAGTAGTAGTAGTAGTAGTAGTAGTAGTAGTAGTAGTAGTAGTAGTAGTAGTAGTAGTAGTAGTAGTAGTAGTAGTAGTAGTAGTAGTAGTAGTAGTAGTAGTAGTAGTAGTAGTAGTAGTAGTAGTAGTAGTAGTAGTAGTAGTAGTAGTAGTAGTAGTAGTAGTAGTAGTAGTAGTAGTAGTAGTAGTAGTAGTAGTAATAGTAGTAGTAGTAGTAGTAGTAGTAGTAGTAGTAGTGGTAGTAGTAGTAGTAGTAGTAGTAGTAGTAGTAGTAGTAGTAGTGGTAGTAGTAGTAGTAGTAGTAGTAGTAGTAGTAGTAGTAGTAGTAGTAGTAGTAGTAGTAGTAGTAGTAGTAGTAGTAGTAGTAGTAGTAGTAGTAGTAGTAGTAGTAGTAGTAGTAGTAGTAGTAGTAGTAGTAGTAGTAGTAGTAGTAGTAGTAGTAGTAGTAGTAGTAGTAGTAGTAGTAGTAGTAGTGGTAGTAGTAGTAGTAGTAGTAGTAGTAGTAGTAGTAGTAGTAGTAGTAGTAGTACTAGTAGTAGTAGTAGTAGTAGTAGTAGTATTAGTAGTAGTAGTAGTAGTAGTAGTAGTAGTAGTAGTAGTAGTAGTAGTAGTAGTAGTAGTAGTAGTAGTAGTATTAGTAGTAGTAGTAGTAGTAGTAGTACCAGTAGTAAGAATCCAGGTCTTGTTGTTCATATTTGTTTATAAAATGAGGAGAGCTGCTGTTTTTATTAACAATATTATCAGGTTTTTTTTTAACCAAATATCTTCGAAATTTAATTGCATTATTAAGTTGTTATTATTATTAATTGCATTATTAAGTTTCCTACATTTTTACACAGCTCTTGATATCACTTTCTGCATACTGTTTATTATTGTTGCCAATTACTTTTGTCATAAGCAAATTTTTGTGCTCAAACAATCGATCTTTCAATTCGATTGTGCTGTGTGTATTCGAGTCTCTTCATCACGTCTCAAAATTTATATTTCTAGCGTTTTTGCAAAGAGAACGTTACATATTTTTAAAATTGCCTATAATTTCATTGAATTTAATAGTTGAATGAAAATCTTTCAATTCAGTTTATGAAGTGTGTAAAAAAAAGGATTTTGAAAAAGTATTTGCCTACTAATTATATGGATTCTGTCATCTGCTAACGTTTGCCCGACATACGAGTATAATGGCTTTAGTAAGATGTGAAGTAGGACTGGTTCGATCGCCCATATAATGACTTTAGTAAAAGTTGTAGGGATGATAAGGGGGAAATGAGGAGTCTAGCACTTTCCCTGTCTAACTAAAAGTGTTTAACATTTGCTCTGTTATTTTCCAACATATTATATAACAGCGTTGTGTCTGGATTGACACGATTTCGCAGAACTATCGAATTGCGTCATAGATGAATGGAACACTCTCTGGCGATCCCCAAATCGGTAACGGTGGCTGATAGGTAGATCTGCATACATATCATTCTCCGGGGAAAACATAATAGGACTAAATTGGTGATAACAAGACTGGGTTTTTTAAATAGCCTGGTTATGACGACGCTGTTCTTTAAAGCTTTAAATATGCTTTGCCAAGCTAAAATGTTCTACTAAAAATAATATTTATTCCTTAATCCTTCTCATATTGTCTATTCGCAAGACTCTACTTCATATATGAAAACATTAATCCATGTGGCCGTGGTATGATAATAGGCAAAATTATCTTCATATGTAGCCTGCAAAATACTTCTACGCATCATGACAAAAATAATTGTATGCTTAAGTTTCCGACTGAAAGTAGGAGTGTAATGCTCATATTAAACACTTGCGTAAATGTGTCTGAAAATTATTGTTGTCATCAGCATTAAAAGGCTGCCTTTTTTTCTGCTGACACATCTCGTTAGTTTCCTTGCACAGACAGTAAGATACAGTAGATAACATAAACAAGTGCTCCTACGTTCGTTCGTTGTTCTTTTCCCCATACGAGTTGTGTGTGATTGCCAACATACTGTTACTCGAACACTCGTGCGTACAAATATAAACAAACGCACAAACATATACACACACACACACACATAAATATCTAGAGTGCTGCTTTTGTGTTGATGGAAAAATTCCAATTGAAACAAAGGAGTACATTATCATTTATTTTAATAAAAACAACTAGAGCAACGCAACTTTTCGTACATTTCCTTTGGACTCAAACTTCTTTGCATCCGCTTTTTGTAGTAAACTTTTATCTTGCGTTGCTTTCAAATGCCAACTCTTTTTTTTTTCTTCTTCTTTCTCTTTCTCTCTGCTGAGTCTCTTCTGAGTCGTTGACTGTGTTTTATTGTGCATTACTGATAATTTGCAATATTGTGATATTTTCTTTTTATTTTTATTCAACATAATTTAATTGATATATGTATGTATGTATAAAATGGGCTTTTATTTGTCAAAGCTTTTTTTCTACCTGAGAAAAGATAACAGGTGGGGGGTTTTTTTTAACAAAAATGCAAATTAATATTTTTTAACAGCATAAATTTTGTTAGAAGAACTGAGAATTTTCATATTGGCTCATGTATTTTTTATTTCGTTAAATAAATTAATAAGAAAAAATAGAAACATTTTAAGTTATTTGCGTTTAAGAATATATTTAACTGAAAGAAAATACAGTGGAGGCTTAAAAATGTTAAGTCATAGAAAAGTTAAGTACACGGTGGCTGATCAATTTTGCTACATTAAGAAACTCAAATAACTTTTTGTAAAGTTTATGTAATTTATTTTTTAGTACTTCATTTAAAAAATAATACTTTTTTATTAAAGTAATTCATGAATTTCATGAAAATAATTGAATTCAAATGGCCGCCTTCCTCGGTGACACATGTGCGACATCTTATCAAAAAGTTATTAATTACTGCCTGTTGTGTTGCAGCGGGAATTGTCTCAATTACTGTTCGAATCGCTTGCTTTATATCATCCACATTTGTTGAGTTTCTTTTGTAAACTTCTTGTTTGCAATAAGTCCACAAAAAAACAGGTAGGAGACCAATGAAGTCAGTTTATTGGGAAATATTTGCCTCAATTCTGTCATAACAGGCGTGGCTATGTGACAAGTTGCCCCATTTTCTTGAATCCAAACAGAGATGAAAGGGATTCTCTTTCGGCGTAATTCTGAAAAGAAAAGCTCTTTTCAACACCTTGAAGGAACGGTCTCCATTGACCGCAGCAGTAAGATCCATTTGAGCAGATAAGCTCCTTGTGGAAACTTTAGTATTGGATTGTATGGCAGCAGCTACAACAGCGATAGTTTCCTGCTTCCGAACTGAAGGATTTCGATGATAAGCCTTTCTTGCGGTTCCGCCACTTTCAGCAAAATCCTTCAGGAGCCTCATTATAGCCCATCTGCTAGGAGCAGCACCGCCAAACGTGCGCCTATATTCTCTTTGGACGGAAACAACGGACTCTAAAGCGTGAAAGCATTGCACTATCCAAATTCTTGTTTCATTGTCCCAATTCTCCATTTTAGTTAAACTTAAAGATCAATTTATAAAATACAATTAAAATGGAACAGGTTAGATACACAGAAAATAAGTTGTTAAGCTTGTTTTTGGTAGCAGCTTTCATCAGCCATCCTGTACTTTATTTTGCCGCCATTTTGGTAAACATTAGTCTTGGCAGTTCATATTTGGTAGTCGTAAAGTAGGCACAATGTAAATTAATTATGGAAAAATATTCGATAAACTAACCTATTTTAATCGCTAAAACATTTTATCAAAATCAATCACCGATTACTGTGAGACAATGTGAAAGTTACATGAAATTTTTTGGAGACACAGTATGCAATTTATCGTGTAGTAAATGATTTCGAAGAAAGAAGGTCTGTAAATGAAAGGTCCAAGCATGAATCACAATTTACTGCCAGATCTGATTACTGCTGCTCCAGAAGCTGTTCAAAACAATCTGTCATTCTGAATTCCACGCCCTGCTCAGGCGCTTGTTCTTCCAAGAACCACTTTGGTCATAGTTTTGCACAAAGATTTTTTTTGTAGCGTTTTTTATTTATTGAATCTTCAAAATGAACTAACAATAAGTATTCAAATCTTAATACTAAATTTAAAAATTAAAAAGTGTGATTCTTAAGTCCGGCCAATGCTAGACAAAAAGTTTTATTATGCGGGAGCTATTTCGGTAAAATCACCTATTGAGCAATCTGATGGTGGCAGCGGTATCCCTTCTTTTAAGCCGAGTGTGGCCGCCAAAATTAAGTATATTGCGCGCAAGAGGGTTTGGATGAAGTTCCAGCTTACTGACATACCTTGTCGCGTACTTAGAAAATTCCTCTTTTACCAGCGGAACACTCAGATCGTTATGAATTCGTGAATTTTTGACGTACCATGGAGCTGCAGTAATCGTTCGAAGAATTTGGTTTTGTCGCCTTTGAATTTTTTCAATATTTGACAAAGATTTGCATGTGCTTCCATTTAGGATTCTATAGACACAAGAGCTTCTTCCATAAGACCATTTACGGCAACATACATATGCTAATAGGATGTTACAGATCGCCCATGTCAACCATGACAAATGTCATAATAAGAAGCAAGGCATATTTTCATTTCAATAGATATGTGTATAAATAGAATAGTCGGTTTTGGTCATTGGAAAACCCTCAAATTATTCATCAGTCACCTTTGCATCCATTAAAAGTGACAGTCTGTTGTGATATTTGGTCAAGAGTAATCATTGGGCATTACTTCTTTGAAAACGAAAAAGGCTTAACGGTAACTGTGAATGTGAAGCGATATCGTGAAATGAATGAAAACTTATTAACGCTACAACTGCACACTTTGGGTTGTGGTATCAACAAGACGGTGCCACATCGCATACAATGGAATTACTGTGAGTAGTATACCTTCACGGGGGACCCCCTATATATTAGGTTGGGGAAAAAGAAATCCATTATTTTTTCGGTAGATGGCTGTAGTGATCGATATCTCGTAAATTATCGATCAAACAATTTCAAATTTATGCTCGTTGTCAAGGTAACAGTTCGCACTAAAAGAATTCGTTTGCAGTTTTTTGTTTTGTCCATTCAGTTCTGAGTTACACGGCGTTAAAGATGGAAGTCAACAAAGAGAAAATTCGGTACATTTTACAGTTTTTCTTTGATAAGGGCGAAAATGCAAGTCAGGCGGCTGAAAATGTGAATAGTGTTTATGGTCCCGATACTGTAACAGCTAATTACGCACAATTTTGGTTTCGTCGATTCCGTTCGGGTATTTTTGACGTTAAGGATGCCCCTCGCACAGGCAGGCCCGTCGTCGAAAATGTCGACAAAGTCACTGAAATCATCGCAGAAACTCCAGGAGCTTGGTTGGGAAGTTTTGATGCATCCACCATACAGTCCGGACCTCGCACCAAGCGATTACCATCTTTTTCTTGCATTGCAAAACTTTTTTAGTGATAAGAAATTGGCATCAAGGGAAGAGTGTGAAAATCAATTGCTGGAGTTTTTCGCTAATAAGGACCAAGACTTTTATGAGAGAGGCATAATGAAGCTACCATTAAAATGGCAACAAATTATAGAACAAAATGGTGCATATTTGACCTAAATCGGACAATGCAAAACATGTTAAATAAAGTCTTGAAGTTCACGTAAAAATAATGGATTTCTTTTTCCCCAACCCTATATATTATATGTTAAAAGAGATCAAAGGCGGTTATTCCATTGTAAGCTCGATTTCTCTGTCGCTTTCATAAAAACTTATGCTTAACGATTTCTACTTTTGGCTGTAACACAGAGTATTGATTAGAATCATTTTTGCGAATTTGCAAAGCCTGAAAGCTTTTAATTTCGCTTAATCATTTATATGCGAGTAGCAAAAAGTAAAAAAAAATGCAAAGTTATAAATTAAAACATCTTAAAGTGGAACTAAATTTATAAAACCTGATAAAACGAGAAAAGGAAAAATGTTGGTTTCCTTTTGTGTGGCAAATGGTTTTTATATTATATACTCGTATCTAATATATTTATTTTCCAGCCCACTTAAAAAGTAAAAAGCATATAAATCAAGGCAATAATTTTCATAAAAGAATCGGCTTAACAGTTTATGCCATTAAGAGAATTTATTTTACTCTTGTATAAGACAACAAGAAACAGGATGTATTTAATAGGGAAGTTTTAAAGCTTTTGAATTTATTTACATATCATTTGAAGAAAGCTTTAAGGTCTTTTAAAATTCTGTGTTAATAAAAATAGAAGTTAGTAGTAGTGTATGTGACTCGACAAGGCATTTAAATTTGTTAAATATGCCAGGATAGCCAAAAGAAAATAACATATTTGAAGTAATTTCTTGTAAATTCTTCCAGCTAAGGATCTTTGTTTATGTTGTTTTTTATAAAAAAGGTTTAACAATTTTTATATATTTGAAGTATTTATAATTTCTTTTCCGAGACAATGATTTTTTTTTTTTATAATAAAAATAAAATCAAAAAAATGTTTTTAAAATAATTATGATCTTATTCATAAAAAAATATTGTATGTTTATTGACAAATTTCTATAGGAAATATATACGATATTCAAAGGGTTGACATAAAGTCATAAGTCTTAGAATATTAGTATTAAAAAATATGAATACTGTGAGCATTCTGGCATAAATTATTTTAAATTTGAGTCAGCTGAGATATTTATGGTTTAGTTACGGCAAACTCCGTTTAAAAAGTCTTATTACGAGTACTTCCTGACTTTTTTTTGTTCGAAGCATAATATAAAATATTATGACATTATGCGTGATATGACACCGTTTAAATCCCCCAATAGTTTATATTTTTTTTGGATTTCGTTTTTCTTTCAAAAATAAAATAAATTAAAAACAAATTGTATTCGAGTTTCTGTGCTGTGTCTGAGAAATTAATCCAAAAATTTTAAGCAAATTAAAGTAAAATGCAGTTGATTTTATATCCGTTAACAAAGTACTGATTGTGCCAACTTCATACTTCGTATACGTTAATGTCAGTTGTTCTTTTGACAAAAAAAAAAACTTATTTAAACTCCTAAAATTTATAAAAATAATTTCCCCACCACTAAGTAAAGCTTGATGTACCAGATGTTACACAATTAAAACTGTGATTAGCTACATGAAGATATTGCCAGATGTGATATCGTGCCTGCCGGCAATGTGTCATGTACCCATACTCTAAACCAGGGGTGCCCTAAAGTTCTATATGGAAGAGCAAACACCACTACATTTAACAAAAAACTACTTTTATTTAATATTTTTTGTTTTAAAAAGCAAAACATATATTCAAAAACAAAATTGACACTGGTAATCGCCAGTGTTTACCAGCAAAGTATGGAAAAGTGTTGTTGCTTTGCTCTTATATATCTTTGGACAAAAAGATATATAAGACAGAGTTGTTTGTGTATTTTTCATTGCTAGTGCTGAGTGCAGTATATGTATGTTAAAGAGCACAGCTCTATAGCTAAGCGCTTTTACAAAAACAATTGAGCTACCAGCGCATAGGACTTAGGCACTTCTGCTCTAAACTCTTTTACTTAAATTTTATAAAATTTGGTTTTCCTTTTTATTCTGTTTGTTCTGCGCAAGGCAATGACAAAAATTTGTTGCAAAAACTATTTATTAACGTTAATTACACAAGTTTCTGCAGAATATTTTATACAGTAAATATTTGCTAAAAGTTATTTATATAAGTGCTTGATGGAAAAAAAGAAGTATTTTTCTTTGAATTCCTGTATAAATGTTCCAAATATTTCGAAACTAAGTTTAAACTTGACATCTGAAAACAATTAGGAGAATGGCAACAGCATAATTATGGCCAATGAGTTTGCTAATTTGCAGCTGCTGCCTAAAAAGAACAGTGGCACGATAAAACAAAACCTTTAGCGCAGACAAACTATTCGTGATAAGGCGAATTTATGCAGGTGAATGCAAGGCGGTTTCAATACAAGGTGTTTTGCATGATACAAAAAACAAGGTAGCCGCTTCGCTACAACAATAAAAAAAATAACAGGTATTTTGTTTGTTTAAAAAGGCGAATTCACACTTAAGCTGTCAAAAGTAGTTAATAACGAACATGTAAAAAAATTTAAATGGCGCCGAATTCGAGTGACTTCGCCGATGCATCCTCCTAATAATTAATTCGCCTTGGTATTTTGTTATTGTAAAACTTACTGAAAATGTCAAAATCTAAATTCGCCTAAGGTTGTTCAGCTAAGAAAAAATGTTACCTAAACGTTAAATAAAATTTTTTATAATTGTTTGTAATTAAAAGTAAGTTTTTCACTTTTAAATTCACAAAAAAGTTCTTCAAACAAAAAATGGTGCGAAAATGTTTGTGAACAAAAGAAAAAAAATTTGACGGTCTCATTGGAACATACACGGCCAGGGCGAATTTATACAGGTGAATGCAAGCAGAGCGGCGAATTCAGTACTATGTATTTTGTTATTGTAAAACATATCATGAAAGTCAAAATCTGAACTCGCCAAAGATTGTTCAGCTGGGGAAAAATTTTATATAATTGTTAAATATAAACTTTTATAATTGTTTGTAATTAAAATCACAGATTATATATATTACTTATTCACTTTTAAATTCACACAAATTTCTTTAAATTGCACTAAATCGTATAAAAAAAATTTTGATTAAAATGGCGCGAAAATGTCTGTAAACAAAAGAAAAAAAATTTGACAGTCTCATTGCAAAAAAAAAACGTGGCAAGCAAAAAATAAAAACCTGAGCTGTCAAGTTCACTTAAAAATGAATTCGCCTTGATTTGTAAGAATATTAAAGGTTAAATATATACATATGTATGTGTGTATTCGATAAAACTTATTTGGTTATAATGCTGATGAAATCCTAATATTTCTAAAACACTTTTCAAAATGTAACGCTTGTCTGTTTCTCTTTTCTTTTCAACAAAAACTTTACACTTCGCCGTATCAATATGATTCCATTACGCATCTCAGCTCCACTGTTACAATTTTTCAAACAGCTTTGAAATAAGCTTAACACACAGAAAAACTTTTTTAATTCAGTTTTCGTCCATAAAAATATCTTTTCTTGTTTTCCCAACAGATTTTGTGTTGATTTTTTGTAGTTTATTTTTTGTTGACTACAAAAAAAAAACACAAAACGAAGAAGTGCAGATGTGGAAAGAAGAATAACATTAAACTTTTGGAATAAAATAACATTCAACTGACAGAATTTAAGTCCACAGATACAAAAACATTGAAAAACGTATCAGGGAATTATTTTGTAAAGTAAAAATGAGAATATATATACGAGTAAACGTTTCCATATATGTCAGCAAGTGAATATAAAAATGGATGCTACATTATGATTTTTCAAAATATAAGAAAAAAAAGTCTATTCTGTTTAGTTTCGAATTTCTTCAGCTATTTTTTTTTTTAGTTATAATATTTTCAAGACTGGATATTAATTTTAGAAGCTAACGTGCAGTTTAAATTTGACTAGAAACACAGTTGAAACTTGAACTGCTTTTACACATGGAAAATTTACTTTTAATATCTTGAGTTTCGTGTTGGCAAGGGAAAAATAAGAGAAAAGAGAGCCGCTCTCTTTTCCCTTGCAACTCAAGATTTTGCAAAGTAAGAGTTTCGTGTGTGAAAGCGGCATAAGTGTTTAAATGCCTCTTTTCGTAACATCTACCTGGTCGAAATATCGGCTATAAATAAAGCGGCCAGATGGCTGATGTACCACAAGATATTCGGAAGGGATATCATGATAGTTAAAGACAGCAAGGCCGCCATCAACTCCCTGACTGGAATATACACTAGTTCTAGTCTTGTCCAAGAATGCCGGATATCTTTAAATAAGATAACGAAACATTCTAACCTAACCCTAAAATGGGTACGTGGACATGGGTCCAATAATGGCAACAACATTGCTGATGAATTAGCCAAAAAAGGGACAGCCCTAGAGGACAGGGATATAGACCCCTTTTGCGGACAACCCTTGTCAGCGTGTTGGAAATGAATAAAACTCCACACGCTAGAATATGCCCAAGAAAGGTGGCACACAGAGCCCACATGCCTTATATCAAGAAGCCTGTGGCCGCACATTAAATCTAAGAGAACAGGAGAGCTACTAAAACTTCCTAGATCTCTCCTAAGAATGACGGTAGCAGTCATCACTGGACATTGCCCGTTCGGAAACCATGCCAGGAGACTGGGTCTACCATATAACGACTTCTGTAGAAGTTGCCAAGACGAGGAGGAGGAGGAGACAATCCTTCACCTCCTCGGTACATGCCCGGCATTGGAACATCATCGTCTAAATTACTTAGGCGAGCGGAGCTTCAATAGCCTTTCATGTCTGGCCTCGGTCAAACCGACTGCGATAGCTTCTTTCATTAGAAGCAGCGGATGGCTAGTAAATCAGCAAGTAATGCCACACTAATAGTTTCCCACCTCCTTTCCCTCTTCCTCACTCCTTCTATATCCCTATAACCTTGTATTTTCTTTTTCCTTTACTAACTTTTTCAGGCAATCACAAAGGGAACGACCTACAGGACCCAAGTGAGCTGGAGTTTCCGGGTACTTGCTGGAAATCAAGCGGCCTGCCTACCTAACCTAACCTAACATCTACCTGGTGATTTTAGAGTTATATCTTCTTATTGTAATAAATAAAAACAGCGAAAAACAACTAAAAAAAAGCGCTGTTAGTCAAGGAGGTATAAAACTTGAAGTTGGCAATATTTTTTTAACTAACAGCTATTTTTTTCAGCTGTTAAATGAGTTATAATTAGTCTGGCTTGGCACTCAAACAATTGCACCAAGGCGAATTCATTACTAGGTGAGCTTGACAGCTCAGGTGATTATTTTTTGCTTGCCGCGGTTTTTCCTATGAGGCTGTCAAATTTGTTTTCTTTTATTTACTAACATTTTCGCGCCATTTTAACTTCAGGTTTATTTTTTTTTTTTGTATGATTCAGTGAAGTTTTAAGAAATTTTTGTGAATTTAAATGTCAAAAACCATTATAATCTGTCATTTTAATTACAAACAATTATAATAAAAACGTTAATGTAAGAGTTTTTCTAAAGTGAACAATCTTAGGCGAATTTAAATTTTGACATTCTCAGTAAGTTTTACAATAACAAAATACATAATATTGAATTCGCCCTCCTGCTTGCATGCACCTGTATAAATTCGCCTTGCAATTGGACGCAGATTGGGTAACAAGCAAGATTGCCATAATTCCCGATTTTCATAAGAATATTTTGTTTAGCGATGAAGCTCACTTTTATTTGAATGGATACGTCAATAACTAATATCGCCAGAAATGTTTGTCCAAAAATCTCATTTCCTAAATATATATTCTTACTTTTAGAAAAAACATCTTAAAATATTTTTTTATATGTCTAATCGCAAAGATAATGCTTGTCATCTTTTTGTAACAATTATCGAAAAAAATAACTATTCTACGAAAAAATAAAAACAAAAATTTAAAGCAAAAATTCAATTCAATCAAGTTTCCTTTCTTAAAATTAGTAGTATATCTGTAAAAAGTGCAATAAATTACACAAATTGCTTGACAAACATAAGAAAATTTTATGTTTGTGCAAACATTTTGCGTAGTTTGTGGTGGTGTTTGTGCAAATATTTGTAGCATGTTTGCACGGAAATCAAATATTTTTGATTTTCGCGCAACTATGTTAATGTATGTCAAACCGCTTGTGTTGTTTAAGGTACCTTTACATGGTAATAAAAATTTATTTTTGCATTACTCGTACAGTCTACAAATAAACGACTAAAAGTCATTATAAAATATATATTTATAAGATAAATTTTTAAGATTTCTTTCATTTTCTCCTGTCCAGAACATTTGCTAGGATCCAAAAGAGACAGCTTTCCTTTTTATAAGTATGTTTCATGATGGCTCTATTGGAAGTTGAATGAACCCGCATTACAGTCCAAAAGTAAACGCATATAAGTCATTTTGATATCAATCCTCGTATACGATATTTTTTAAGGTTTCTTTCATTTTCACTTGTCCAGAACATTTGCCAGCATCCAAAAGAGACAGCTTTCTTTTTTATAAGTATGTTCCATGATGGCTCTATTGGGAAAAATGTTATGACAGTTGTATACTTCTTGTTGAACTTTTTAAATTAAGAAAACAAATAATCCAAAAAGTAAATTTATTTTGTTGACATATGTTTCAGGTTTATGCAGATTTATGTTTTCTTTGCTTTTTCTACGCATTTGTTATTTTATTAAAGCAAGTCTTATTCCTCTAAATGAAATGTTTAAGATTAATGGAAATGTGACTTTCCGCAGCCAGCTGAGGCTAAACAATGATAAGCTCACTTGAGATTTCTGTAAGTGTTATGCACCAAAATCTATGATTTTAGAATGCATTTAATTGCCGCTTATCGCACACAAGTTCAAACTGAAAAAACATTATGCAATTCTTTTATACTTGGCGACAGCGAATCATTTTCCCTTCAATTTGCTTTATCGCGATGTCATATAATTGCAACATTAATCTTCGCATCTATCCATCTCATTAAAGTATAAAATTTAATGGCCATTTTAAGTGTTTATAATAAACATTTATCCTGAATGGCTGTGCAGACATAGAATGATAAAATAACATCAATTTACTACGAAATCATTTCCACTTGCAATTAATTGTGACAAATGACAGCAGAAACAGAAATCACTTTAAAAGATAAGAACAATTATAATTACATTCAATTTCTTTATGGCTGTCGTTGTAAGAAGAAAGCTTTTAAATACTTCACAGCTTTTCAAGTGCGTAAAACCGTTTACTGCAATTTAATTTTAGCTACGCAATGGCCAAAATGGCCATATGTTAAGAATACAAAAGCTACACTTACAATCTTATTAACTTAAGACTGAAAAATTCCACAATTACAAACATAATGTTGTTACTTTTTTTATCTTTCAGAACGCCTTTGCTCATTCTCCAATTGCAAATGATTTGACTAACATACTAAACTTGCTTACTTTTCTGACTAATGTCTATCTTACACAAAGACTCAAATAAAATACTGTTAAGAATTTTTTATAACATCAAACCCAGTGTGCAGCTGTTGATCTAAATAAATGTACAACACATTCATACAAACAAGATAAAACTAAAAACATAATACACAAGCAAACAAACATACATGTTTTTAAACTACGTAAAATTCCAAGGTAATCAACTACAAATGATGTGGGTGCCTCGATGGCTGATTTGGTTGAGTACTCGACCAACAGTCTCCAGGTCGCAGGTTCGATTCCTGCCACAGACCCTGGGTGTTACTGCAGACAAGCAAAAAAGCTTCGCAGTTTTTGTATTTACAAAAAAATTTGTTCTTTTTTTTGTGTTCTTGGTATTCGTTTTATTATTATTTGTTATTGCGACTTGCTTATTGTTCGCAAGCATGTGTAAGAATGTGTATATGCGAAATTCATGTGTATGAATGTGTATAAGAAAATTCATGTCGATTGTAGAAACTGATAAAGACGTATAAATAGCAGGCAGGTCGACAGCAACGAGTCAGTTTATTTTTAACCTTGGTGCAAAAAAGTCTTAAGTCAAAGCAAGCAAGTCTAGTTTCAGTGCACAGTGGTATCAAGTATAAATAAAGTTAAGAATTATTTAAGTACTGTATAATGAACAAGTGTGCGGGTCATTATTTCATTTACAATGAAAGAATCAGTAAAAGCGTTTTTAGAGTCAAAAACGCTTTTACTTTAATTGAGCCGTAGAGCTCAATTCTGTTGGACAACGAAATTAAAACCAATTTTTTTATTTTCAAAATAGAAAACGAAAAATTTCTTCAAAAGTTTTTTAACAGAAAATGTTATTTGCCTTCATATAATCAATAACGAAATACGGTTTCCTTTTTGGTATTCTAAAGAACCAGATGCTCCAATGGATTAACTGGTAGCAACTCAAACCAGAGTCCGTTGGTCGCAGGTTCGATTCCTGTTAAAAGTGTCGTAGAGAAAATTTTTTTGAACTCTATTTCCAAATGAATTTGAATTCTATGACCAAGATTTTATCAAACTGAACTTCAAGTTATATTTCCTTTTTACACCTATATAACGGGTGATTCATTATGGTTTTATAACCACATAAAATAAAGCACATACATATGAAAAGGAACTTTAAATTTGTAGTAACGGTTAAACGAATAATTTTTGACATTTACTGTTTGAAAATGATACCATGTAAAGTAAATATTGGCCGAGACTATGTCTGAGCAGGCAAGGTTCACACTTTCAAACATAGGGACTTGTTTCTTGCGTATAAAACGAGTTAAGTTGGTTTCCAAAGCGCTGCTTTATACCTGAAGACCACCGACTTTACATATTGCCAGAGAAAATAGTCCAAAGATGTGATAGCGCACTATCCGGGTGGCCAATTTACTGTTGCAAAACGTGAAATGAATGAAGGTGAACACTCTTAACAATTCCTTAAAAACTCTATTGTGTAACGCTGTATGAATCGCAGCACCGTCTTGTTGAAACCAGAACTCATCAAGCTCATGCGCTTGAAATTCAGGAAGCACATGGCCCATAGTGCGATAACTGTTGCCATTGATGATAGTATTGTGAGTTGCCTCATTTTTAAAGAAATAAAGACCAAAGTTACCACCAGCCCTCAAATCACACCAATGGATATAAGAGCACCTCTTCGTAATCTACGTGCTGCTCATTAGCTCAAATATGACAATTTTGATTTAAAAATTTTTTGTTTTGTATATACATATGTTCATCGGGATTTAGTTCAAGTTTTTTCCTTGCTAAAGTTTTTTTTCTTAAGTCATGACCCGAGTTCAAATCCCAGTGGGTGCTGATGAGTAGTGTAGCAACTACGAAGCCAGCTAAAGATTTGATTATTATTTGTATTGTCTTCTTCAATCAATAATTATTGATAACAGCAAATTTGTATTGTAAAAAATCCTTCTTAAGAATAAAACTTAAGAAAGGAAAAAACTTGAATTAAAACCCAAAAAATTTTTAATTTAAAAATTATAAAGTTCAACAAAAATTTAACAAATTAATGACAATTTCGTTTATTTATATGTCAAATTTGTTTTTGTTCAGATATGTCAATTTTGCTTATCATCACGGAACAAAATTTCATAAAAAAAACATTTCTCAATAATTTGGAGACACTGTAGTAGTGTGAGTCTTCCCATGATGACTTGCCAAATAATGCTGAGCAAAATTGACAAAGCAGTTTGATATAAATCATGTCTGATTTTTCGAAAAAAAAAAGCCCCTCCTATTGAAAATCAAACCCCACGATGTATTACCCGTTATATTTATTTCGTTAATTAATTAAAAGTCGAAAAGCAAACGCTAAGACTTCCGCAGTAGCGCAAACATTTACAAAAATCTCTTAATAGCTGTCGGATTTTGAGAAGTTGTTTTCATAAATTAATGTTTACTTCATATTTTTAAAACAACATTTTTCTTCTTAAATTATCCGTCTTAATGAAAAATGCTTTTAATATTTTGTTACTCGTAGTTTTTTCTTATTATTTCTTTGTTTTTGGAGTTTAATGCGACGTTCCGTTAAACGCCAGAGCTTGTCGCTTGACAACAACACGAGCTGTTTTGTGTTGTTTTTCTTTTTATTTACTCCGCCCGTCTGTCTGTCTGTCTGTCTCCTGTCTGAAGTGTTTTTATTTTATGCTCTAAAATTATGTTTTTTTTCTATACTCGTCTTCGTTATATATTCTAATGTTTCTTTGCACTTAATTTTTTAAATCCTTTTTATTTTATTATTTGTTTTGCTACTTTTTGCTTAAATATTACACATACTTATAAACATAAATAAAATTATTTATTTATTATACAGTGAAAAATTGAGTATTTCAGCTGAGTAACAGTCGTTTATTTATAGGACTACAAATTATATTCTATAAGTTGAGAAATTTTATGATAAGAAACATGTGATTTTAAGATAAGATAACATCTGGGCGGGAAAAATTTAAATTCTTTAAATAAAAATGCCTACTAAATTATAAAATTTAAATACAGAATCATAGTTATTTCAAACTATGAGGCATGTTCTGAGAAACCCAAATCGCTTAAATTTAGCGTTTTCGATTTGAAAACTCCAAATAGGTATTCTTACAAATGTATACGCAAGA
Source organism: Thecocarcelia acutangulata (assembly GCA_914767995.1). Classification (NCBI taxonomy): domain Eukaryota; kingdom Metazoa; phylum Arthropoda; class Insecta; order Diptera; family Tachinidae; genus Thecocarcelia; species Thecocarcelia acutangulata. Next base: position 116,584,237 of record OU612096.1, on the reverse strand, counting down.
TGTATGGTTTTGCGATTTCAAATCGCCAAATAGGTATTCTTAAAATGGTCGACTTCAACTCGCTGAATTGAGCTGATTGAATTTACTTAAACTAAACTTGTAAAAGGAAATAAAATTATTCACATTTATAATTTTATATATTTTCTTTTTATTGCAATAAAAAGTTTAACGAATTTTACACATTTTCAATTAAAAATTTTTGTTGTATATATATATTTTTTTTCCTTTTTATATAACTATCACCTACATATATATGTAAACAAATCCGAAACGCCAGTAAAATGCGCGTTCATTAGAACACCTAAAAATCAATTAAGCGTTTTTGAGAATGCGTGCGTTTCCCGGAATATGGCTGCATATTTCTATATTCTCATGAAATTTTCTCTCTCCAGTGCAGAAAAATTTCACACTGTACAGTGTGAAAAATTTCCAGTGTAGAAAAATTTCTTACTGTGCAACATTGGTAAATGCAGAATACGTAGAGGGTTTTTCATAAGATATTTTCTATAGTATATTTTAAGGCGAAATTCTATGTAACCCTTTTAAATATTGTTTTCGTTCGAAATACATACTAGCATTAAAGTCATTATGGAATATTGTACTCCACCGTGGCTTCGTT